>CM031234.1:781027146-781627146 GCA_018340775.1 Taxus wallichiana var. yunnanensis | reverse complement strand
CAAGACGGCCTTTACTACTCCTTGGGGACATATGTGTATGTTAGGATGCCATTCGGTTTGATGAATGTTGGAGCCACATTTCAAAGAGTAATGGATGTTTCTTTTGTTGGTTACATCAATGAGTTTATTACAGTTTATCGGGATGATGTAACTATATTTTCCTGGAAGAGAAGTGATCACCGCTACACTTGGAGAAGATGATGATAAGATGTAGAGAATATGGCATCTCATTCAACCCAAGAAGTGTCATTTTGGAGTGAAGAAGCAAAATTTGTTTAGTCACATTGTGTCACAAGAGGGGGTGATGACTTATCCGTAAAGGGTGGAGGCCATCAAGCAAAGTCCCAATTTCAAGGACCAAGAAATGAATTCATTATTTCTTGGGAAAATAAACTTCATGAGGAGATTTGTATCAAAATTTTCTGAGTTGACCATTCCAATCACTTCCATGCTAAGAAAGGACCAACCCATCAAATGGGAGGAGGCTATCATTCAAGCTTTCAATGGGATTAAAGAGACACTAAAGCATGCACTGTTTTAGAAGCTCTAGATTATAACAAGCCACATAAACTTTTCTCTTTTGCTTCGAGAGAACACTATTGCTTATGTCCTGCTACTGAAGGATGATGAAGGGGTTGAGAGGCCAATTGCCTTTTTCAGTAAGGCATTTTAGGGGGATGAGTTGAGATATACTATTATGGAGAAACAAGCATTTTCCTTGGTAAAAGCAACAAATGTTTTCAAGCCTTAAATTTTAAGTTCTAAGATTGTTGCTTATGTTCCCCACACCATGGTCAAAGAAATCTTATCGTAGATGGAAGTCTCAAAAAAGAGGTGTAGGTGGGTGAACAGGGTTGCGACAATATGACATGGATATCCAAACCATGAAGGTCAGTGAGATATTTGGGCTTGGCTAGGCTTATGGATGAGAGAAACTTACAAACTATTGAGGTAAATGAGGTAGAAGAAGGTAGGGTAGATGTATTTGAGAAACTAATGAATTATGAGTGGTACAAGGATGTGATTTTCTATCTCAGACATTTATACTACCCTGAGTATTTGAGTAAGAACCAAAGAAGGGACCTTAGGTTGGCTTCCGAGAAATATTTCATTACTGATTATGGGTTAGCTTGGAAGAATTCAGAGGAGTCCTCTTAAGGCACATTAAACTCAAGAAGAAGCCCTCAAGATAATTGTTGATCTCCATGGAGGATTTTGTGGGCAGCATTTTGCTACAAAGTCGCAACACACAAGATCCCGAGGACTGGTTTTGGTGGCCAACTCTCTTCAAGGATACAACATTGTTGGTTAGAAGATGTGAGATTTTTCGAGCTTCTCTAGAAGACCAAAGATTCGAGGCTCCCTTCCTTTGCATCCTATATCAATTGAAGCTCCATTCAAGCAATGGGGAATGGATTTCATTGGTGAGTTTCTTCAAGTGTTGGCCACAAGTGGATTCTTGTAGGCCACCGATTATTTTACTAAATTGGTGGAGGCAATTTCCACCAAGAAGGAAATATATACCAAATTGTCATGGATTTTGTGTTGAACCACATAATTTGTAGGTTTGGAGTGCCAGTCAAAATTGTAGTTAATAATTCCATGAGCTTTAGAGCTAAACCTTTGGTAGCAATGTGTAAACAATATGGGATCAACTTGACATATGCATCTAATTACAATCCCCAGGAAATGGACAAGCTGAGTCTAGTAATAAAAACTTGCTGAAGATTATCATAAGAACCTTGGAGTTGAACAAGAGAAAATGGGGTGAACAATTGAATTTTGTTGTTTGGGCTGATAGAATCATTGTTAAAAGAGCCACTAGAAAGAGTCCATTTGAGTTGGTGTATGGAACTCAGGCCCTTGCTACCCCTACATATGTAATTATCCTCATATCAGTTCATTCAACAACTAGAGGATCAACTAGATGAATCCTTTTCGCAATGGATATTTTGGCACTTGGTCTACCATTGTTCTTTTGGCACTCAAAGGGAGTGCCCATCCTCAAGTTAGAGCCGATGTTGGTGCTCAAAATAGTCTTGCCCCATTTTGCCTTTGAAATCTATCGATTTGTAGCCTCTACCATATTTTATTCCCCCATGTTGTGCCATGAAGTATTTGCTTTCTTTTTGTTTCCATAATTAATCCGTTCTTGGTCGAAGATCACTTATGGATCCATGATTACCTCCTCATTTCTCTGTTCCTCGAAGAGTCTGTAATTTGGTTCTCCCTTTCTCTATTTATCAAAAACTCAAGCCTTGTCCCATTCTTTCCATCTTTAATAGATAGGATTTTATTCCCTTATCATTTTTTCCCTAAATAATTGAAGAAAAATTAATGGATTTATCTCGAAGAACGTATTTGAACCTTTTAACATTTCGATTTCTCTGTCCTTAGAGAAAACTTCATCTGGCTCGAATGATTGTTTTTCTGCATTTTTCTATTTAACGGGTGTTTCGCGGTCAAATTTACATCCTTGCATCATTGGGAAATGTGGCCTCTTTTCGTTGGATGCGGCTCGATGGGGTACTTCATTATTTTATTAATCTACTCAACTTGAAAACCAAGTCGTGGAGGAGCGGCGTTCATTTGAAGATCGAATTTTTGGTTTGACCTTGGAGTAGCACGCCGAGGAGGACATGTGGGCGTTTCCACTTTGCTTTTCCTAGACTTAGACAAATTTTTATGTTGCTAATATAGTTTGGTAGAGCAGAGACACGTGGCAGTCCGTGAACCTTTCAAGGTTTCGCCTTGGGCACCATCTTCAAGTTGCGCCATAAGGACTCATGGAGGTTTCCACCAGGGCTTCCCATACTTAGTATTTTTTCAAAAGGATTTTGAGGTCTAGGACACATGGAGGAACTATGCATGTTTGGGACCGGCCTTTGAGTTTCATTTTAAAGAAGTGTTAGGAAGACACTTGGAGGCCTCTGCTCGGTTTGCATTTTTGCTTTGAATTTTCAACGGCGAAGGATATTGCCTCGAGACTCTAACACATGGCGCCTTCTCAATCGGCTTTAAGCCTTTAGTCAAAAATTTCGGGCCAAGACACGTGGCGAGCTCACACTCCTTGAGGTCTAAAATTTTAGGAACCATCACAAGATGCGCCATTGTGATGCGTGGCAACTTGAAAGTCGAAGGGGGAAACGGACCATCGGGGAAACTTAAAATTTTTGCCTCTTATTCTCAAAAGGATTAAAATATCAAAATTGCTTGTAATCCCAATAGAGGAAAGGTCAAATATTTCTCCAAATCAACCTCGGAGGTGTGGACTCTCGAGGAAATTTGAAAAAATTCCTTTTAGGAAAAGGGAGTTAAAGGTGAAAATGGAAGCACGATTCCATTGGGACCCACAAAGCGAGACTACAAGTGGAAGGGTGGAGCTACGGGGGAAACTTGGAAATTTTTCCCTTTTCCAAAAGGATGTGAAATATTAGAAATTGGATGTGGTTCCTTTGGGACCCACCTAAGGACGCATGTCGTGGTCATTTCTCAAGGCGGAGTGCGAGAGAAAAATGGAATTTTTTCCTGTTTTTTCAAAAGGTTGTAAAAAGTCAAAGGAAACCATTGGGGCTGTTTTAAAATTGAATCTTCCACATGGACTACCCAAATTCAAAGTGAAGATCAATAGCAGTATGTATCTCGAATATAATTTTCCCCATTTTATTGAAAAAGTTCACGGAAGCGCGAGTTTTCATGATTTCTTGGTATTTACTACACGCCAAATAAAGAGGAGAGTTAATTTTGATATCTAACTTTGGTGGGGGAGATCGGAGATGTATTTTTCCATTAAAATGGTTTGACTATCTGGCTTGATCGATTTTTCATTTTTCTTCTCTGGAGCATGCAAGGAAGTAGATTTGACAGATTAGGGCGGAAGTGGTTGGTGAATATAAGGGAGAGTGATTTACTAGGGAAGGAGTTGAATGTAGGATATTTTTGAAGAGATTTACCCCAGAACCAAGCGACTTTTTACGATCTGATTCACAGGAATCGCGATCGTGATCATGGCAAGCACTAGTGGCATTCATTGTCTAGATTTTTGAGGCAAAAGGGATCTCTTGTAAATGTTATAAATGGCATAATTTTATTTTGCAAATGGTCTGAGTGTGAGGGATCAAGACTAATTTTTCTAATAGAAGAAAGGCTTGATAGAGTCCATTCTTTTAGAGAAATTGTTTGAGAAGCTTTGTATATCTCTTTTGCATTAAATATTGATCATGTCAAGGTGGTTGCGATTTCTGACCATTGAAAATCTCTAAGATTTTTCTAGAAACTTTCCCCTGCTGATAAATTTAATCAAACTCGAGTTATTCTGTGTGGATCTTATGCAAAATGTGTTTATTTTACTTCTGAATGTCTGCAAATAGTTTTTCTTGTTCTTGTTGCAATCTTGTATCAAAATCTATCTCAATCACATAGGTCTCAATCCTTGTGATAGTTTAGTGGCATTTGTAATTTCATTTCTCAGAAGATATTTCATCTGGGAGTGAAATAAATGATTTAAAATCACTTTTCACTCATCTTGTGACAGAGATTGTCTCGTAAGCCTCAGGTGTAGCTCGAGGCATGAATGGGCTCGAGATCTTGATGTTTTGCTTGGTTTTCCAACTCGAAGCCTTCATGTTAGAATCTCATGCATTTGTATAAAAAGTGCCAATCTGGTCCTCCATTGAAGCATATATTCTTGTTAAAGAAACATATTAGTTGCTCTATGGCATTACGTTAGTTTAAGTCTTCCATTTTGCAAAATCTCTCAAGGATCTAGTGAATCAAGTTCATCATACCTCACCTCCCACCAAAATCCATTTAAGAACAACTAATCCTACCCATACTACCCTTGTTTGTCATGTGTGTATACAAATGATCAAATTTCTTGCCAAAACATGCGAAACAATTAAGATTCCAAATATCTTTAGTATCCACAACCTTGCCTAGAGAATATCTCCACTATCTAGAGTGACAACTTGTGAGAGTTATATTTTGTTTCATTGATAATATTTTCTTCAGGTCTCATTAACAACTTTATTATGAAGCATATTTCCATCTCCTCCATAAAAAAACGAGGCTCAAAAGCGTTCTCTCACCTTGGTTGAAAGGCAAAACCATAAAGTAGTGAGGATAGATCAAATCCTCTTGAGGTACTATCCATTTCTCCACATTTTAGTGACTAAGGGCAAGTTAGATCTCATCCCCAACTACAAAATTACTCACTATGATCTATCTATCTCTAAACCACTTCACCCTTGCCAAACTGTGATGCTTGCTCGAAATTTGAAGGAGAATCAATTTGGATACCGACACTATGTAAGCCATTACTGATGAGATAATAAATATACAAAGGAAATATAGTAGAAGATGTTAGCCTCCTCTCATCATTGAGATGTACCTATTATTTCCTTATGTTCCTCTCCTCTCCATTACTGACTTTGTCTTCATGTAACCTACTCTTTATTTCTCTTCTTCTTCATCCTCTTAATTTAGGAGAATCAGTATCTAATTCAATCCTTCTCTTAATTCTCTTTCTAACCCTAGCTTTCATGCTTATATAGGCATATGCAAACTTAGGGCGCAATAGCAATGCATTACATCATTTAAATCAACTTTAAAACAAAAGCTAGATTGAATTCTGTGAGTTAAATATAAAGCTGTCACGCATGAGGTAAATGGCGGCAGTTACCCTCACCGGTGAAGGTTTCTGACTAACGGCATTGACTACCTAAGCGGCACCGGTTACCCTAATCGCACTTTGGTTACTTTGTAAGCCAACAAGGTATAAATCATGTTATACGTGAATAAATTTAGCTCCAAAACCTAACAATATGTTATTTTATATATGGATCTTGCGTAAGAAAGGTATTCATTAATGACCTATCCTCTAGTCTTGTTGTCATTTAGTTTTTCATCATGGTAATTTGTCTATCCAGGTAATTAGTTATTTGCACGGTTCTAGTAGTCTCTCGAGGAGTCTCGGGTTTCGCGATTTAGTTATTTATAAGCTCTATTCTTTGACTAGAGCTCATAGGGTAGGCCCGGGGTACCCATGGGTGCCCGATCCTTATTTTTAGGCTCCTAGTCCCGGTAGCACTTGTGTCTTATTTAGAATTTTGAGGTCAGGTCTTTGTAAGTTTCACTCTTGATCCCTAGGTACTAGTCGGTATGTCGGTCTTTACTATCAAAATTTGAGAAAGATATCCCTATATAAACATAACATAAGTATTATCTTAGGGGTGGACTAGCTACACAAAGGGTTGGCTATCTCTGAGGAAAGGAACTACATTTGGGCATCACTTTGCATCACACACACTACATAGGAAGTGTTGTATACACTCTATTGCATCCACGATTTGAATTTTACATCTAGATATTTCCCTTATCTCTATGTCATTGACGCTTAAGGCACCCTAGGCATACAATAGATTACACACTGAAAAGGACACGAGAACTACATTAGGTATGGAATGTAGTTCCATGATTATTGTAAGTCCACCATTGTGGCAGATAAGGTTAGTATGACCCCTGCATATGCATCTTTCTTTTTAGGGATTTGATTCTTTGTATGGGTTTTGTAGGTAGATCTTTAGTATAGTTTACTGAGTGACATAAACGAATTTACTATAAAAATCATGCGACATGGATCGAGACATTGCAAATATCTAATGACACTTCCAAACTCAAGGTCATATTACATGTAGACCAGAGCACCCATATTACAGAGACTATGGCACCTAAAGGTTTCGTGATCCTTTCCCATGCACCCTAGTCCAATCAAATCTCCATCTTTGAAATTTTCTTGCAGTCCGAGATCACAACAAGATAAGTCATTTTTAGGTTAGTACCTTGTCTCTTGTATTTAAATTAATGTAAATAAAATTAGCTAGCATCTATACTTCAGTTTATAAAATTTATTACATTGTTATACTATTTATATTAACTCTTAAATTCTATATTTTAGTTAATCACATGTATCAATGTTCCAAAATATTTTATAAAAATCACAAAATTTACAAGGTTTGCAAATCTTGCATATAGAGTTCTCAATAATCTCAATACATTGTATGAAACTAAGGGTACATTACAACATTCGACATATAATATTGTAATAGTCGAGGTGTAGGCCCTGAAAAAAACCAATCCTATTGTTTTTGTGACAATTGTTTTTAAATATTTTTAATATGTTAGCATTTTCATGTCTGTTTATCCACCATATTCTAGTTTCTCTACTGTATCTTTTCTTATTATCAAGAGAAACAATACAATTTCAGGTTGTAATTTTTGAATTAAAGGTGTTCCAATATCCATTTAAAACAATAATAGTTAACTTATCTTTTCAGTAATGGGTGTAAGCCACTAATATTTGTATTAGTATAGGCGTAAATGGGATGCCAATTATTTTCATTCTACTTCATTTTTAAATTTCTTGTTGTTGGTTCCCCCTTAGTATGGGTTCACCCGAAAGCTTACAAAAGTATATAATAAGCTCAAGAAAAAGGAGAATCCCTTGCGTTTTTTTTTCCTCTCTAATATTAAGAACTAAATATGTCGATAGGTGTGAATTCTACAGGGAAAGAGTGCCCAAATCCAAGTGATCAAAAATCGTGGTTGAATGTTGCATTCATATATGGATGGTGCATGGATGAAACAGAGCCCCCGCATTGAAATACAAATTACGAATGTCTAAATCGGAGCCATTCATGTTGCAATGCAACTTACATTAAAAAACACATTTCACAATTGCATTTTCACCTCCTTCTTTCTAACGTCATTAATGTGTATCTTTTTCTTGTCCATCAGTTTTCTCTATGTTAGCTCTTTGTAGGATTACATTTAGATCTAGAACATGTTATAACTGCAACACCTTTCCATTTTTATATTCCTACGGATTATTCTCTTCACGAATTCTATAGATATAATTGGTAAGAAATCATATGCCTCAACCTAGATTAAGTAGATCAAATATTAAATTATGAAAATAAGGAACCTCTTTCATATATGTACATGCGAGTGAGACTAATAGATAACATGGAGCATAGATAGAAGATATTATTTAGGCAAGAAAAACCTGAGAAATGGATTATGTATGGGACATGCAAGTATTTAATTCCCACCTTTTTCTTTACAAATTTCCATTCATATTTTTGTCTTATCTAAAAAGTTAAATTTTGTCCAATCATGCTTGAATTAGAGCACTCTGTGCTGAAATAAAAATGTTTAACAACTTAATTGCAACCGTCCATGTGAAAATGCAACTTGCATTAAAACACATGTTTCAAAAGTGTGTTTCCACCTCCACTTTCTACTATCATTAATGTGTATCTTTTTCTCGTCCACAATTTTTCTTTATCTTAACTCTCTTTAGGACCACATTTAGATCCAACATGCTTGAAGTTCAAAACTTTTCCATTTATATATGCCTACGATAATTTTCTTCACAAATACCATGGCTAAAATTTGTAAGAAATTAGATGCTTCAACCTAGAGTAAGTATATCATATCTTAACTTAAGAAAATAAGAAATCTCATTTAGACATTACATGACAATGAGACTAAGATGATAACATGGAGCACAAATAGAATATATTATTTGAATAGGAACAATTTGAGCTATGGAATAGGTATGGGACATATGAATATTTAATTCCCACATTTTTCTTTCTAACTTTCCATTCAATTCTTTACCTTATCTAAAAATTTAAATTTTTTTCCAATCGTAAACCTTAATTCCATCAAGTACTATAAAATACATAATGGCTAAGACCTTATTCCATATACTCTCTCCAAATTTCTGATTTATTTTAGTTGTGTAAAGGGGAATGAAGTTTTGGTGCCCTACAATTGGGATACAAGATAATGGTAGTCATAATTTTCAGATATATGTCAAAATATCTTCCTAAATTTGTCACTTGTGAAAAATATTAAAAAATAAAATTAAACCAATGAAACAAAGCTATAATATTGACTATGTTTCATGATTCTACATGCGTTAGAAATAAAAAATCGTTTGTAAATGAAAGAGAGGTCATCTACATATAAACATTTTTGTCTTTTAAAGTAGTATGAGTCCCTTTAACTTCCATGAAAAAGGAAATCCTTGATATTAATACATTCTCCACATTTAGCCTTTTTATGATTTCCATCTCATTCATATTCCTAATGATGTGCCCAAATTATCGGGAACTTGACAAGGTCATAACTTGAGCTCGGGTGTCCGTTTGAGTCCTTTTTTTTTTTTTGAAACCACGTGTTTTGATGAGACGAACTCAGCGGAAACCCACCCTACTAGTTGGGCCAAGTTTTCAACACGTTTTCGGGCCTAAATCCACTTTAGCCATCTTGAGGCCGAAAATTAGGATTTAAGTTATAGTTTGGTTTTTTCCTCTTTTTGAGCATTAGTTAATTTTAGTCTATTAATTGCATTGTGAGTTAGAAAGTTGGCAATTCCTCTAATTTAGGGATGTAGAAGATGCGTGGAAATTTACGTACCCGTAGGAATAAGCATGCGAACTTACTAAGAATAGCGAGGTTCTAGTAAACTCACTTTAAAAATAGTAATTTCCGCCACCTAGAGTAGATTTAGTCGAGTTAGGTAGAGTTTACTTGGAAAATCGAGTTGGGAGTTATTTTCCTATTTATGAAACATTGTAATTCATTATTTGATAACAAATAAGGAGATCTATTTTATTTTGGAGTTCATTTCCTTTCCGTATATCTGGTTGTTCTTAATTTGGCTACATTACCTAACATTTGGAAATTGTTTCCTATTTGGTGTTATGTGGATATCTCATAAACCAAGTTTCATTACTAAATTTATAAAATAATGCTAATATCAGGTTGTATAAGCTCAAATGTCATATCTCATCCATAAAATATTGTAATGAATGGACACAATATAGTTTATTATTATTGATGTTGACCAACACACCAAAATCCTTTCAAGAAAACAAAAAAATATTCTTGTTTTATGTATCCTTGTCAATTAAGAAAATGGTGATTTATAATGTCCTAAGATTACTCAATAAAGTATTGCATGCCTAACAAACATGCTAACCTCCATTGTAAAAAATAAATGGTGAAATGAAAAACATGGCATACTAGGTATAAATTCCGACACATATTCTAAAGGTCGATTAAAATTTCTGTGCATTTTATATATCGATAAAAATTTATTGGAAACAAAATTGTGTTTAGTTGTTTCCTGTTAGACAAAAGATGGTTAACAAGTTTATCAAAAGATAAATCTTCTTTGAAATGTTGAACATAAGAATTTTCAACACACATTGGAATATCCTTGTCATATTTTCATGTGTAAAAGGATGGGTGGGAAGTGGTTCAATGTAGAAAAGTGTATATATAATTTTTCTTTAACATGTGAAAGTATAAATTAAGGACCATTTTACTATATGATTAGTTATATCTCTTGATTTTTGGTGGTTTTGATATTGGTTATGTTTTCCCATGGAAATGTTGTTGAGTGAGATGCGTGATCAATTTGTCTTGAATCTCTCCTTTAGCCGTAACATCAAATTAAAGGCCTAGCCATCCATAACTTCAATGTCAATGTTGATGGATTATGTTGACTCTTTTTAGTCTCTTAACGAGAGGGATAAGTTAGATGATGAAGATGAGATTGAAGAAAAGGAAAAAAAAACATAATGGATTGAGACATATGCAAGCTTCCTATCTATAGGTGGTGGTGAAGGAGACTCTGCGAAGCTTTTGAGGAGGGGGATAATGTGGATGCCATGTTTAATGGAATAAATCTTCCCCCTTAGGCACCAATCATCACCGTCCATTAGTATCCTATAAAGAGCTTAGATTTGGAATCACATAAGACATTTTTTTTATCTTTCCTCCTCTACTAGAGCCACTTTGCTAGATTCTCGCCTATTTCCCTCCAAGATGGTCACTTCAATAATATACATAGACAAACATGCATGCAATTATAATGGCAAGTTGTGTTAGTGTTTTTTCATGTTGTCTTGACATTTTTGGCCACGATGCTCAAATGGGAAAACAAAACATATAGCCAATTATAGTGTTTCACCTTCTTTTATGATATATGTGAAACTATTGACATTGGAGATAAAAAAAAACATGGGTTTTACATTCACATATGTCTCACTAGTCTAAAGTAATAACCAAATACGTATATCATCAATTTCTTTCTTCAAAAGGTGGTCTAGGATGTCCGATGTCTTGCATGCCTATCTATATTTTAGGGAAAAGGAGCAATCACCTCTTGGCTCTACATCCTTTGTGCTCGCTTCCAATCTTTGTGTATCCAATCTTGTGCTTACTTCTTCTAACTTTAGGTGATACATTTTTCTCTTTTCATGTGTCTCAACAATTTATCCTTGTCTAATTGAAAAATTGATCTTCCCTTCTCAAAATAACGTCATACTACACTTGATTCTATATCTTCACTCCGCTACCCTAAACGCTACATGTCCATCAAACACTTTGCTTTCAGCTACTTCTATACATAGAAAACAATTAATTCTTTTGCGCTATCCACATTCCCATCACACCCCTTATATGTGATTGCTAATTCTAAAAAAGAAAGTAAATACATCTTCTCAAATAGAGACCTATAATATTAAAAAAATTACAAGAAAAAGACATTGTCTTTGGATTGATCAATATAAGGCACATTTATATTTACAATTTTGTTTGAAGTCAAAGTCTTGGGAATTTCTTCTTTTCCAAAGTATCTTGTGGAATTTGTTTTGAGTTCCTTGGAATCGGGCACGGAATTTGACGGTCTGTAGACCATTTTTGGTATTTTAACCGTAAATTACAATTTCATAAAAACCAAACCCGTCAATTTAGACAGGTAATTTTTTAATAAAACTGTATTTCAGCAAGTTGATATTATTTAAAAACCGTAAAATTTCATAATAGTCAAATATAATATATAAGGTCTATTATTATATATATATGAAATAGGATTTGATTTTATTCGTTTTAAAAATATTCTATAAATCATATTGATAATGATTTTTAATAATTCCCAATTTAAATTTAGAAACTAAAATAAGTTTATGTGAATAATGAATTTATTAAACTCCGAGTTCACACGTTGTCTTTGCTTTTTTCTAAAAACATAGAAGTTTCTAATTTCAATGATATTGTGACTATATTTATTTTCATTTTGTCATTACCAATTGCAATCTACAGGTTTCAATTTAACTTTTATGCAAGTTTCAATTCAAATTTTTATTGCTGTGGGAAAATTTAAGGAATCTTGTTGCAGACATCCAAGAAGAAGCTTGAGATACAGACATCAATACATTATACAGGTACATGATTATTTCTTTCCAAGCTTGTCGTGGTAAAAAATGGCTTGGGTTTCTAGATATATTTTTGAAAAATGCCCTCCTTGAAATCAATATTTTTTGTTATTCAAAAACATAAAATTACGAGGGCTCACCATCATTCCCATGGCTCAAATCCGAGAGATTAAACAACAAAAAATTTCTAATGACTATGATCAATATAAGATTTGAGCAAACCTCTATTAGCCAGTCATAAATTCAGAGCCTTTTTTTTAAAGATATAATTATAGAAATTGAGGCCTTGTTATTTTACGTTAGCTGAAATTGTTTATACCTTGAATTTTTTATATATTCGCTCTTCAATTTTTTGTTTCCGAGAATGCAGGCATGTAAAAATTTTTTTGTTTTCGTGAAGTTTTTTGCTACTTTTTCAAGAACCTGAAATTTAATTCCTTTTTTAAGATGGCAGGCTTCTATAATTCAAGCAATAAAAAATTCAAAACCTTAACAAATGATATGCTTTCTCTTTGGTATACCCCTGTACACTTTGTTTCCTTTTTGACAACCAGAAATAACATTCTCTTTTTGATTCAAACAACCGAGTCACGTTTTTAATAGTGTTTTTTACTAATTGAATACTCCATTCGGTAGATTAAATGTGCATGGTAAATATAATATACGAAAAAATTATAATATCTAATTTTTCATTTAATTAGTTTATAATTTAATTACTAAATTTAATTTATAAATATATTTTATCATCCTAAAATTATTTTAAAATTATATATATCAATTAAGTTTTTTTGACAATTTAAAATTTTACTAAAAACGTAAATTGAAAGGGAGCTATATCACGAAACCGTCATGAAATTTCCTTTTGACAGGCAGGGGTGACCGTCAAATTCCAGGCCTGCTTGGAATTACGACTCTTAAATATAGCCGCCTCAAAGTCTTTGATACCACAAATACCAAGAAATTAACACCGTTAATTTTCAGATCAATTTGTGGAAAAATCTGGTTAGACGGTTACGAAGAAATGTCCACTTGACTGAGTTGTATTGATTATTTTTCGACCACCTGCCCATTTAAAGGTAATACTGCCGTGTCTGCTTGTAAATCATTCCTAATTTGACTTTAGAGGCCTTGGAGAACAGTGTCTGATAATTTCTGCAGTCTTCTTAATTCGAGGGAGAACAAGATGAGATGCTGCTACGCGTATGCCATTCCACGCAATTGTCCAACTCTGCTCCCCGGTTTTTAATTTTGCTGCTTCTAATGAGATTTCCTTCAGCCCTATGTACCTCCGTATGACATACCTGCAGTAATACCTTCGTATGTAATATACATATATAACTTTTTCTTAAAATTAAAAAGATTTTTTCTGATCTATCATCATCTAAATTATATTATACTAATTTATTTAATTTATATAGCGTAAATCACCATATAAACGGTGATATTCTATAAAATTCATAATGTAAAATTCAAAGATCAATTTTAAAAGAAAGTGAATCCATGAACATCATTTAAAATAGAGATCGATATATAAAAATGAATCCATGAACATGATCTAGAATAGAGGCCTATATATTAAACAAAGTAGGTGCCTCTAAAAGTTTAGTCATTGATTGTGATAAGCAAGGATGAGATTTAACGGCTGATTTCACCCGTCAAACCAAAAATCTATGATGTTCAGAGGTTATCAACAGTCTGTCCATGTCTGTTAAATATCTTATTTTAATTTAATAATTTATAAAATATATTGTTTTTAAACTCTATTTACAAGTGTCGGGTAAATTTTCGGAATTATATACTCGATATAAACATATTTTCAGCGAAATATGTTTTATATATATTGTTGCACTTATATTTATATTGAATGTGTTCATAGTGATAATGACGGTTTTGCCAAATTCTTTCACATCAAATAAAGATGGGCTGAAAAAACAATTAAAATAAGTAAAAACGTTGGGGAGAACGTCAAATCTCAACTCTAAACTGTTAGGACACATTAACATTTTAAAAAATATTCAAAGTCAAAATCAAGCGAATATTTCCAAAATAACTTGTGGAGAAGAGTTCCTCAACGACTCTTAATTAAAACCGTCTCAAAGTCTTTGATAGCACCAATACTAAGAAATTAACATCCCCGTCATTTTCCAAACAATTATGTCGAAAAGTCTCATTGTGTGGAAGAGCTCCTTCATTTCAGAAACAGCTGTGAAGGATCATTTTCTCCGTAACCATTCACCTTTATATGGTTTAAAGTAGACAGCCGCTAAATCATTTAGCCACAAAATGCTTTTGATATCCACGTTTGCCCAAAAATAGATTTTTCAATCAACGCGTATTGCAATCTTTGAATTCTTTGAAATATTTCTCATTTTTAAAGTTTAGTATTTTATTATTTTAAATTTTATTGGGATTCAATGCATATGCTTATTATATCACTTATGTGTTTTGATATTCATTATAAGTAATTGTGAAATAAAATGATTCTTCCTTTTTATCAATTTATTTTCGTAGGTATTTGAATTATTTTTTAATTAAAAACTTAGAAACTATTTACAATTTTTCCACATCTTCCTTTGTAATAAAACGGGCTGAAACTATTGAAATTAGCATGGAACTCAATTTCAATTTTGATTTTTAAAATTAATTTTTAACATAATTTTAAATGACCCCAAGCTTATTCACATTACGTAGTGAATACATATCAAATGGAAAAATGTTAATTCATGTGTAGGAATAAAATTACGATGGAGCATCCAAAAGGGTGGGTAAATGGGATGCCATAACACATGGACCGTCTAGTTTTTAAGGAAATTGAAAAGAAGCATTCAGTTTGAAAGTAAATTATGAAGTTAAGTTTATACTTTTAATGGAATAACATTACATAGGTATTCACAAAAAAAAACTATGAGCATTTACCATTAGAGCATTAGTTGGGAATAAATTGAAGCCACTCGGAACTTTGTACGTGCTTCCAAATGGTTAAAAGATGCATCTTAAACACCCATTAGCGGAGAGTGTGTATCATATATTGTATTTTAAGGGGATGCATTTGATATTTATTTTTATGAAAGGTGTAAATTATTCTAAAGTCAAATGTTATTAAAAATGTTTTAAAAAAATTAATTTAAAATTAGACAATTTTTATGGGGTTTGATTCATTAAATATTCTATTTTCGGTTTTAATTTAAATTTAAGAAAAATTAATTTTGAAACTTATTTCAAAAGAACATATATGATTTTTATCACTAATTTAATTTGGAAAACTTAAAATTATAAAATGAATTATATTTGATTAAAAATAGAATTTGTTAGACTAAATTCATCATATATATCCTAACTCATAACTCTTTATCATTAATTAACTCCTAAACATTAATTAATAAATCACTCATAAATAAGTATAATATGAGCAATGCATATTATCTAATATCATGTATGAGTATACAATAAGAATGTTGTATTTTACTAATATTTCCTTTCAATGCATGAGATACTAAACCAAAGGCTATCTTTACATGTAATGCTTATGTTTCAAATTGTTATTGTGGGATCTAAAGTGTTTTTCATACAATAATATCTTTCTACAAATTGTAATGTAAATGCCTACATATGTATCATGCATATATTGAATAATAATTTGTATATTCAAAAGATTCTTGTAATTAAAATAAATAATTTATCTCCACATTAAGTCACTTGTTCTGCAAAACAAAATAAAAAAACAAAAATGCCGAGAAAATATTTCCATTTAGAAATTGGAGACATGAAAAAGAGTGGGAAAGAAAATGGTGATAGACGGAGGTAGTCGTGAGGTCAACAAGCATGTGGACACCTCCCCGCAAACCTTAGCCAACTCTACTCCTCCCGTCTCGCCAATAATTCACTTTACTTTCTAAGGTAATCGAGTCTATTGTTGCTCTTCGGGTTCAACCATTATTTTTGGATTTAATGGTTTTGGCCCGGAATGAAGATCTACACAAATGTATCTACTCTACTTAGACCAGGTGACTATGAGATTCAATTATGTGCAAAGGGTTTTTAATTCTTCGTTTCTTCTCTTCCACAGATTGCCAACATCTTTACATTAATGAGGCTCCCTTGTTCCGGGGTTACGGCCTTTTTCTTACTCCCTTATTTTTGATTTCGATCCTTCTACTATGGTTTTTTCCAAAATGTTAGTTTGGGTTTGTCTCGCATATCTTCCTCTCCCCTTTAGGCACCACACGCATTACGTGTTACTATTGGTGATTCTCCTTGTCAATTCAATAGGATGGATGATAACCGATCTAAGAAAGGGTTGTTCATTTATGCATGTATTTGTATTGAAGGGGATCTCTACAAAGGTATTTCATACACAAAGTGGAGTTAAACCATGATGGTTTCCGGTGGATACAAGTTCTATTCTATGAGAACACGACATTCTAATGCCGATTATGCCATTAAATTGGACACCTTCGGAGACCTTTCCAACAACACTAAATCAACATAAAAAAATAACAAAGGGTTTCCTCACGGCCTAAAGGTTGGTAGCCATTTTCAATGCATGAAGTCAAATATTTTACTGCCCCAAAACTTCTAAAGCTATGAATTTTAAGGTTCTCCTGTTGGGTGTTATGTCAAACGATTTGATGTATCTCGAGTCTTTTGATTATGACCCCAATCGGGATAGTCCTCACATAAATCCTCCGTAAGATTTGGCTTCCCAACCGGTGAATTGGACTGTTGTCACGAGGTCTCGAAGCTAAGAAGGGGAACTTTGAGCTTTACATTACTTAGTCTGCTATGGTATTGAGTGCCTTTGTACCGTTTAATTTTTACACTTGTTTTGGGCACGTGCGTGGTGCAGGCGGTTTGGCTTCTTTCATTTGTCATTTTGGCATTTTGTTTTGCCTTTGTGGCTTGTTTGTGGGACCGTGATTCTTTTGGTGCCCTTATTAATGTAAATATATTTTATTATTAATAATATAAGGGCAGTTCCAATAGTAAAAACAAAAATGATTAAAATTTGAAAAATAAAATAATAAATTATTTTTATACTTTGTATGGGAATTGTGTGCAAGAATTAGTTAGCTATGCAAAGAGAATTAGAACTAACACCTAGTAGTCCTAAAACAAAGCTAAACTAAAATCTATGCACCATCATGCTTAGAGCTTAAACAAGACTAATCTACCAACATCTTTGCATTAGAACATGAATAAACATCCAAACTAATATGCTAAGCAATTAATCTCTATCTCTATTGAATGTTAATCAATGAAATGAACCTATTTAGATCCTTAGCAATCAAAAGGGTTGATTGTATGTTTGAATCCCAAGGTTTCAAGAATGGAGTCTTGTCAATCCATGGCTACAAGACCATTTGACATATCTCCATATGACTTCAAACTTGGATGGATGAATGCAAGAAATGAAGATAGCTAGCTCCTCTAATGGAAGAATGCTCTAAGATGATAAAATGGCTATAGTATATGATCTATGCTCATTTAGGTGTAAGTAGAAAGGTAGGAGGAAGGCTCCTTATATAGCCCAATGGATAAAAGAATCTTTACATCCCTTTACATGTGGGATAATAACAAGGTTGAGTTAGTTGGGGATGACTATGGTTGAAAGAGGGTTGAGTCAACCTTCGGAGAGTTTAGTTTGTCCTTTAGTGGCTCATAGGGTTTGAGGGGATTTATTAATTAACGCAAATGATTAATTAATAAGTGCGAAAGCTTTATAGAATATTTTTGAAGAACAATTAGTATGATTTAGGGAGTAGGAAGGGTTTAGGCATTTGAGACAAATGACGATTTATTTATCTAATAGAAGAGGAAACTTAATTAATAAGGAATAATTAATTAATTTAGGTGAAAAGGGTTTTAATTAATGAAAGGTTGTTAATTTTTGTATTTACTAGATAGAAGGGTCAATTAACTAGCATAATGTAGTTAATTAACAACGATAGAGGAGAAAATGTGCCATATTGACCTTATGTTAAAGGGTAATTTGCGTTAAAGGGTATAATTAGGGCAATTTAAGTATTTAAATTATTGGAGATAAATTATAGGTGCCTACATGAATTATAAATCCATCTAGATATTTAATGATCATTACAAATATTTAGTGATCACAACATATATGTGGCCCATTATAGTGCCTAGTGCTTTATGTGTTAAAAATGTTATTTGTATGTACATTTATATATATGATTATTAGTCATTTTAATTTTCACATCGATATGAAAATCACAATAAACTAGAGTGTCCAAAGCGAAAGTTAAGTATAAAGTGAAAGAGTGGGAAGAAGCATGGAATGAAAAGGAAAGGCTGATGTAAGGTGGATATGAAATGATTTTTTTGTTAATTTTTTCAATTATCTACAAAATTAAAAATGAGAAAGAGAGAACAATCAAATATTGACATTTTTTAGTTATAGTTAAGATCAATTAATCAAAGCAAAATTTGAAGTAATAAAATTATTAATTTTTGGGATGGAATGTTAATAATTAAATTTAACATGAAATAGGTATAAATAAAGAAGAGCAACTGTAAAAATGTTACACAAATGATATATATTTAGAATATTTGCTAAAATAAAGGTGTTTTTATAGTTAAAATTGTGTATTGGAAATGGGTGTTAGTAATATATCATTGAGACCAATAGAAAGAAAAAATAGGTATTGTTTAGTATCATCAAAATGAACATGATATATCATGCCAACCTACTTAGTGATACCTTAGCATTTTCTCTAATACCCAATAATAGAGTTTTGATTAGGGTAAAAAATAATAATATGATTCCCGAGACTATATTGCATAATGAAGCACATAGGAAAATTAAGTAATAAAAACTATAGTTTTATTCAACAATAGAAAAGCTACATAAAATTTAGACCTATTGTTCCTGCGCGCACATGCACGCGCTTGTATCAGGCAGCGCTTGTGGCATACGCACACACACACACACACACACACAATTGACTAGGATACTTATCAAAATAAAACACTAATGTAAACACATCTTAGTGCATCCCCAATGATTTGATCCACTTATTCACTCTCATACGCACACAAATATTTCTAGTTTTAGTCCTCCTTTCAATGAAACTACATCAATTCCCATAATCTATGACTAGAATCAATTGTCTAACCTATAAATGTATTGAAATTGTTTTATATAGAAATGCAATCAAGTACTTACAATTAATTAGCTTAACTTCATTTGACCCACAAATAATTAAATGAAGGATAAATCTTAAAGGATCCTTATTGTAGTTGAAATCCATGCAAACATAAAATTTCTTAATGAACATATTATACGATAACTTGTTAAGTATTTCATCGGATCATATTTACAATCTTGATGTTGCCCATTAGATTATTCCACTATTAGCACTATTAAAGCACCTAATTTTTCATTGAATAATAATTCTAGACATGCGTGATTCCAAGAACTTCTTGGGAGATAGTCTAATGGATTCAAAGTTTCATATGTGGATGTGCAGTACCAACATACATCTCCATTTATAACATAAATCTATATAAATTTTTAATACATTTTCATGTGTGTTTTGAAGTTTTTATGATTCTTTTTCCTTCTCCAAATTATGCACGATTGTTTTTGTGCCGAATTAAGGCTTCCAATATTTACATCCTTCCCACGATTTTCTATGTCTGGCATAGAATTTTCATGATTCATTCCATGCATCAAATTCTCTCTTAAGGCCTTCAAGACATGAATTCATACATTTGTCTTTGTGCCATTAGATCTAGGATTGCACTAACTTCTGAAAATGTTATTTATCATCAGTGAAGTATTGTTGACCTATTTAAAGTATTTTGACAATACAATGCATAAGTGCAGTTAATAGACAACCATCTGTCTAAACAATACTACACATTTCTATTCCTCTTTTAAAATATTTTTGTTGATGTAAGATTGGATGTCAACTTATATGTTATTGCATCAACAATGGTATAATTTTACTCCATCTTTGGATATCCTTTAATGGTATGAAATACCTATAATTTTGAGGCCAAAGAAGGTATTTTATTTTAGTACTTTTATGACACAACCATGTTTATGCAATAAATTGATTTTGCAAGTTATGAGGATCATGATTTCTTATATTTTAGGTTAAAATTACAATTAATATAGTTTTTATTTCATTTTATTTTATCATTTTAAGCACACAATTACATTATCTACTTATAGGCTTGACAAACACTTAAAAGTATAGAATTTTTATTTTTTTCTAAAAGCTCGACCTTATGAATCTTATTTAATCTTAATTTTATAACACACTTATCTATGTATGGATAATTTTCTTGAAATTGGGAAATGTACACCTTTGTGTTAGATTCAACTTAAGTATTCCTTATACTTGTGTATTTCAATAATTCTCATGTGCCTTGTGCATTAGACCTCTTTTAAATTGAGGTTCCATATTTTTTGATGTTTCTCTTTATAAGTTTTCTCCATTCAAACTCAATAATTTTAATTTATGATCCAAGGATTTTTGACTGAGATCCTACCCAAGAAACAAAAGGCCAAAGCCTATATATTTGAAGAAGGTGCATACAAAAAGAACCAAACGCAACAAAGAAGGAACACCGGAAAAGAAACAAGGTAGGTGCATGACAATAATAAGAGAATAGGAAAACCCCAATGAAACAACAACAAATTAACGAAAAATAGAACATTACGAGGTGGAATTATATTTTTTTTTTTTATGAACCTTTTTCCACCCATTAGAATCTTCCTCTATATGAAGAATGATTTCAATACAATTAATGAGTTGATATTTTCTTTTTATGATGGGAGAATACGTCTCCTTTTTTTCTTCATGAGTATGTGGTTCAATATTTTTATCCTCATATTTTTGTCTCATGGACAACTCCTTAGGGATAACTAGAATAATGGGTTGCGAAGTCTCAACAACCACCAATGTATCACCATCCTAAGAAGAGTTATTTTCCGAGCGGGGTGACGATAAATCAAGAATAGAGTTAGAGGTGACGCACACCGTATAATGATCAAGTAGAGAGTCTTTCCACCGGTGGTTTTAGATCTAGTGTGGTTAGGTTGTTCACAATCAGCCATCAAGTTCCCTATTTTGAAGCATCTATTGAACTGAAAAGGTACACCTTTAAAGTCAATCTTTTGGACCCATGTTCTATCACCTATCAAAAGTTTGATCTCAGTTGGGAGGTCTTGAGTGAGGTCCATGTCAATTAGTAAATGAGCAAAACTAGTATGGAAATGCTGGGAATATTTAACGTAAAACCTTAGCTTATTGATTATGGCTTGAAAACAATGTTCATTACAGAGATAGATGGGAAAACGTTGGAGTCTAACCCAAATGGGCTGAGAATCAAAGGATTCTTTTGAAGTATCAAAGGTTCAGTACCAAGGTTTGACCATGATGTCGTGTTCCCCCCAAACCCAGCATTTGTTGTCTATAATGTCCATGTCTTAAGCATTTTAAAAATCAACAATGAAAAAACTCTAGAGAATGGGTGGATCTCCACATTACCTTTAATTCTTGGACTCCATATTTCGGTAATCTATTCGTTTAGTTGTGCAAGATTTGGCCACAAGACCTTGAATCGACAGATGAGGGAAGTTCTGGAAAGATTTTCCTTTGAATCATACACTATGTCAAGCATGTGCTAATCAAAAAGAAGAGAGGGGAAGAGCTAGGATTCAGGGGCGGAGCCCTTTCAGAGGATCCTTTAGAAGCTTCAGAAAAGACTTCACAAGGATGGGAGATTTCACATTCCCGTCAAAGGTAATCCCTACCTCTGTGGCATGGGCAGTAAAGGGGATTCCTTGCTGCTGCAGACAAGAGCCACCGCCTAAGATTTTCCCTTAGAAGAGGTAGCGCTACTTGAATATCCATGAGCCATGGAAGGCCCTTCACTTTATCCTCCATCCGGACTGGATCTGTCCCCACCGCTAGTATTAGGGTCTACATTTTCATTACAGGCACCGTTGCAAGGGCCATCTCTCTCTGCCAAACATCCCACAGTCTTATAGTCGCCGCCCCCATGACTAGCTTGCCGGTTCGGGTTTCATGATGCGTTTCCCTGATATAGTTTAGTTTTATTTTAAATGTCACTAATATAAGGGTCATTAAAGTATTATCATTTTTTCTTTAGCTTTTTATTATGAAATGTTATTAGATTCCTCGTTCAATTTATTTATGTTATCTGATTTTTCCTATATAATTTTTTTATTCAGTAATTTGATTATAATTTTAGGATTTTTGAATTAAAATAGTTTGTTTGTCTATACTAGTCACTAATTATAGTATAATCCCCACAAAACATCTCTTATACATATCTATTTAAGGAATTTAAAATGCAAACAAAAAAGGTAATCTTGTCTTCCCCAATTACTCAAAATTAATTAAACATTAAACAATTAAAGAATAGAAGGTATTCCACTTTATAACATTAGAACAATACTTTAGTAAAATATTAATGAAAGATTATTAATATTTGAGATTTTTTCCAAAACATTGTTATAATTAAACTTAAAAATAACGTTTAAAATAGTTTATTTTTGAGATCATTGTAATCCAATTAATAGTAATGATTACTTAAATCCATTCACTAAGACATAAATATCTCTAAATACATAAAATTATAAGTTGTGATGTATTAATTGTGTAATATGGCCCGTAACATCAAAATTTTATATAATCCTTGCAAATACAATAATGAAGAAGATAGTTTGCTTACGAGAGGCTAAATTTTCTATATCATTGCAATTGGAGTTAAAATTTTGAGCCCGTCACATCCCTTCCTATGGCATAAAACCTATCGTAAAAATGTGGGTAAAAATTTGCATGTCAAAAAAAATTAAAATGTAAAAATATTTTGACAATAGAGAAGTGCAGTTTCTCTTAAATTTTTGAAAAGAAGGGATACGATGAAAATTTTTGTCAACAATTCGTGTGAAAATTTTTAAACTAAAAAAACATTTTTATGACCTTTATAAATAGCAATCCTCTACATATTTCTAGGATCTTTTCTCGACTCGTAGATACATTAAACAAGATGTATTAAACAAGTATCAAAAGTATTAATATAATAAATATAATATTACTATAATACTATTAAGGTCAAATCCCATGTTTCTAGCAAATTGGTGATGCCAAATAAATGAGTACTTAAGGTTGTGGCCTTTACTTGGGATTCATTCAGACATTTTATATGGCACATTATATTTTTCTACTTATTTTTTATAGGATCCACCTAGAGAGGAAGAGAAAAAATATAGAATAGACTTGCACAAAAAAAATTCCACTTAGGAGCCTACAAAACATTATTTTGAAACAAATTCGGTGTGTAGAGTGGCCAAAAGCTTTGTATGGGATGAGATGGATATCTCAAAGGGTGAATTCAATTCATGAATCACTATGTAGGGTGTCGGGTGATGTATGGGAGCCACATTGATGCTAAAGGGTGGGATGGGCTCATGAATACTCTTGATTCGATCACCTAGATCAATACGAGCTCGGTGTGTAGACAAGTTAGGGGATGAGATGATTGGATTAACTTAGTTTGTATGTAATAGATAAGGATCTAGGTGAAAATGTATTTACTGATTTCTTTCAAGTAAAACCAAGGTCGAGTAAATTTTGGAGATCACCCATTATGACCCTCAAGGAATAATCGAGATAAGTGTTGATTTTCTCCTAATATAAAGGTTTATTGGACATATCCGAGATGTCATAATATAGGGAAGAGGAGAGGAACTCGTTGTAGAGGAGGAAAATATGCATAGATAAGATTCTTTTTCAATTGAAATCACCCTCTAAGTTATCATTACTGTATCTTCTCTCTAAGAATTTTTCAATAGTAGTGAGGCGAGAGGCCAACAAAATTTAATATTTATAGTTGTACTCAAGACAATGAGGCTCAACTATATTCCTAAGGAGTTGAGGAAGAGGGTTGTGTAAATATTCATGAAGGATTTTTAATGATGAGTGTGCTTAATGGAGTAGTTGTAACACCCAAAATTTATGAACACAAATATAATAGTAAAAATACTAGAATATTTTTTTTCTACTTACGCTTGATGCATGATAATGCAAGGGATTGCTTAGGACAATACATACTCATGACACATTTGCAAAAATGTTATTCCACATAGGTAACATGAAATGCACATGAAACACATCGAGGCACATCTCCTAGATGATAAGGCACAACACGATAATTCTACAATAGTATAAACTCTTGTATAGGCACCATCCCTAACAAAACACTTTCCCGGTTCATACATTTATTACAATCATACTTTGTTATTGAACTTATTTATTTGAAAATCACTTTTAAGTGGAGTCCTTTATTCCTTATTATTTTTATCTCTTGAAAGTGCACCCTATGAGAGATGGCTATAGGTAATCTAAGCTTGCAAATTATATCTCTCTCTTTCATAAATACAATGGAAACACCTCAATTCTATGGGTATACCTATTTTGAGGTGAGTCACCAGTATCAATCTTTGGTTCCTTATTGATGTATCCTAAAATAATTTTATGGGGTTTAAGGGTAAAAAAGACTGTAAAAAAAGAAATTAAAACTTAGGTGATACACCAAACTTGTATGAGGTCTTTGACCCGAGTCCATGCACAATTGGTATGGAATGAATTTATGATCAACGAGCCAACAATTTTCTGAAAATAATTAAGGGTAAACACTTTGATATATTGAGGGATAAAAATCACAACAATACTTGCTAAGTTACACATACACATTAATATATTGCAAAAATTATTGATTTACAATAGGGTAAGATGTTTAATCGGGAATTCGACATTCACAAGATTAATGGAAACATACACAAGACTGGAAATAATTCGAAAAGTAGAAAATACTTAACATTCAAAGGGAAAAGCGGCGGAAAATTGCTTGGCACTACTTGTATCTAAAAAGTCCTCTCTTGTGCTTTACCAAAGCACATAATATATAGCAAAATTGATTCACCCACCCTTCCTAAAAATAGACTAGGGTTATACTCACCCATGCATCTTATTTCTATCCTTTATCTATTAATAAATAAAGGACTAAAATAAAATAAACTAATACAAAGAGACATTAATAGCCTTTGATTATATACAATCAAATGAAGTTGATTGTTCTATTTGAACAAAAGCATGGGTGAATAATTTGCTAATAATAAATATTGCTTGATGAGAAAATCTTCTCCTAGTGAATGCAATTATGTCCTTTTGTTGATCTGTCCTTTCGTGGAGGCATGCAAAAAATCATATCCCTCTGAGTGAACAAAATCAATTACATGTTTTTGCAATACTTGCAAAACAATCCATCCAAACATCTTTCCCGATTAGGATCACCTTTTATTCGATGTTGACACTTGTTCTGTCTTCTTGTGATCACATGGATACCACATTGTGAATCATCTCCAACCTTCCCACTAGTGGGGACCACCTATGATTGTGAGAACTTGTATTCGTTGGGTTTGGCAAAACTTGTGGACTTAAGAAATTATTGTGTTTTGAAATAATACAAGGGCACTTTGTTTTAAAAGGAAACCATGTTACATTCGGCCACCTTTTGGACTTAGGCATATTATAAGGTCTCGCCACCCTTTTGCATTCAATTGGTCATGGACCATTGTTTGAACTTACCCTTTTGGGTGCTCATTACACAATATAATTTGGTCGTATTTTGCATCATTTAGAGCTTGGACTATAGTCGATAAGTCAAAAATGCAAATAATTAAAAAAAAAAGGGGTGGCCTTTCGTAACGATGAGTCACCCCTCCATGCATTTTTTCGGTGGTATTTTAACTCGTGTTGAGTTAAGCGTAACCATGGCGGTTTGCATGAAAATTGGTCCCTTGATTTAGGCCGTTGATCTCTATACATTTGATTCATGGCTATTGATTTTTCTAACCCTTGGTTAGGGTTTTTACCTAGCATTTAATGTGGTAGATATTAATGTGACCATGGTGATTTACGTTGAACTCGTTGATAGGTTTCCAATCGTTGATCTCTATCTTTGGACATCTTTAGGTCGTCGATATTTGACTCATGGTTAGGGTTCTAACTCTGGAGTTTGGCATAGTAATGACATCTAATCATGGTGACTTTCCTTGAAAACTACCTCGAACCTCAGCCATCAATCTTTGCATGGCCTAATATCTCGGTCATTGGTCTTTGAATGTGGTTGAATTCGAACTTAACTCAACTGTTGAGCTTGGTAGTAGAGGTCATTCGACCTCAATGATCATTCCATTCTAGTTTTTGGTTACCAAGTAATGGTGAATCCCTAGAAAAATTTTCATTGACACCATTGCTTTCATCTTTGAGTTATGACACTCAAAAATTCAACCTCTGTAAGTCTTTGAAGCTTTATGAGTGGAAGTATTTGATCTCTCCTCCATTTTCATTCTATGAAGTTTGACTTATTTAGTAGATCAATTCTCTTAGGTTAGTTGCATCTATATTTTCTTTGATTGTTTCTTATTGAGATCAACTCTTGGACTCTTTACAAGGTTTTAATGGCCACCATTATTGTTTATTTTGAGTTCTAGGTGGGCTTTTCTTGTGATATTTTGGTCAAATTTACAAGTTCCATTGCTTCAAGTTCAGCTTTTAATGCGGAGGAGGTCTCTGTCTACTTTCTTAGCTACTACCATTGTAGAAGTCTATGAACTCATTCCTTCTGCGCAAATGATCACTTGTTGGTCTATGATATCTCAGTATCGTCATTTTTTTAAGAAAGGTGTTCATGGATTTGTGTTTCGTGATCTCCCGATAGTATATTGATGATCGCGAGCTTTATAATATTTTTCTTTGTTTTTGATATCTTTTTCTCGGTGTTGTTTTTTTCCACCATTATTGTTTCTCCGACTTTGGTTCATTTTTCTGAGTAATATTTGAGCTTGGATTTATATTTTCCTGGCTTCCTCCGGAGCTATGTGAGGTTTCTCTATAGAAGACATCTCTTTTCTCTCGAGCTATATAGATTTGGCTTTCAAAACCTTGGTTGGAATTCAATGCTAAGTTGCATTCTTCATTATATTCGATCTATCGAGCTTTCGAGAAAGATGGTTATGGGTGTTTGCCACCATGAGTGGTTATAGGTGAGATAATTTTTCTCTTAAACATGTACACTTCTATTTTCATATACTTCCTTGGATATATCACTGAAAATCTTGAAAATATTTGTAGGTTCTGTGATTTATCACTCCCGCTTGACTTCCAAGTTCAAAAATTCTCATGGGCATATAGATTTCTTGCTTCACCATTCGATTTGCTCAAAATTTTCAACTATTTGATTATAAACGGTGAGTTCTCGTTTGTTGCTCTAATTTTTAATACCCATTAATGGGTTTTCGGTCTCTAGCCGAGCTTTGCCCTTCTCACTTTGATATTGCAACTTGAAACTCGATTTAAAATAGAATAATGAATTTTTGAAATAATTCAATATTTCATTAACTTTGATGTGATTGTGGTTCGATTCAAAGTTTGTACTTCTATATTGTTTTCTCTATTGAATGGTGATAAAATAAAATCATGGAAGTATCAACTTTTCTCTCCTCTATTCTCTAACTTGATTATTTGGGTTCGAGCTATTGTGATTCTGATCTATTATTATAAACTGCCATCTCTGGTTTCTAGTACATTCCTTGTATTGTGCACGAACATAGTCACGATAATTTGATGCTTATTAGGGTTTCTATATTTCTTCATATTTGGGTTCTAATTTATATTTTTGGTACTCGTATTTTGCTATGCAAGAGGCACCTTGGCCGCTATATTTAGAGCTGAAGCTTACATTTTACTCGATTTTATTTTTTTGAATATTGTGGCAAGGGTTTTGACTATTGCACTTTGGTATGCATGTATCTCTGATTCGAAGCTTGTTCTTGATCAATCGTTGAGCCTTTTCTAGAAACCCTAGATATTCTACATTATGTTTTGTATTTCATCTTTAATTTAATTGCTAAATGACTTTGAATGGCTCACCATGAGCAGCAGTTTCTTGCACTTTGTTTCCTTTTGATCTCCTTCGGCTTTCCTTCTAAGAATGATCCTATAGCATTCTTCATCATGTTCTTCATTCTCTCAGGCCCTATACCTTCATTGTTTTGATCTCTAAAACTCTACTCTTGAGGCTAATAATATTTTCTGAAAATTTGATAATCCACTTCATATTATCTTAAGTTCTACACTACCCGATTTGATTCGACCTTGACCCTTTGTTGTTTAGATGAGTGTATCAAAGTCATAATAAAATTCTATATCCTTAACATGTCCACTTACTTCTCTCAGTATTTCGATAAAAAAATGTTACCAATATTTTACCTGACCATTAAATTTTAAACATATTGAAACAATGCTTTTAGTATTCAAACTATACTTGTATGATTACCCTTTCTTAAAGCATGACTGGCTATAAAACTGGGTATCATTCAAAGTGTTGTAACTTTCCTTTTCAAGTTACTCATCTAACCATGATTGTCCTTTAAGTCCCGAATATGATATATCTTTTGTACGAAGTTTCCCTTTCATTTAAGAAACTATAACTCCAAGAATCCAATATATATTATTCTATTGAAGTGTTGCAATATTTTACTATACACAAAAACTATGAATCATGCATTTAATCTTAGCTCTCAAGCTATCTTGTAGCATTTGTGGACTTGATATTTGCTTTATTTGAAAAATCTACTTCTAGAATGGTTGAAATTCATAGGATTATCTTAAGACTTCATGTTATTAGGCTATAAATAAAATGAATGCTCCAAAGTACTTCAATTTGATGAGTGAAAGTGCGAGTCCATTTCTTTTTGTTTAAATACTTGCTTTTCCTTTTTATTGCAACATTGATATGCGAGATGGAAAATTTAAAATGTCCATTTTAAATGGTGAAGCCCTATAAATTTTTTTCCCATAAGTTTTTCTTTTATCCCTTTTCGGATGTAATAGATGTATTTTCTGATTAGAATATAGAATGTATCACTTTTCTATTGAAGTTTAATTGTTGTTAGAAACTGAAACATAATAATCATCATCTTGATCATGGCATGCCATTCTACTTTTCTCTGTATCACTTATTTGATTTACGTAAAAATTTTAAACCATGTATTAGTTAAAGAACAACGTGATGGAAAGATGTAAATGTCCATTTTACATGGTGAAGTTCTCACAAATTTTCTTAGACTTCTTTCTCATTCCTTTTCATATGTAATTTTCTCTTTTCGATTAACTTCAACCTTCAAAATCTGATCCTTTTAAAGCTTCACCTTTGAGTTGCATTCTTCCTTCATGCCAACATATACTTATGACTCATTTGCTTCATGTACCATAGGATATAAGTTATTGAAATCTGCAATCTTTATCTATAGTGATGACTCATAAGATATGATTTATTTCTTCTTGGCTCCAACTGTACACTGCACACTTAAGAAAATAGTTAGAAAATATTTAGGATTTTTGGCCTCTCTTGTGTCCATTTTTAAATTTTCTTCTCTCCCCTTCTTTACGAGTGAGTAAATCATGTATACTATTTGATCTTCAAATGATCTATGTCTCCACTTATTAAGAGATCCATGTGCATGAATTAGGAAGTATAGGAATATAGATTAACCCTAAGCTCTTAAGTGATAGATTTTCTCTTTTTATTTTCAGGTATGGTGATTTAAACAATGAAGATGAAGAGGGAACAAAGATGAAGATGAGGATGCATCAACCAAAGGAAAAACCTCAAGGGAATGATAGGTTCACTCATACTCCTTTATATTATATTTCATGCATCCGTACCTCTTCTTTCAACAGCTTTTACTCTACTTTCTACTTACATCCCACGACTTGTGTGGGAACATTTGAAATTCCTTATGAATAAAACATTGAATTGTGAAATTGAGTTGTGTATTTCTTTGTGCATTTACGCTTTGTAGTATGGATTTTATGATGAACTAAACAACCTAGTAATATAATTGATTGTCTTAATCATGAAGGAAAGAACATAGTACATGTAACATCTAGTAATGAACTCTAATTTCTGTAATCTACGGTCTTAATTATCTTTTTAAAACCTAACACTTCATCTATTCTAGAATTCGAGTGTCTTCATCAGAAACACAAGCTGTCCTTACAAGATTTGTGTTCTTTTTGCTGAAGATAGCTTGAAATTGTAAACTATGTGATCCGTTATGTTTTGTAACAACACATGTAGCCTCAAATTTCATGTAATCATTAATTAATTCAATAGTAACAACTGATTGTCCGAAAGAAACTTTTGACAATTTTTACACTTGTGCAAAAATGGGAAACTCGAAACTTCGTCATTACGATGAAAATTCTTGGGTGAAGTATACCTAAGCTAAGGAAGTTTCAATGTTATTAATTATTACTGAATTAATTAATGATTAAGTGAAACCTGCATTACGTGTGCTTTCTCAAAATAGAATAGATCACATAGTTCTGTAATTTCATTCCATCTTCAGCAAAAGAACACAAATCCCCGAAGGACAACTGTGTTATCTTGATGAAGATGAAAAATTACAAATTAGGTGAAGTGTTGAGTTTTGAAGCAATAAACAGAAATGCAAATTACAAAAAATCAAAGTTCATTACTTGAATGTTACAAGTTCCTATCAACGTTCTTTCCTTCATGATTAAGACATTCAATTATGTTACTGAGTTGTTTAGTTCATTATACAATCCATACAAAAATATATAATGCACAAGGAAATACACAACTCATTTTCAGAAATTCAATGTTTTATTCACAAGGAGAGTCAAATGTTTCCCACACAAGCCATGGGATGTAATCTTGAAAAGTAAAGTGCAACTACTAAAAGAAAAGGTACACATGCATGAAAGACAAAGCAAAGGAGTATAAGTGATCCCATCATTTCCTTGGGGTTTCTTTTCTTCGTTTTAATCATCTTCATCTCTATCTTTTGTTTCTTCTTCATCTTCATTGTAGAAGCCATTGTACTGAAAAAGGGAAAAGAATTAACTATCGATTCTGATCTCGGGGATGAATTCATATTCCTACACTATCCTACTTCAGCATATGAATCTTCTCCTAATAGGAGATGTATTATACTTGATGAACAAACTACATCCATGCTTTATTCACTCAGAAACAAGAAGGAGAAAATAAAGAAGAAAAAGATGCATATAAGAGAGGCCAAAAAGCCTAATTATTTTCTAACTATTTTCCTAAGTGTGTAGGTACATGTTCTGCCAAAGAGAAAAATAGACAATTCATAAGTGCATGCAATAAAAGGAAGAATGTAACTCAAAGTTCCAATAACTATTCTAAATGGAAGAAGTTACAGTGTAGAAGAGAGACTAGCAATAGAAGCACATGTTTCATTTTGCAATAGAATAAAAAGCAAAATTTGAAAGCTGATGTTTGGCTAAAAGAGAAGGTCATAGTTGAAAGGAATGAAGACAAGATTTTGGAAAAAAATTGACAGGGCTTCGCCATGTAAAATGGACATTTACAACTTTCCATCATGTTGTTTTTAACTACTACATGCTTAAAGGAATGATTTAAATCAAGTAAGTGATACAGAAAAATAACAAAGCATGCTATGATCAAGATAACACAACTATGATGTCTCATTTTATTTACCAATCCAGCTTCAAACATGAAGTGTTATGTTCCGAATAAGAAAATACAACTACTATGCTGGAAATGGATGGAAGAGAGAATTTTGGAAAAATTTCGATAGGGCTTCGCCATGTAAAATGGATATTTACAACTTTTCCAATATCTATATCAAACTAAAATCAAAGAAATGCAGTGAAAGTAACAAAACAAAGTATCTGAATCAAGGCTTATGCCTGATAATGGCATCAAAATAGATCAAGAATTGCTTAAAATTACTGCAGGTATCAAAGAGTATAAGTGCAACTACAGGTTACAAACAGGCATTTCAAAAGTGAACTAAAGAAAGAGATGTATAAGAAACCCATTTCAGTTAGTGGTGTTTCAACACCATTCAACCTTACGAAGCCTAGAATAATCAATGTTCAGTCAGAATATTGAAGAGATCACAATGAAGAAAGAAACTCAATCACATGAACCCTTCTACAGGCAGGACAACAAAACAACCCAGGTCTCATATATGGTGGTAATTCAACATCCATCTAAAGTTGATAGGTTACATATCAAGACATGCATTACAACTCAATGATAAATAAGTGTTGGTGGAATACATTCAAGAAATAAACAAGCTCAGTTTGAGTGTGACCTTATCAGCAAGATCCATTTACAGGAACAAGTCAAGCTTGCATAGTATAGAAAACCACCAATATTGCAAAATTTACAGTATAGAAAAAACCAATTGCATTCAAGCACTCATCCCATGGATGTTTTCAATGTTCAAATAACCCATATTTTTTTAAAAAAAGAGCTGAGGTAAAGTGTACCAATTCGAGGCACAAAAGAGAAGTTATAGTAAAAATAATGTTTTCCTCAAACCACAATGAATCAAGTCGAGAAAGAAGTAAAACTTACTGGTTAAATCGAAGTGGAGAAAACCCTTGAGATATCATCGAGCTCAGAACTAAAAGGACCAAACCCAAAATGAGTTTCAACTTGAAATGACCAGAGTCATCCAAGAGATCACACGAAGAAATGCAAAAAAAAAGATGGGTATCAGTTTTGAAGCCGAGGTCACGATGAACCAAAATACTAACAAAACTCAAGGATCGAAAATCTTACCAACCTCATCAAATGGTGATGCAAAGCCAAATCTACAGAGCTCAAGAGATGGTAAAGGAAAACCCAAAGAGACTAAGAAATATAACGAGTTTCAAGCCTTTCAAACCACACGGATCTCGAAAAGCAAAATTAGATCTCATGGAATTTTCCACAAAGAACAAATAGAACAGGCCAAGCTCAAAGAAAAACCATGGTGGCCAATACAAAGCTGAGCTCGAAAACACTAAACAATGGCGACATTATTACAGAAAACTCACTCAGAAGAAGCATAGAATGCGGAGAACCTTTTTGCAATAAGCCGAGTCTGTAGAATAATCAACAACGGAACTCCCATAAATGCTTAGTGATCTTCACATAACAAAATAATGGCGTCGAGAGGAAAATTTTCCAAGGCTTTGCCCATACAACAAAAAAAAAAAACCAAATCAAATGTGCTTGTGGGTCGAGTTCCCTTTATCGCTTTGAACACGAGAAGTGGTTAACTAAAAATCAACCAAAGTCGAGAGATCGAACGACATAAAAACCTAAGGACACAAGATCAAATTCCTCGAGATCATTAAAAACAATCAATGCTAACCATGGTTAGGATGCCACCTGTCAACATTCAATGTGGGCCAAAACCCTAACCACAAGTCATAAATCGATGGTTTACGATCAGACAGGTACAAAGATCAACGACAAAGAACAAGGCATGAAAATTCAAAATAAACCACCAGGGTTATAATTAACCTGACCAGAGTTGATGCCACCGACCAAGTCACTAAGGGGTGAGTCACCATGGAGAAGGGGACAGCCCACGTGTCCACCAAATAAATCATTTGCCATGACTTTCAAAGTCTAACTTTAGTGCATGCTCTGAATAATGTAAAAGGGCCAACCAAATCATATACCATGATCACCAAAAAGGTGAATATTATAATATGCCAAGGCTGAAAAAATCAAAGGTGGTCGAGCATAGTGTGGTGGATCTTACAAAGTGCCCCTCGTGTTTTTTTTTTTAAAACTATAGTATATGCTAAGTCCACAAAAAGTGACCAAACCCAATGAAGACAAGAGTTCACAACCACAAGTGGTCCCCACTTCAAGGAGCTAGGTTGATTTGTAGAGTGTCACTCATGTGACCATTTTTAAAGGAGATGTCAATATCAGAACATGTGCACATAGCAGGTGGTCCCCACAGGAGGAATTATTTTTGCAAATATTGCAAGTATTGTAATTATTTTGCTCACAAACAGAGAGTTGTATTTTTGCATGCCTTCACAACAGGATAGAATAGAGAAGAAGATAGAGTTGCATGTTCATGGAGAGAGACTTGCCTAGCAAGCAACCTTATTTTTAGCAAATTATTCACCCTTATTTTCTTAAAATATAACAGTCAACTTCAGTTTGAATGTAATGTAAGTAAGGCTAATAATGCCTATTTGTAATTACATGCTCTATTTTCCTTTATCTATTATTAAATAAAGGATAAAAATAGGATGCATGGGTGAGTACAAGCCTTAGGCTATTTTTAGGAAGAGGGTGAATTTTATTTTGGCTATATATTGTGTGCCTTTGCAAAGCACAAGGAGGAATTTTTGGATATATGAGTACTGAAGCAATTTTTGCTAGTTTTTCCCTCTGAGTGTGAAGTATTTTCTACCTTTCCAAGTTATTTTGCAGTCTTGTGTATGTTTCTATTAGTCTTGTGAATGCAAATTCCCTGATCAATCACCTTACCCTATCAAATTCAGTCTTTCTACTTAATTTTAATGTGCATGTTAACTTATTAGTACTATTGTTGTGATTCTCCCTCAGTATAATCAAGTGTTTTGCCCTTAGATATTCTGTAGAAAAAACTATTGGTTCATGCATCAAAATCCTTCCCAAATCAATTGTGCATATACTCAGTCAAAGCCCTCATACAAATTTGGTGTATCACCTTAGTTTTAATTATTTTACAGTCATCTTTTACTCTCAAACTCCCAGAAATCAGTTTAGGATACACCAATAAGGAACCAACCTTTATACTTAGAGACTCACCTCAAAATAGGTATACCCATAGACATGAGGTGTTTCCATTGTATCTACGAAAGAGAGAGATCAATTTTGCAAGCTTAGAAAACTATGTAGCCATCTCTCTACAGGGTGCACTTTCGAGAGATAACAGTTTTTGGCATGCCCAGTGGGAAAGCGAATCGAGATATGCATGTAATTACAAATTTCTATAGATCTAAAATAGATTTACAAGAAATTAAAAGTTACTTTTGGGAGCAAGTTGCAGCAATTTATTCTAAAGATTTTAAGATCTTTTGGTGACTCATTAAGTTGATATCAGACCAGTATTACAACATGTTCCATGCCTAAAGTGACTACAAGATCATCAGTAAGAGGAATTCCTTCTGAGTTTGTTTCTTTACCTTTGAATTTTCTTCTAGAAGGAGAAGAGTTGGTAATACTTTACCTTATAATAGACCTAGTTTTGACAACCCTCCTCCTAATATTCCTTCACCACGTATCAATTTCTCAATTAACATCCCAGTTTTTCAAATGGCTATCCAACCACCAAGGAATTTTGTGACCTTTACTAATGGCAGTCCATTAGTAATCCCAGTTTACCATGACATTCCTAATGCTGCCATGAAAAGTTTTCCATCATTCATGGGTGAAAATCAGGTTACACATGCTAAACATATCAAAGATGTTGCATCCATATGTGCAATCCATAATATCACTCATGAAGACGTAGCTTTAAGAAATTTTATCTACATCTTTTAAAGGGAAAACCTTACAATGGTATAGAAACCTAGAAATTGGAAGCATAAGAACTTGGGATGACTTAGGTGAAAAATTGCTAAAACATAGTTCCATGATAATTCAGATCATTTATCTCTCATTGAATAGTTGTCTACTATTAAAAGAGCTCCCAATGAATTTATGTCCAGTTTCAATATCTGTTTTTCTAGAACTTGGGAGAGAATTCCAACAAGTGTCAAGCCTCAAGCTGATCATGCTTTCCTTTATTATCTTAGAGCATTAAACAATGATATCTCAACTATGATTCAGTCAATGGGTGGAGAGACACTCCCAATAACTTATGATATTGCTATCCAAGCTGAAAATAGTCTTATTCAAGATAGGGAAAATTAGCACCAAGACCTTCAATGCCATTTTCAATAGATTTAGCACCTATTCCTCAACCTATTACAATCATATAACCTACTGTTGTAGCTCCATCAAATGATGTATTTAAATCTTTGCAGACTATGGGAAATAAATTGACTTCGATTGAGAACAAAATTGCATTACCTAGTAGACCCTATCAGGCTCCTTATCAGCCAAATCAACAGAATCAACAAAACAGGCAGCCTTATCAACAAAATCAAAATTATAGGCAACCTTACCAGCAAAGGCAGTTTGACCCAAAGGCTCCTAGTTCATCTAATGCTTTAGTCCCAGTTAATATGGCTACAAAAGAGTGGTGTCAACCTTGCAATCAACCTCATTCAACTGCAACTTTCCCAAATGCTTTTCTAAATCTAAATCTTGTTACACAACCTCAATCAAATTTTTCCATGCCTCAAATGGAGGTGGGCAGCAAGAAAACTCATGTTCAAAAAGCACCGAATAGAATTTAGTCGGTTTTGTGAGGAGGATTTCATTATAGTCACTACTAGGGGCTCAAGGAAAAGTTGTTGAAAGTCAAAACAACAAAATAGGCCTATCCTACCTACATCCTTTGATAAGACAACATCTATAGTCTCCAAAATCAACCAAAAACTTGTTGTTCCTAAAAAAATAGCAAGTGTTCTAGTTGATAAAGGCCATCAAAAACAACTACAACCTGATCCAAGAAGACTATTTATACCTCAGATATCTAAGCAGCAGAAGTAGAATCAAATTTCACTAAGGCCTACTCTTAGTTTTTCATTTTAACCTACTCAATTATGGCAAAAATATAATTAATTCAATTGGGATGTAATGAGAAGCCAACATTAAGATTTCACTTTGGAACTTCTAAGTATTCTTCAAATACAATGAAAAGTGGTTTAAAAGGAATGACTAGCTAAGAAAATTTCTTGAAATAGCATCAAAAGTTTCAAAGGTGGATGGTCTTTGGAAAGTTTTTCATTAAAGAATGTTTATGGATGAAAATCAACTAGTTCTAATAACATGCTCATGATCATCAAGAAGTTGACCAACACCATGTTTGGTGTTTATTATTGATTATTGAGAAAATCTACTTCATAATTGTATAAAAAAAATGAAGATGTCAAAACAAAAAAGGGATTTGGAAGCTTCATTTTCTGGAGCTAAGAACAAGAAAGGACAAGGAGTCAGGTCTGATGCTCACTTCCCCAACGAATGAAAGGTATTTCTCATCTTTGAATCTCTAATTTTCATGTACTTGTAATCGTAGCTAAATACGAAGCTTTAATTCATGGCTTACTTTGGGCCAGAAAGAAAGGTATCAACATTCTACAGATTTTTGGTGACTTTGAGTTGGTTATTAATCAAGTAAAAAATTTCAATGTTTGTAAGAATCCATTAATGAAGTCTTACAAACATAGATTTCATTTAATGGAAGATTTTTGCTATTAACATTCGAGTCTATTCCTAGAGCTGAAAACAAGCATGCGAGAAAATTTGTAGTAGTTGGGGCTAGTTTTGAAATGCTGAAAAATTGAAAATAGAAAAATCCAACCTCATATAAAGTTAATTGTAAGGCCCTCAGGTTTGCGATAATGATTCAAATTGGACGTTTTGAAAGTGATGATCAAATCTGTAGGTTTTGCAGCAAAGAAGCTAAGTTTTCTGTAGTTAATCAGGATAAATTACAACACTTATATGGTGACCAGATTGTTCAGTTGAAGAAAAATAAACTACCTCGAGGTCTGGTCACATTAGAAGACATCTTCAACACTGATGATCAGTTAAGAAAGGTCAAGACTAAAATGTCAACTCATGCTGATAATTACAAAGAAATCTTGGTTGATGAAGGGAAAAAGCTATTTCTTGGAAAGGTATGTTCCTTAACGAAAATCAGTCATTTATTAATCTTTGCAAAGAGTTTAAAGATGTTTTTGCTTGGAAATACCAAGATCTGAAAGGATTTGATCCCAGTTTAGCACAACATACAATTGAGTTGCAGCCAAATTCTAAACCTGTTAGGCAGAAATAGAGGCCTGTGAATCCCAAAATAGAAGCCTCTGATGAGGAAAGAATTATCTAAGTTGATTGAATCAAATATTATCTTTCCAGTTAAGCATTCAAGTTGGGTAGCCAATCTTGTTCCTGTTAGGAAGAAGAATGGTGAAATCAAACTATGTGTAGATTTCAGAGATCTTAATAAGGCTTCATTAAAAGATCATTACCCACTCCCAAATATGGATCAAATTTTGAGAACAGTCTCAAGTTCAGATAGACTATCTCTTTAGATGGTTATAGTGGATATAATCAAGATTTTAGTTCGAGAAGAAGATAGATATAAAACAACTTTTACCACCAAGTGGGGTACTTATGCTTACAAAAGGATGCCTTTTGGTCTTTCAAATGTTAGTGCAACATTTCAACGTGCAATGGACATGGATTTTCACATCTTATTAAATAAATGCATCCTTGTTTATTTAGATGATGTTACTATATTTTCAAAAGATTATAAAGAACATCTAATGCATTTAAGGCATACTTTTCAGTTGTGCAGACAAATTTGGAATATCCTTTGAATCCACTGAAGTCTATCTTTTCAGTACATCAAGGCAATTACTTGGTCATATTGTTTCTAAGAAGGGTTTAGCAATTGATCCTTTCAGGATCGAAGCCATATCATAGCTATCATTGCCTCATCATAAGAAGGCATTACAGAGTTTTCTTGGAAAAATCAACTTTGTTAGAAGATTTGTTCTAGATTTTGCAACATTGGTTAAACCACTCACAACTATGCTAAAGAAAGAGAAAACTTTCTCTTGGACCAACGAAGGAAGAGAAGGATTTGAAGCAATCAAAGAAGCTATCTCTCAAGCTCCTACTCTTGCAAATCCAAATTTTGATAAATATTTTACAATGTATGCACTTGTAGGAGCTGAAACAATCTCAACTATATTAACTCAAGTCAATGATGAAAATATTGAGCAACCTATTGCTTTCTTTGGACAAAGCTTGCATGATTATGAAACAAGGTACACATTTCTTGAAAAAAGTACTTTTAGTAGTTAGAGGACTAAATAATTTCAAGTATATGCTTTCAACAATAAAATCCATGTTCTTGTTTCTCATCCAAGTGTGAAAGCATTCTTACTAAATAAGGAGTTGAATGAGAAAAGAGAAAACTAGATAACAAAGGTCATGGAGTATGATGTTGATATTCGGGTTGCTAAGACAGTTCGAGGAAAGGTTTATGTGAGCATCTAATTGCTGATATGGAAAAACAACAAGTTACAGAACTAGGATGATTCAAAACAACATGTTGAAATTGCGTATCAGCAATCAAAAATTATGGTTCAACCAGAAAATCAGCAACCTGAGCTCACTCACGAGATTCAGGAATCAAGATGGATGACTGATTTGGTTAATTATCTATAGCATGGGCACCTATCCGGAAGGTATGGACAAGAATAAATGAAGGTATTTCAGATTACAAGTTGTACCTTATATCTTCATTGATAATGTGTTATTCAAAAAGATATAAATGGAATCTTGTTGCGGTGTGTTGATTATGATAAAGTTCAGAAAATATTGTCAGAATTCCATGAAGGACCTGCAGGAGGTCACTTCTCAGCACATACCATAGCCTTAAAAATTATGAAAGCTGGTTACTATTGGCCTAGCATATTCAAAGACTGTTTTGAATGGATTAGAAAGTGTAAAAATGTGCTTTCTTTGTTGGAAAATAATGTCTAGCTTCATTTACCTTTACAACCTATTTTAGTTGATCAACCTTTTATGCAGTGGGGTCTTGACTTTATTGGCATGATAAATCCACCATCATCACAAGGACACAAGTGGATCTTAACTACTACAGATTATTTTACATGATGGACTGAAGTAATAGCCTTGAAGGATGCTAATGAAGCTTCGATACTATCCTTTTATGAAGGAATAGTTTATAGATTTGGTGTTCTAACAACTATCATATCAGATAATGCTTTAGCATTTCTTGGTGCAAAGATAATAGATTGGGCTATCAAACATGGAATATATCTAAGTTCTTCATCTAATTATTACCCACAAGGTAATGGCTTAGCTGAGAGTACTAACAAGAATCTGTTAAGGATCATCAAAAGAACACTCAAGGATAATCAAAGAGCTTGGCATCTGATGTTGAATTCAACACTTTGGGCTGACAGAGTGACTCCTAAAAGATCAGTTGGCAATTCACCATACAAACTTGTGTATGGAAAGGAAGTGAGAATGCCTATTTTAGTTGAGTTACCTGCATTAGATTTGCTACATCAAATGGAGCTTCTTGAGAATGAACCATTACAGTTCATTATGTAGAGTTAATGGAATTACAAGAGCTAAGAGATAAAGCTCATTTGAATATGGAAAAGAATCAGAAACAAATGAAGAAGACTTTTGACAAGAAATCCAAATTCAGAGTCTTCAATGAAGGAGATATTGTGTTAAAGTGGGATGTTGATCATGCAAAGCCAAGAAGACACTCAAAGTTTGATACACTCTTTGGAGTGGTCCTTACATGATTTTAGCTTGCAAAGAACATAATGCTTTTCAGCTTTTGAAGTTGAATGGAGAGGAACTTCCCATTCCTATGAATGGTATGTTTCTCAAACACTATTATTGAAAATCTTACAGTGATTGTTAGAGTAGGATTTCCCTTCAATAAGTGTAGTTCCTACACATTGCAATATTTTTCAATTCAATAAGTGCATTCATGCACGTGATCTGTTTACCAGATCCTTTCCTAGCTTTAGTTTATTTTGGAAGGGTTGGACCTTTCGAAAAGGAAAATTTTGGTTACATGTTTAGACTCCATGCCCAATGGACAAGAGCAAGGCACTAGTCTTTAAGCTAGCAGGTAGATTTCCCATAGGATCGCCAGAAATGTTGACAATTTTTACACTTGTGCAAAAATGGGCAACTCAAAACTTCATCGTTATGATGAAAAGTCTTGGGTGAAGTATACCTAAGCTAAGGAGTTTCAATGTTATTATTTATTTGAATTAATTAATGATTAAGTGAAATCTGCAGTTATGTGTGTTGTCTCAAAACGTAAATAGATCACATAGTCTGCAATTTCATGCCATCTTCAACAAAAGAACACAAATCCCCGAAGGACAACTGTGTTGTCTTGATGAAGATGAAAAATTACAAATTAGGTGAAGTGTTGAGTTTTGAAGTAGCAAAATATGCAGATTATCAAAAATCGGGTTCATTACTTGAATGTTACAAGTTCTCATCAATGTTCTTTCCTTCATGATTAAGACATTCAATTATGTTACTGAGTTGTTTAGTTCATTATACAATCCATACAGAAAATCTAGAATGCACAAGGAAATACACAACTCATTTTCAGAATTCAATGTTTTATTCACAAGGAGAGTCAAATGTTTCCCACACAAGTCGTGGGATGTAACTAAAAGTAAAGTACAACTGAAAAGAAAGGTACACATGTATGAAAGAGAAAGCAAAGGAGTATGAGTGAACCCATCATTGCCTTGGGGTTTCTGTTCTTCGATTGAAACATCTTCATCTCCATCTTTTTTTCTCCTTCATCTTCATTGTAGAAGCCATTGTACTAAAAGAAGAAAAGAATTAACTATCAGTTATGAGCTCAGGGATCAATTCATATTCCTACACTATCCTACTTCATGCATATGAATCTTCTCCTAACAGGAGATGTATTCTACTTGAAGAACAAACTGCATGCATGCTTTATTCACTCAGAAAGAAGAAGAAAAAAAGAAAAAGAAAAAACATGGACATAAGAGAGGCCAAAAAGCCTAATTATTTTCTAACTATTTTCTAAGTGTGCAGGTACAGGTTGCAGCCAAAGAAAAAATAGACAAGTCATAAGTGCATGCAATAAAAGGAAGAATGTAACTCAAAGTTCCAATAATTGTTCTGAAATGGAAGAAGTTACAATGTAGAAGAGAGACTAGCAATAGAAGCACATGTTTCAGTTTTTGACAACAAGAAGAAAAGTAGAATTTGAAAGCTGATGTTTGGCTAAAAGAGAAGGTCATAGTTGAAAGGAATGAAGACAAGATTCTAGGAAAAATTTTGACAGGGCTTTGCCATGTAAAATGGACATTTACAACTTTCCATCATGTTGTTTTTAACTACTACATGCTTAAAGGAATGATTTAAATCAAGTGATATAAAAAAAGCAAAAAAGCATGCTATGATCAAGATAACACAACTATGATGTCTCATTTTATTTACCAATCTAGCTTCAAACATGAAGTGTTATGTTCTGAATCAAAAAATACAACTACTATGCTGGAAATGGATGGAAGAGAGAATTCTGGAAAAATTTTGAAATCAGGGCTTCGCCATAAAAATCAACATTTAATTTTCCAATATCTATATCAAAGGAAAAAAAGAAATGCAAATAAGAAAGTAATAGAAAAAGGATAAAATTTCAAATTAAAAGCCTAATAATTTGTCCATCATAATTACTTACAATTACTAGAGGTATCAAAAGATAAAAGTACTACAAGTAATAATTAGATCAAATTGAATGCATGATTTGCAGTTACAAAAATAGAAGTCATTCAAAATGAATATTTCAGATTAGTGCCATTTGAACAAATTGAGTATAAGCTATCTATGCAACGAAATTGATCAAATATTGATGCATTAGGTGAAGCTGAGTAAGAATATCAAGCACAAATGAAATGAAACTACATTTTTGACAAAGGACTTGAATTGTTAAATCAACATGCAAGTTGTAAACATAGTTCAAAATAATATGTCTAAAGTAGAGGTTTATAAAACAAGACATCATTTTTTGGACTCAATGATAAATAATCATTTTCAAATCTGATACGGTAAGAACATTGATGCACTAATCACCAATGGTTAAAGATTTTCAAAAATAAAAAAGCTCAGTTTGAGGTTGACCAACCTTATCAACAATATCATAATAAACAATTCAAGCTTAATAGTCAAGGCAACCATCAAAGCAAGACCATTGTTCTAGTTCTGAAAGACAAGGAAAAGAAATGATGGAATTATTTTGGAAATGAGATTTCAATTTTCAAATAACTCATATAGGAATTAAAAAATATAAATCAAGTAGATCCATTTTTACTCATCTCAAAAAAAGAATTATACAACTCGAAATTTTCCTCAAGGCCAAGTCCCACAATCAATCAAAATGAAATGAAAAAAGAATTCAAACTTCTTTTAGAGTCAAAATGGTAATGAATAGTTGACAATCATCAAAAAGGAGGAAAAAGCTTACCTTCCCTCATCAAATGAGTGATTGAAAAAATAGAGATGATGAGCCACCTAAAGAGATCTAAATAGAAAAATGCAAAAAAAAGAGGAAAAGGTATCCGAATTTTGAAGCTTGAGGTCATGATGAACCAAAAACAAAAAGAAACTCAATGGTTGAAAAAAAACTCAACTCGGGTTCCCAGCTTCAAATGAAAAAATCCATTTCTTAGAGCTATCTTAGATTCAAGATCAAGAGAAGAATATGGTAGAGAGATCTAATATTTTAACTCACAAAGAAAAAATGATCTCATGGACTTCACCAAAAAGATGAAAATATGAAGATGGGAGCTCAAGCTCAAAAACAACCATGGTAGAAAGTGGCTCAATAGTTCAAAAAAAATCTTAGAAAAACAGACACTAAACAAACTCAAAATGACCAAGATCTAACTCCATTCAAGAATCAAATTAAAATCATCTCATCATCATCAGTAAGTATAGAATAATCAACAAAGGATCCCAAAATGCACTAAACCAAGCTCGAAGCATAAAAAAACAAAATAATGGCATCGAGAGGAAAATTTTCTAGGGCTTCTCCCATTAAAAAAAAACCAAAATGAAATGTGCTTGAGGGTTGAGCTCCTCTTTACCACCTGAACCTAAGCATTGGTTTGGTTAGAACTCAACCATAGTCGAATTCAATCGATCGCATAATCACAAGGACACAAGATCAATATCCTCAAATCATCACAACAATCAATGCAAACCACCTGGGTAAGATGCCACCACCCACATTAAATGCAGTTTTGAAACCTAATCCATGTCATGGATCGATGGTATGTGATCGAGATAGGTACAAAGATCAACGATAAAGAATAAGGCATGAACATTCAAAATAAACCACCAGGGTTATAATTAACCTAACCCGAGTTACAGAAGCCACCAACCAAGTCACCAAGGGGTGAGTCACCGTGGAGAAGGGGACAACCCACGTGTCCACTAAATAAATCATTTCCAATGACTTTCAAATTCTAACCTTAGTGCATGCTCCGAATAATGTAAAAGGGCCGACCAAATTATATACCATGATCACCAAAAAGGTGAATTTTATAATATGCCAAGGCCAACAAACTCAAAGGTGAAACCATATAGTATGGTCAAATAATCAAAGGTGGTTGAGCATAATGTGGTGGCTTCTATAAAGTGCCCCTCATTTTTTTAAAACCATAGTATATGCTAAGTCCACAAAAAGTGGCCAAACCCAATGAAGACAAGAGTTCACAACCACAAGTGGTCCCCACTTCAAGGAGCTAAAATTGATTTGCAGAGTGTCACTCATGTGACCATTTTTAAAGGAGATGTCAATATCAGAACATGTGCACATAGCAGGTGGTCCCCACAGGAGGAATTATTTTTGCAAATATTGAAAGTATTGTAATTATTTTTCTCACAAACAAAGAGTTATATTTTTGCATGCCTTCACAACAAGGACAAAATAGAGAAGAAGACAGAGTTGCATGTTCATGGAGAGAACTTTCCTAGCAAGCAACCTTATTTTTAGAAAATTATTCACCCTTCTTTTCTTAAAAATAGAATAGTCAACTTCAGTTTGACTGTAATGTAAGTAAGGCTAATAATGCCTATTTGTAATTACATGCTCTATTTTATCCCTTTATCTATTATTAAATAAAGGATAAAAATAAGATGCATGGGTGAGTACAAGCCTTAGGCTATTTTTAGGAGAGGGTGAATTTTATTTTTGCTATATATTGTGTGCCTTTGCAAAGCACGGGGACTTCTAGAGGACTTTTGGATATATGAGTACTGAAGAAATTTTGCAAGTTTTCCCTCTGAGTGTGAAGTATTTTCTACCTTTCCAAGTTATTTTGTAGTCTTGTGTATGTTTCTATTAGTCTTGTGAATGAAAATTCCCTGATCAATCACCTTACCCTGCTTGTAAATTTAGTCTTTTCTACTTAATTTTAATGTGCATGTTAACTTATTAGTATTGTTGTGATTCTCCCTCAGTACAATCAAGTGTTTTGCCTTAGATATTTTGCATAAAAATCTATTGGTTCGTGCATCAAGAATCCTTCCCAAATCAGTTGTGCATATACTCAGTCAAATCCCACATACAAATTTGGTGTATCTAGTTTTAATCCTTTTACATTCATCTTTTACTCTCGAACCCCTAGAAATCAGTTTAGGATACATCAATAAGGAACCGACCTTGATATTGGAGACTCACCTCAAAATAGATATACCCACGGACTTGAGGTGTTTCCATTGTATCTATGAAAGAGATAGATCAATTGTGCAAGCTTAGAAAACATGTAGTCCACTCTCTACGGGGTGCACTTTTGAGAGATAACAAAACTCCGCTAGCTTAGGTATACTTCATCAATGCTATCCATCATAACGAAGTTTTGAGTTTCCCATTTTTGCACAAGTGCAAAAATTGTCAACATTTCTAGTGATCCTATGGGGAAAGCTGCCTACTAGCTTGTAAACTAGTTCCTTGCTCTTTTCCATTGGGCATGGAGTCTAAAACATGTAACCAAAATCTACCTTCTTGAAGGTCTAACCCTTCCAAAATGAACTAAAACTAGGAAAGGATATGGTAAACCAGATCACGTGCATGAATGCACTTATTGAATTGAAAAAGCATTACAATGTGTAGGAACTACACTTATTGAAGGGAAATCCTACTCTAAACATACACTATAGGATTTTTAATAATAGTGTTTGAGAAACATACCATTCACAGGAATGGGAAGTTCCTCTCCATTCAACCTCGAGAGATGAAAAGAATTATGTTCTTTACAAGATGAAATCATGTAAGGACCACTCCATATTTTATCAAAATTCACTTGTCTTCCTGGCTTTGCATCGATCAACATCCCACTTTAACACAATATCTCCTTCATTGAAGATTCTAAATTTAGATTTCTTATCAAAAGTCTTCTTCATTTGTTTCTGATTCTTTTCCATGTTTAAATGAGCTTGATCTCTTAGCTCTTGTAATTCCATTAATTTTGCATAACGAACCTACAATGGTTCATTTTCAAGTAGCTCCATTTGATGCAGCAAATCTAATGCGGGTAACTCAACTGAAATAGGAATTCTTGCTTCTCTTTCGTAAACAATCTTGTATGGTGAATTGTCAATTGATCTTTTAGGAGTCACTCTATCAACCCAAAGTGTTGAATTCAACATTAGATGCCAAGCTCTTTCTTGTTATCTTTGAGTGTTCTTCTAATGATCCTTAAAATATTCTTGTTAGTACTTTCAGCTAACCCATTACCTTGTGGGTAATAGTTAGATGAAGAACTTAGATAAATTCCATGATTAACAACCCAATTTGTTACCTTTACACCAAGAAATGCTAAAGCATTATCTGATATGATAGTTTCTTAGAACACCAAATCTGAAATGATATATACCTTCATAAAAGGATAATATCAAAGTTTCATTAGCATATTTCAAGGCTATTGCTTTAGTCCAGCATGTAAAGTAATTTGTAGCAGTCAAAATCCACTTGTTTCCTTGTGATGAAGGTGGGTTTATCATGCCAATAAAATCAAGGCCCCACTTGTATAAAAGGTTGATCAACTGAAATAGGTTGTAAAGGTAAGAAGCCAAATGTTCTTTTCCAACAAAGAAAGCACATTTCTTACACTTTCTAATCCATTCGAAACAGTCCTTAAATATCTTGGGCCAATAGTAACCAACTTTCATAATTTTTAAGGTTGTGGTACATGCTAAGAAATGACCTCTTGCAGGTCCTTCGTGGAATTCTAATAATAATTGCTGAATTTTATCATAGTCAACACATCATAGAAAGATTTCATTTATATCCCTTTTAAATAATACATCATCAATGAAAACATAGGGTACATCTTGTAATCTGAAATACCTTCTCTTATTCTTGTCCATACCTTCTGGATAGATGTCATGCTACAGATAGTTAACTAAATAAGTCATCCATCTTGATTCCTAGATTTCCTGACAAGTTTAGGTTGCTGATTTTTTGGCGCTGAACCATAATGTTTGATTGTTGATATGTAATTTCAACATGTTCTTTTGAATCTTCAAGTTCTACAGTCTGTTGTTTTTCAATATCAACAATTAGATGTTCACACAATCCTTTTCCTTGAATTGTCTTCACAACACGAATATCAACATCATATTCCATGACCTTCATTTTCCAACCTTTTCTCTTTTCTTATTTAATTATTTTTTTAACAAGAAAGCTTTCACACTTAGATGAGAAACAAAAAAATGAATTTTGTTGTTTGAAAGTATGTACTTAAATTTTTTTAGCCCTCTGACTATTGAAAGTACTTTTTTTCAAGAAATGTGTACCTTGTTTCATAATCATGCAAGCTCTATCCAAAGAAAGCAATTGGTTACTCAACATTTTCATCATTAACCTAAGTTAATATGGTTGAGATTGTTTCAGCTCCTGTAAGTGCATACATTGTAAAATATTTATCAAAAATTTTATTTGTAAGAATAAGAGCTTGAGAGATGGCTGCTTTGATTGCTTCAAACCCTTCTCTCCTTCATTGGTCCAAGAGAAAGTCTTATCTTTCTTTAACATAGTTGTCAATGGTTTAACCAATGCTACAAAATCTGGAACAAATCTTCTAACAAAGTTAATTTTTCCAAGAAAACTCTGTAATGCCTTCTTATGATGAGGCAATGATAACTGTGATATGGATTCAATTCTAAAGGATCAATTGCCAAACCTTTCTTAGAAATAATATGACCAAGTAATTTGCCTTGATGTACTGAAAATATAGACTTTAGCGGATTCAAAGATATCCCAAATTGTCTACATAACTGAAAATTATGCCTTAGGTGTATTAGATGTTCTTCTAATTTTTTGAGAATACAATAACATCATCTAAATAAACAAGGATGCATTTATTTAACAAGTTGCGAAAATCCATGTCCATTGCATTGAAATGTTGCACCATCATTTGAAAGGCCGAAAGGCATTCTTTTGTAAGCATAAGTACCCCACTTAGTGGTGAAAGTTGTTTTGTACCTATCCTCTTCTCGGACTAAAATATGATTGTATCCACTATAGCCATCTAGAAGAGATAGTCTATCTGAACCAAAACTATTCTCAAAATCTGATCCATATTTGGAAGTGGATAGTGATCTTTTAATGAAGCTTTATTAAGATCTCTAAAATCCACACATAATTTGATTTCTCCATTTTTCTTCCTAACAGGAACAAGATTGGCTACCTAACTTGAATTCTTAACTAGAAAGATAATACTTGATTCAATTAACTTAGATAACTCTTTCCTCATTAGAGGCTCTATTTTGGGATTTACATGCCTCTATTTTTACCTAATTGGCTTGGAATTTGGCTGCAATTCAATAGTATGTTGTGCTAAATTGGGATCAAACCCTTTCAGGTCTTAGTATTTCCAAGCAAAAACATCTTTAAATTCCTTGCAAAGATTAATAAAAGAATGTTTTTCAGCTAAAGAACATACCTTTCCAAGAAACAAATTTTTACCTTCATCAACTAAGATTTCTTCATAGTTATCAGCATGTGTTGACATCTTAGTCTTGACCTTTCTTAACTTATTGTCAATGCTAAATATGTATTCTAATGTGACTAGACCTCGAGGCATTTTATTTGTCTTTAACTAAATAATTTGGTCACCATATAAGTGTTGTAATTTATCTTGATTTACTGCAGAAAATTCAGCTTCTTGCTGCAAAAACCTACCAATCATCACTTTTAAAAACTTGCCAATTCAAGTCATTATCAGGTATCAAAGGCCTAACAATTAGCTTTATATGAGGCTGAATTTTGCTATTTTCAATCTGTTCCAGCACTTCAAAACTAGCACCAATTACGCAAGTCTATCTACATGTTTATTTTCTATTCTAGGAATGGATTGGATGTTAATAGCCTTGAAATATTCCATTAAGTATGAAATTCTATGTCTGTAATACTTCATTAATGGATTCTTACAAACATTGAAATTTCTTACTTGATTGATAACCAACTCAGAATCACCAAAGATCTGTAACATGTTAATACCTCTCTTTCTGGCCCAAAGTAAGCCATGAATTAATGCTTCATATTCAGCTACATTGCAAGTACATGAAAATTGGAGACTCAAAGATGAGAAATACCTTTCATTTGTTGGGGAAGTGAGATCCAAACCTACTCCTTGTCCTTTCTTGTTTTTAGCTCCATCAAAATGAAGCTTCCAAATCCCTTCCATTGCATTTTTTGTTTTGGACAACAAGGGAATTGGTGTATTTTCTTCATGCAAGCAATACACACCAAACAAATGCTCTTCAACTTCTTTGAAAGGATCATGATCATGTTCTTCATGTGTCTTTTCATCCATAAACAAGTTAGAAACACCATCTAATGCTGAAACATGAGCTATATTATCAAAATCAGACTGGTCTAAGGCTACATAATTAGCTACTGCATTAGAAGCGTGAGGCTCAATGTGAAATTTGGCCAACAATTTTGAATTGATAGTAACCTTGGTCCCATAATGAGTAGTGAAAAATAAGAAAGACCAATCTAAAGAGATAGCCTCTTATTTTTTATGCAAAATCTCTTGATAAACATATAACAAAGTAAGGAGGTAAGTCTACAACAAGTAATATCTTGCAAAATGGAAACATTTGGGAAAGCATGAAATGTTACCTCTAGATTTCTTATGACACCAATATATTAGTTACATTTTAATCTAATTGTAGGAACTCTTTTCTGTAGGTTCATACTACATGTAGACCCAATTTTTCTGCAATTACTTTTGGCATAATTGTGTTACTTGCACCATTGTCCACCATACAATTATGAACAAGATGTTCTCCAATAATCAATGATAGATAAAATGGTGGTGGCTTCTTGATGTCATGAGCATTTAAGACTTTCTAAACCATCCATTTAACTTCTTTGATGTGGTCTTGTTCCATTGTTCCAAGGACCATGTCTACTTTCTGGACTTCCTTTTCTATTATTTTAGAAGAAATCTGTAGCTTAGCTAGTTCATGAGAAAGTAAATCTTGTTGTCCTGGAGAATACTTAGAGTATCCCACATTGAGATGTTAACATTATGATTTTTCATTACATCAACAATGTTAAAAGAAGCAACATTTTAGAGATAGATTCTATTGTTTTAGCATAGGATTTGGCAAAAATTGATTCTATTTCTTTTTGATATCTAAGGTATAAATAACCTTCTTGGATTAGGTTATAGCTATTTTTTGCTTCTTTACTAGTTGTAACACACTGCTGTTTTTTGAGGAATAAAAACATTGTTAGCTGGTTTTGGGCTTATAGTTGTTGTTTTATCAGTGATAGTAGGTAGAACATGCCTATTCTATGTTTTTTTCTCTCTGTAGCCTTTTCCTAGCCTAGTAGTAACTGCAATGAAATCATCCTCACTAAACTAACTAAGTTTATGTTCAGGTGCCTTCTAAACCTGAGTATCTTGCTGCCCACCCTCCATTTGAGGCATGAACAATGTCTCAGATTGAGGTTGTGCAACAAGACTTATGTTCAGAAAAGTATTTGGGCAACTTGCAATTGAATGAGGTTGATTACAAGGTTGACACCACTCTTCTATAGCCATATTAACTAGGGACTAAAGCGTTAGATGAACTAGGAGCCTTTGGGTCAAATTACCTTTGCTTGATAAGGTTTCCTATAATTTTGATTTTTGGTAAGGTTTAGTTTTTTTGGTTTAGCTGATTTTTCTAATAAGGAGCTGATAAGGTCTTGTAGGTAATGTGAGCCTATTCTCAATTGAATTTGGCTTGTTCCCATATTCTACAAAGATTTAAATACGTCATCTGATGGGGCTATAACAATGGGTTCTATAATTGTGATAGGTTATGGGATAGGAGCTAAATCTACCAAAAAAGGCATTGAAGGCCTTGGTGCTAATTTTTCGGCTTGAATAAGACTATTTTCAGCTCGATGGTGATATCATAGGCTCTTTGGGAGAGTCTCTCCTCCCATAGACTAAATCATAGTTGAAATATCACTGTTTAATGCCCTAAGATAATAAAGAAAAGTGTGATCAGCTTGAGGCTTGACACTTGCTTTGAAATTCTTTCCCAAGTTCTGGAAAAATGGATGTTGAAACTAGACATAAATTCATTGGGAGATCTTTTAATGGTAGAAAATTGTTCTATGAGAGATAAATGATCTAAATTATCTTGAAATTGTTTCAGCAATTTATCACCTAAGTCATCCCAAGTTCTTATGCATCCAATCTCTAGATTTCTATACCATTGCAAGGCTTTTCCTTTAAGGATGCAACTAAAAGTCTCAAAGCTACATCCTCATGAGTGATATTATGAACTGCACATAAGGTCTGAACATCTTTAATGTGCTCTATAGGTGTAACCTGATTTTCACTAGTGAATGATGGAAAAAATTTTCATGGCAGCATTAGGGATGTCATGGTAAACTGGGATTACTAATGGGCTGCCATTAGTAAAGGTCACAAAATTCCTAGGTGGTTGAATAGCCATTTGAAAAATGAGATCTAAATAGAGAAATTGATACATGGTGAAGGAATATTAGGAGGAGGGTTATCAAAACTAGGCCTATTATAAGGTAAAGTATTACCAACTCTTCTCCTTCTTGTAATTCAAAGGTAAAGAAATAAAATCAAAAGGAATTCCTCTTACTGATGATCTTGTAGTTACTTTAGGCATGGAACATGCTACATACTAGTGTCTGAAATCAGCCCTATGGAGTCACCAAATAGATCTTTAAATCTTTAGAATAAATTGCTGCATTTTGTTGTCTCAAAGTAACTTTTATCTAGTAAATCTCTTTGTAGATTTTCTTGTGAATATTTGTAACTTGTATATGTAGATCTGATTCGTGGTCCCACCGAGCATGCATGCAAAAAAATTTATCTCTCAAAAGTGCACCTCTAGAGATGGATGCAGGTGTTTAAGCTTGCAAATTTTATCTCTCTCTTTCGTAGATACAATGGAAACACCTCAGTGCTCTAGGGTATACCTATTTTGAGGTGAGTCTTCAGTATCAAGGCCGGTTCCTTATTGATGTATCCTAAACTGATTTTTTGGGGTTTAAGGGTAAAATATGACTATAAAATGAAATTAAAACTGAGGTGATACACCAAAACTTATATGAGGTCTTTGACTGAGTACATGCACAATTGATATGGAATGAATTTTTGATGCACAGGCCAACAATTTTTGAAGATAATTAAGGGTAAACACTTTGATGTATTGAGGGATAAAATCACAAAAATACTGCTAAGTTACACATACACATTAATATCATGCAAAAATTACTGAATTTACAATAGGGTAAGATGATTAATCAGGAATTCAACATTCACAAGATTAATGGAAACATACACAAGACTGCAAATAATTGGAAAGGAAGAAAATACTTCACATTCAAAGGGAAAAACTGGTAGAAAATTGCTTCAACACTCATATCTAAAAATTCCTCCTTTATGCTTTGCCAAGGCACACAATATATAGAAAATTGATTCACCCACCCTTCTAAAAAATAGACTAGGTTGTACTCACCCATGCATCCTATTTTTATCCTTTATCTATTAATAAATAAAGGAATAAAATAAAGAAAACTAATACAAAGAGGCATTAATAGCCTTTGATTACATACAGTCAAACTAAAGTTGACTATTCTATTTTTAAGAAAATCATGGGTGAATAATTTGCTAATAATAAATCTTGCTTGATGAGCAAGTCTCCTCTAGTGCATGCAAATTTGTCTTTTGTGTGACATTTGTCCCTTTTGTGGAGCATGCAAAAAATCATATCCCTATGAGTGAGAAAATCAATTACATTTTTTGCAATACTTGCAAAAATAATCCATCCAAACATCTTTCCTGATTGGGATCACCTTTGTTTCTGATGTTGACACTTGTTCTGTCTTCTTGTGATCACATGGATAACACATTGTGAATCATCTCCAACCTTCCCACTAATGGGGACCACTTGTGATTGTGAGCACTTGTATTCATTGGGTTTGGCCACTCTTGTGGACTTAGAAATTATTGTGTTTTGAAATAATACAAGGGCACTTTGTTTTAAAAGGGGCACCATGTTACATTCGACCACCTTTTGACTTAGGCATATTATAAGGTCTGTCACCCCTTTTGCATTTGATTGGTCATAGACCATGGTTTGACCTTACCCTTTTTTGGGGTCATTTTTGACCTATATTTATTCATTATTTGGTCGATTTTTCATTTTGGAGCTTGGACTATAGTTGATAAGTCAAAAATGCAAATAATTTTTTATGATTTTGTTTTTAACATGGTATTGGTTGCCCCTTCATAATGATGAGTCACCCCCCTCCATATTTTTTTTGGTGGTGGTATTTTAACTCGGGTCAAGTTAACTATAACCCTTTGGTTTGCATGAAAATTGGTCCCTTGATTCAAGATCATTGATCTCATACTTTTGATTCTGGGTTGATTTTTTTTTTTAACCCTCGGTTAGGGTTTCTAGCTGGCATTTAATGTTAGTTTATTAATGTGACCATGGTGATTTGCATTGAACTCTTGTTGATCGGTTTCCAATCATTCATCTCTTTCTTGGATCTTTAGCCATCGATTTTAACTCGTGGTTAGTTAGTTTCGACCCTGGAGTTTTTTGTGTAGTAAATGGCATCTAACCATGGTGATTTACATTGAAAACTACCTCAATCCTCAGCCATCGATATTTTCACGGCCTAATCTCTTGGTCATTGGTCTTTGATATGGTTGAGTTCGAACTTAACTCAACTCTTGAGCTTGATGGTAAAGGTCATTCAACCTCAATGATCACTCCATTAATTTTTTGGGTTTTGCGGGTCTTAAGCCCTGGAAAATTTTTCATTGATGCCATTTTCATTTTGATCTTTGAGTTCTCAACTCTTTGAAAAATTCCTCTATGATTTTGTGAAGCTTTTTGAGTGGAAGTATTTGATCTCTCCGCCATTTTCATTCTATGAAGTTTGGCTTTTTGTAAATCGATTCTCTCAACTCGGTTGCATCTGTATTTTCTTTGATTGTTTCTTGTCGAGATCTGCTCTTAGACTCTTTTCAAGGTTTTAATGGCCACCATTATTGATTATTTTGAGTTCTAGGTTGGCTTTTCTTGCAGATATTTTGGTCAATTTTACCAGTTGCATTGCTTCAAGTTTAGATTTTAATGTAGAGGAGGTCTCTGTCTTCTTTCTTAGCCATCATTGTTGAAGTTTATGAGCTTAGTTTTTGAACAAATGATCACCTATTGCTCTATGGTATTTGTATCATCATTTTGGTAAGAAATGTGTTTGTGGCTTTGTGTTTTTGTTATCTCTTGACTGTATATTGATCATCCCAATATTTGTAAGGTTTTTCTTTGTTTTTGATATCTCTTCCTAGTGTTTTCTTTTGTCCACCATTATTGTTTCTTTTGCCAAGTTTGGTTCATTTTTTTGAGTAAGATTTGAGCTTGGATTTATAGTTTTATGGCTTCCTAGAGCTATGCGAGGTTTCTCTATAGACACCATCTCTTTTCTCTCGAGCTCTGTAGATTTGGATTTTGAAACCCTGGTTGGAATTCAAGGCTGAGTTGCATTCTTCATTGTATTCACTGTTATCAGAGCTTTCTGAGAAAGATGGTTGTGGGTGTTTGCCACCATGAGTGGTTATAGGTGAGCTAATTTTTCTCTTGCACACATACACTTCTATTTTCATTTTCTTCCTTGGATATATCACTAAAAATCTTGAAAATATTTGTGGGTTCTATGTGATTTCTTGCTCCTGCTTGACTCTTGAGTTCAAAACTTCTCATGGGCATATGGATTTCTTGCTTCATCATTCAATTTGCTCAAAAGTTTTGATTGTTTGATTATAAATGGTGAGTTCTTATCTGTTACTCTGATTTCTTGATACCCATTAATGGGTTTTCGGTCTCTGGCCAGAGCTATACCCTTCTCACTCTGATACTACAACTTGAAACTGATTTCAAATGGAATAATGAATTTATGAAATAATTCAATATTTCATTAGCTTGGATATGAATGCATTTCTGATTCAAATTTTGTACTTCTGTATTGTTTTCTCTATTGAATGGTGATAAACCAAAATCATGGAAGTATCAACTTTTCTCACCTCTATTCTCTGACTTGATTATTTGGGTTTGAGCTATTGAGATTCTGATCTATTATTATAAACCACCATCTTTGGTTTCTATTTTATTCACTATGTGGTGTGCCTGAATAGAGTCACCATAATTTGATGCTTATTAGGATTTTATTTCTTCATATTTGGGTTCTAATTTGTATTGTTGGTACTCGTATTTTTTTGTAAAAATGGTGCACCTTGGCCACCATATTTAGAGCTAAAGCTCACATTTTTCTCTGATTTTATTTTTGAATATTGTGGTGAGGGTTTTGACTATTGGCCCTAGGTATGCATGTGTCTTTGATTCAAGCTTGTTCTCGATCAATCATTGAGCCTTTTCTGGAAACCCTAGATATTCTGCATTATGTTTTGTATTCCATCTTCTTTGTACTTGTTGAATGACTTTGAATGGCTCGGCCATGAATGTTTTCTTGCACTTTGTTTCCTTTTTGAGCTCCTTTGGGTTCCTTCTAAGAATGATCCTAGAGCATTCTTTGTCTTGTTCTTCATTCTCTGGGACCCTAGACCTTCATTGTTTTGATCTCTAAAACTCTTCTCTTGAGGCTAATAATATTTTCTAAAAAGTTGAAATCCACTTCATACTATCTTAAGTTTTACACTACCTAATTCGATTCGACCTTGGCCCTTTGTTGTTTGGATGAGTGTATCAGAGTCATCGAAACTTCTATCTCTTGAACATGTCCACTTACTTCCTCTGTATGTCCATAACAAAATGTTTCCAATCTTGTACCTGACCATTAAGTTTTAAACATACTGAAACAATGCTTTTGGTATTCAAACTATACATGTTTGATTACCCTTTCTTAAAGCATGACTGTCTAAAAACTGGGTCTCATTCAGTGTGTTGTAACTTTCCTTTTCAACTTACTCATCTAACCATGATTGTCCTTCAAGTCCTGAATATGATATATCTTTTGTACAAGTTTCCCTTTCATTTAAGAAACTATAACTCCATGAATCCAATATATCTTATTCTATTGAAGTGTTGCAATATTTTACTATACCTATAAAACTATGAATCATGCATTTAATCTTAGCTCTGAAGCTATACTTGTAGCATTCTGTGGACTTGATATTTGCTTTATTTGAAAACTATACTTCTAGAATGGCTGAACTTTGTAGGATTATCTTAAGACTTCATGTTATTCAGTTGTAAATAAAATGAATGCTCCAAAGTACTTCAATTTGATGACTGAAAGTGCAGTCCATTTCTTTTTGTTTAAATACTAGCATTTCCTTTTTATTACAACTTTGATATGTGATGGAAAATTTAAAATGTCCATTTTACATGGTGAAGCCTTGTCAAAATTTTCCCATAATTCTTTCTTTTATCCCTTTTTCAGCTATAATAGATGTATTTTCTAATTCAAAATATAGAATGTATCACTTTTCTATTGAAGCTGATTTGTTGTTGGAAATTGAAACATAATAACATTATCTTGATCATGGCATGCTTTTCTACTTTTTATATCACTTATTTGATTTACATACAACTTTTAAAGCATGTATTAGTTAAAAACAACATGATGGAAAGATGTAAATGTCCATTTTACATGGCAAAGCCCTGTCAAAATTTTCTCATTTCTTCTTTTTCTATTTCTCTTTTAACTTTTAGCATCTTGTAATTTTCTCTTTTCCATTAGTTGCAATCTGAATTAACTTTTGTCTTTTCACCTTCAAAATCTTATCCTTTTTCTAGAATAACTTCAAACTTTGAGTTGCATTCTTCCTTCATTCCAGCATGTACTTATGACTCATCTACTTCATGTACCATAGGATAGAAGTTATTGAAATCTATAATCTTTATCTATAGTGAGGACTATAAGATATGATTTATTTCTTCTTGGCTGCAACTTGTACTACACACTTGAGAAAATAGTTAGAAAATATTTAGGCTTTTTGGCCTCTCTTATGTCCATGGTTTTTCTTTTCTTCTCTCTCCTTCTTTCTGAGTGAGTAAATCATGTATACTATTTGATCTTCAAGTAATCTATATCTCATGTTATTAAGAGATCCATGTGCATGAATTAGGATAGTATAGGAATATGGATTAACCTTGAGCTCTTAACTAATAGATTTTCTCTTTTTTTTTTTCAGTACATGCTTTTCAACAATGAAGATGAAGAGGGAACAAAGCTAAAGATGAGGATGCATCAACCGAAGGAAAACCTCAAGGCAATGATGGGTTCACTCATACTCCTTTATTTTCTCTTTCATGCATGTGTACCTCTTATTTCAATAGTTGTACTTTACTTTCTAGTTACATCCCATGGCTTGTGTGGGAACATTTGAAATTCCTTATGAATAAAACATTGAATTGTGAAATTGAGTTGTGTATTTCTTTCTACATTTCTACTTTCTGATATGGATTGTATGATGAACTAAACAACCCAATAATATAATTGAATGTCTTAATCATGAAGGAAAGAACATTAAAGAATACCTATAACATCCAGTAATGAACTCGATTTCTATAATCTGTAATTGATTTTTCCAAAACCTAACACTTCATCTATTCTACAATTTGGTGTCTTCATCAAGGAAACACAACTGTCCTTCGGGGCTTTGTGTTCTTTTTCTAAATAAGATAACATGAAATTGTAGACTATGTGATCTGTTATGTTTTGTAACAACACACATAGTTGTAGATTTCATGTAATCATTAATTACAACTGAGTTTGTATTGTTGGGAAATTAATTATTAGATGCATGTTACAAGGATACACACAATTATAAATGTTATACACTGACTAAGGTCACAAATAGAGTGATTTGACACCATTATCTCCAATAATCATCATGTAACTCTAGGTAATTTCTATACTTTTTGTCTACACTCGAAACTCTTGTGTTGAGAGGGTTAAAGGGGATTCACACTCAATTTTTCATGTGTAGGTAACTAAAACATAGGATCCACTCAGAAAATTTACATTCATCTTAAAATAATTTCATTTAGTTTGATTTAAATAGATTTTAGAATTTAATTGTGTAACACATTGATTAATAAAAAAAAATTCATGCTCATGAGACTACTAGATCTTGTCTTAGGAATTTCCCTAAGAACATGATTCTCTGGTTTCACATCATACATTCATTTCAAAATAAGACAAGAGGGAGAAAAATATGGAGTAACTCTTCGTTTAAATAATAAAGTTCATATTAAATTTTGTGCGAGATGGATTTTTTTCCTCTCAACATGATGATTTAAACACGTTACAAGAAAGATCTAATTTTCCTTTTCTCCTAGCATACCATCTCATGGTTACCCTTGCACAACGAATCATAATTAAAATGTTATTAAGTTCCATAACCAAATCATAATAGAAAACCAAACAATAATATAAATTTGGTGTCGAGTTCATTTATAATCCCAAACAGTTTACTAAAGGTGACATGGAATAGTAGTTGGTGATCTTCCAAACCTATCACCCTTCACTCTACTAGTTTGTCAAGCCAAGAGGGTTTTACATTATGTTAAAGGTTGGTTTCCCATGGAGTACTACCTTAATAGAACACATTCCCCTTACTACACACATGACTACCAATCCTAGGAGGGAACCCCATACTCAAGACAAATTTTAACCATGTCATTCCTATCTCGTCAGTTCACAAAAATTTCACTAAGTATAAAGGCAAAGGTGATAATCTATAACTTGGGATTTTATTTCCTTAAGCTAGAATTTTCCATTGAGTTTAAAGATATAAGTTCACCCTATGGTTTTAGTTTTTCCACGTTAAGAAGGATCACAAGAGAAGGTAGTTATGCTTTAGAGTTTTATACCAGAGTTGATAGACTTATTTATATTTTATTTCTATGTTAACAAGGAAAATAACACAACATACCGGAGATTTAGTCATCAATTTCACCCAAAAATGGCACTATAAGATGTCAACTCAATTATATTTAACATTTGTGTGTGTGTGTGTGTGTGTGTGTGTGAGTGATTGCTCTATTTACAATCATATATGCAACAAAGTTTAATAAACTACTCGCAACATATGCAATTTAACACAGAGTGATTATATGAAAGCCTCTTATTCATTTATTTAAAATGAGAAAAACATATTTTCCTTAATACAATGTAAGTCTTAAAATTTCACTTTTTGGAATTAATACATATAACTAGTCTAATTGGTCCTCACTAATCAAAACAATACAATGGTACTTATTTTATTGATGAATACAAAAAGTAATGCAATTATACTATCTTCAATCAATAGAACAAATGCAAAATTTTAACTTTATCCATATTTCACCTTCAAGTAGTCCATCAACAAAATTTGTTAGCATTTATCAGTTCATATGAGCTAGCATGATAAGTTCTATACCTTCTATAATAACTTCTGCAATCTAATATTTTAATAAAGGAAATAATGCATGAACTTAGAATAACTTTATTGATCAAAAGAGCAACTAACAATTTAAGCATTTCCTGTAATTAATACACACATATATATTCATGTTTAATTCATTTTATAAAGTAACTTAAGTATAACACTTAAGTATAATCTACTTAGTGATCAAGGTCAACCAATTCATTTTATTTACACTACAAAATATACTTGTATTAATAACACCCTTATTACTTTATAACTAAAGTTATTAATACATTGTATAATAACCTAACCCATAAGATCGATCAATCAATTTATTAGTCAAGGTTAACTAAACGAGTATATTAGAAATATCAATGTTTTTATACTTAGTGATGATAGGTTATTGTCATATTTTGTTCTCTCACATATCTTGATTTAACTCTCCCTATTCATTTAATTGGATAATATTAATTCTTAGTAAACAATCAAATCATTAAATCCATATAATTTATCTATTTATATATATCCTTAGTACCATACCATAGCTACTTGATCATTATCAACTCTGAAGGTCAATAGATTCCTTATCAAAATAGATATCTACCAACATAGAATAATGCTTCAAGTATTATAAGATATTTTACTATACAAATTAAATACTTATCATTCTAGCTTTGAACAAATTTATACCCATTATCCGAATCAAGGGTTTTGAAAACAAGGTTTACTTATGCTACAACCCTTCATAAATACTTGATTTTAAAATAAAATTTCACAAATAAAAATCAACTTAGAGGTTCCTTGCTTATTAAAAACTTAAGTATTGTAATTACCTTCAAGTCTATGAAACATTGATGTGACAAAGTCACTAATGAACTAGTTAATACTAGAACATAGGTCGACATCCATTTGAATGAGCCTTGACTACGATCATCAACTAGGATATTATAGGTTTTTAAAAATACAAGTAAAAATCCATGACTCGACTAGAGAGTACTCTTCTTATAGAGAACATTCACAATCAACCAGGTGAATTAATATGCCATTAAGATACAAAGGATAAAATATAAACCTAAGAAATTGATTTGATTTTTTTCTTAAACCTTTAAGATCTCAATACGAATTTACAACTATTTCATAGCCGTTGGTCCCAACCCATTTGGGTATTCCTTGAAATCCCTCAAACTAGATATCTAAACTAGGAATTAACTAAATATAATAAATGAACAAATACTCATTAAAATTAATATCTCCAAAAAGTAACAATGTGTAGGAACCTTCTTGAACCACTAGGTTGAATACATAATTGCACACATTTCATATTTCACATACAACCCTGACCACTGAATAATTACAAGCACATAACATTGCACCTGCAATTCTATACTCGAATAAGGATTCAAAAAGTCAAGAAGACAACATAAGTAAAGTAAACCCAGGTCATACATATCAGCTTAGCATAATATTTTTTATATTTCATTTGTTCTTATGCTTACCTCAAGGATACACATTGCATTGGTCTACATAATGGTTATGTCGTTATACATTTTAGGTAATAATTTTACATACCCATATAAATACAAATGCAGTAGACAAAAGCATTAGAATTTTAATCCATTAAAAAGGCCCATAATAATGAAACACCATTAAAATTTATATTTATTTTATGTAAATATGAGAAAAAAGGTAATCTATAAGAGAAGGTATAGATCCTATCATTCCTGGAGGAACAAAGCCGTAAAAATTGTGGGATTTGGTTCAACATCTCATATAGGATTTTCGTCAAGTGGTTTTCATGCATCCATAATTCCATCATTTTGTATTTTCTTGAAGCTTATATACCCATTACAATAAATAACTTGAGCATTCTCCCCCATGATCGCAACTTGTAAGACAAAGTTTTTCTAAGGTGTTCCACCTTTAAAAAATTACCATTCCATATACACTCTACTAAGAACCCAAAATTCCACATATCCTAACCCAACTTTCTACATCAAAAACATGCCACACCTTATATCCGAAGTGCATAATATGTCAAGCCAACAATGCCAAAATTCATGACATACACCACGACCCCGATTTAAAGTTAAAATTTTCTTTGACAATATACCACATCAACCCCTAATCGCCACCCAATTGATATTCCGCCCATTTCTTATGATATAAATATTCCATGGCCACGTCATCTATGCAGAGTTACCAATGAGCTATATTAAGTGGTCTTTTGACATTTTCCACAACCCATTCGTGAATATCTTGGAGCAAATGACATTCCATAAACTCACATATGCACAATAAATTTCAAGAATACAATTCACGTGTCATTTTTGATCTTCCTTATTTGTATACATGCCCACTAGGGCACTTGTGACTATAACATCTAATAAAGAATCCCTCCTATTTTATGCTCTAACAAATGTTCACATCGTGCTCCAAATATAACATTAAAACACAAGGTAAGAAGAGTGTGTGTAAGGTTACATTACAAGTAGCAAGAGTACACATGACAATATCTAAAAAGACTTGCAAGAGTACACATAACTCATAATAACAACTCCACACATCACAATAAATTAGGAAATAACTCCATATATCTCCCAAAGCATTATAAAAATCCATAAACCTCCCAAAACATCACAATGTAACTCCATATACCTCCTCAAGAGAAATAATCACAAAGCAAAACCAATTCGGGATGCTACACCATAAAATACCGTATCCTTATTTATCTATATTAGGTCACTCAACCAAAGAGCCCCATCTCCTTATTTCTCCATATCGATTCACTCAACCATAAATCCCCATTAAGAATATCAATTCATTCAACCATAAAGCCCCATCTCCTTTTCTCCATTTAATAAGGATGGGTAACCGTTTGGCCCTAGGCACATAAAACCCCATCACCCACACCCATGTGGTGTAGTAACATGTAGTTCAAAAACTACATGACACTATGACCCCTTTGAGCATACTACCATACAATGAAGTAGGTCCATAGGTTTAACCACTCCATGGTGGATCACATTACTCTATTCCACACTTTACACCATTAGAACCAACATAACAATCTGTTTCAAATCCCAATTGGAAAATATCTCAAGCCTTTGGTTTGGTTATAAGAAAATTTAAACTTCATATGCAAATTTAAAACTAAGAAAAACAAATGGCAAAATAGCCATAGTTAGTGCAAAAATCCACATGATAGTGTAACAAATAAATAAATTCACAAAATATAAAACCCAATCAATCAAGAGAACCTATTGGTTCTTACAAGAAAAGAGATAATGATCAATTTATGAATAAAATACGTATAGAGAAATATCACATTACAATCACTATGTGGCCTTATACAACCACCAAAGGGGTACTCATCGAGTTGTTGGCACTCGGATATCAAGCCTCAACTCACAAAATAACATGTCAAATAATACAACTATCATAATCTCTTCTCCTGAATCATCCCTCCATACTCCCACAAGGCTCAACATAGTCTGAACATAGTCTGAGAGGGGGTGTATAGGTTTCCATTCACTGAGCCTAAGGTGTTTGTGAAACACAATATACATGGTGGTCATGCATACCAAATGAATAGAAGTGGGTTTTCAATCTATGTAAGACTCCACTCCCTATCTCGTACTTAGCTCAATTCACTTTGGTCAATAACACAACTATGCTAAGGTACACATAGGTCATCTATATGAAAACCATATAGGGAGAGAGAAAATGGTATAGGTCGCCATCTACTAAGCCTAAGGTTTCCATAAAACATAATATATATGGTTCCCATTGGGAAATGTGCCATACATACCAAAAAATAGAGGTGTATTTTTAGTCTATGTAAGACTCCACCTCATATATTGTACTCGCTTGAGTTATTGGTCAATAGTAATCATTACCTCTCTCAAAACATACATTTTTTGATTTCTTCCTTTGGGTCAACTAGTGTAAGGTTCACAACATAACACACAACTACATTACTAAAAAAATTTGATTCATGCACATTAACCATAACATCTTACACATGGTATATATATAGGGTATAGCACAATCATTACTTCATGGGTTACAATAAAAAAAATTCCACATAATGCACCCAAAGTGTAAGCACTATATAATAGACATCATACAATCACTATATCCCCTAAATTCAAGACATTAACCATAACATATTACATGAATTATATATATGGAAAAACATAATGAATAATGTTACAACATATAGTCAATTGCAATACAACATGGTGGTGACATCATGATACAATCCAATTCACTATACATGAATTGTTTTTTCATACAACCTTCAACACACCGACATATCACAGAAATAACAAAACACTCCAACATTCTGCAATCCACAATAACATTATTTTCACAAAAAACAAGGTGACATATCACATGTGAAATCCTCATTGAATCAAAAACGGAGAGAAAACACTCATCACAAGTACATCAACATGATAACAAATACGCACTAAGTGACATGCACAACATGTGCATTCATAATATCACAATTACAAAATTGTTCACATCACAACATATATCACATTACTCTTCCCATCTTCACCACAACCATGCAAGATAACCACAACTCCAATCTATCCCAGAGGTTCGAGAGCATTAAAATCTGCTTTCATGCCATATGTAATGCCCATAATTTAGACACTCAAATATAACAAGAAAATTAGTGGAATCATTTTTTTAACTTACATTGCTTGATGTATGAAAACACAATTGATGACTTAAAATAACACATACTCAAGGAACATTTTCACAAAGCTTATCCCACATAGATAACATGAAACACACATGAAACACATCAAGGCACATTTCCCAAACAACAAGGCACAACATGATAATTCCACTACAATATAAACTCTCGTATAGGCACCATCCCTAACACAACACTTTCTACGTTCGTACATTTTTTATTCATTCATATTTTTATTGACCTTACTTATTTGACAATCACTTTTCATGGAGCCCTTCATTCTTCTTTATCTAGGCTACATTATTTTTATCTTACTTAACCTTTTTACTTGTAGTGGTTCCATCTAACTTTTCTCTTTTATCTTATCACAATAAAATGATATAGCCTAATTGTTGATAGGAACATATGAGCATACATGAGGCTACTAGTGTTTTTTCTAAGGATTTGTATTCTAAGTTGTATGTTCTTTTGGATTTGTAATTTATCTCAGTTGCAACAAGGAAGGTTCACATGAAACAAAGGAAGTTTATTAGTTCAAGGGTAAATAGATGATGTATTGTTTCCATATTAGCATTTAATTTCTAAGGTTACTCTATTTTGTTTTAAATTATTACAACTAACCATATAACCCATCTATTTCACTTACATGCTTATTCATCAAGGTCCTAAGGAGTATGATTTCACACTCAACCAAGTTTGGATTCTTGGGAAATTAAGTATTAGATGCATGTTACAAGGAGACATTCATTTATAAATTTTATACACCTTACTAAGGTCACAACTAGAGTGATTGACACCCTTATCTCCAACAATCATCATGTAACTCTAGGTAATTTCAATACTTCTTGTCAAGATGACACTCTTGTGTTGAGAGGGGTTAAAGGGGATTCACACTCAAGTTCCTCATGTGTAGGTAACTAAAACATAGGATCCACTCAGATAATTTACATTCATCTTAAAATAATTTCACTTAGTTTGATTTAAATAGCTGTTTTGAAATTAGTTGTGTAACCATTGGTTAATAAGGAACATTTGCATGCTCATGAGACTACTAGCTCTCATCTTAGGGAATTTCCTCAAGAACATGATTATCTAGTTTCACATCATACATTCATTTCACAATGGGACAAGTGGGAGAACAAGATGGAGTAACTCTTTGTTTAAATAATAAGGTTCACATTAAATTTTATGTGCCATGGATTTTGTTCCTCTCAACATGATGATTTAAACATGTTACAAGAAAGATCTAATTTTTCTTTTCTCCTAGCATACCATCTCATGGTTACCCTTTCACAACTAATCATAAATTAAAATGTTGTTAAGTTCCATAATTAACTCTTAACATTGTACCATAGAATCCAAATGATAATATAAATTGGGTGTCGAGTTCATTTATAATCCCAACCACTAAAGGTCACTTGCATCACAATAGTAGTAGTTTTTGATCTTCAAACCTATCACCCTTAACTCTACTAGTTTTTCAGGGAAAGAGGGTATTACCTTATGTTAAATTTTGGTTTCCCATGGAGTACTAACTTAAGAAAACACATTCCCCTTACAACACACATGAATACCAAATCGTAGGAGGGAACCCCATACTCAAGACAAAGTTTAACCATGTCATTCCTAATCTGTGGGTTCACAACAATTTTGCTAAGCATAAAGGCTAAGGTGATAATCTATAACTTGGGATTTTGTTTCCTTAAGCTATAATTTTCCAATGAGTTTAAAGATTTAGGTTCACCCTATGGTTTTAGTTTTCCCGTTAAGAAGGATCACATGAGAAGGTAGTTATGCGAGAGTTTTATACCAGGGTTGATTGTTTAATTTACATTTTATTTCTATGTTAACAAGGAAAATAACACAACACACCAGAGATTTAGTCATCAATTTCACCCAAAAAGGGCACTATAAGATGTCAACTCAATTACATTTAACATATATATTAATGTGTGATTCCTCCTAATTACAATCATATATGCAACTAAGTTTAATAAACTACCTTACAACATCTGATGCAATTTAACACACAATGATTATATGAAATCCTCTTATTCATTTCTTTAAAATGAGATAAAACATATTTTCCTGAATACAATGTAAGTCTTACAATTTCACTTTTTGGAATTAATACATATAACTAGGCTAATTGGTCCTCACTAATAAAAACAATACAATGGTACTTCTTTTATTGACAAATACAACAAGTAATACAATTCAAATTTCTTCAATCAATAGAACAAATGCAATATTTTAACTTTATCCATCTTTCACCTTTCAAGTAGTCCATCTACAAAATTTGTTAGCATTTTCATTCATATGAATTGGCATGATAAGTTCTATACCTCCTATAATAACTTATGCCATCTAATATTTTCATAAAGGAAATACTGCATTAAGTTAGAATCACTTTATTGATCAAAAGAGCACCTAACAATTTAAACATTTCCCATAAGCACTACACACATACATTCATGTTTAATTCATTTGATAAAGTAACTTAAGGATAACACTTAAGTATAATCTACTTGGTCATCAAGGTCAACCAATTCATTTTGTTTACAGTACAAAATATACTTGTATTATAACACCCTTATTACTTTATAACTAAAGTTATTAATACATTGTATAATAACCTAACTCATAAGATCAGTCAATCAATTTATTAGTCAAGGTTAACCAAACAAGTATATTAGAAATATCAATGTTTTTATACTTAGTGATGATAGGTTACTGTCATATTGTGTTCTCTCACATATCTTGATTTAACAGTCCCTATTCATTCAATTAGATACTATTACTTCTTAGTACACAATCAAATCATTAAATCCATATAATTTATATATTTATATATATCCTTAGCACCATACCGTAGCTACTTGATCATTATCAAACTCTGAAGGTCAATAGATTCTGATCAAAATAGATATCTACTAGCATAGAATAATACTTCAAGTATTATAAGATATTTAAGTATCCAAATTAAATACTTATCATTCCAATCAACAAATTTATACCCATTATCCAATCAAGGGTTTTGACAACATGGTTTACTTATGCAACAACCCTTCATAAATACCAATTGAACAATAAAAGTTCACAGATAACATCAACTTAGAGGTTCCTACTTATTAAAACTCAGGTATTGAATTACCTTAAATTCTAAAAAGTTTGAATGTGACAAAGTCACTAACGAACTAGTCAATACTAGAACACAAGGTTAGACATCCAATCGAATGAGCCTTGACTACAAATCATGAACTAGGATATTATAATTTTAAAAAAAACAAGTAAAGATTCCATGACTCAAGTAGGAGAGTACTCTTCTTATGCAGAACATTCACAGTCAACTAGTGAATGAATAAGCCATTAAGATACGGAAGATAAAATATAAACCTACGAAATCGATTTGATTTCATTCTTAAACCTTTAAGATTTCAATACTAATTTACAAGTATTTCACAACCATCAACCCAACCCATCTGGGTATTCCTGAAATCCCTCAAACTAGATATCTAAAATAGGAACGAACTGAATATAATAAATGAACACATACTCATTAAAACTGATATCGCCAAAAAGTAACAAGGAGGAACCATCTTCTACCATTAGGTCGAATACATTATTACACACATTTCAGAGTTCACATATGACCCTGAATCATTATAAGCACATAACGTTGCACCCAGAAATATATATTGAATAAGGATTTGAAAAGTCAAGAAGACAACACAAGTAAAGTAACCCTAGGTCGTATAGATCGGCTTAGTATAATATTTTGTATATTTCATTTGTTCTTATGCTTACATCAAGGACACACATTACATAGGTCTACATAATGGTTATGTCATTATACATTCTAGGTAATAATTTTACATACCCATATACATACAAATGTAGTAGACAAAGCATCACAATTTTAATCCATTAAACAAGACCCATAACCATGAAACACCATTTAAAACTTAGAGAAGGATTTATTTTATGTAAATATCAGAAAAAAAAGGTAAGCTATCAGAGAAGGGTATAGAGCCTATCATGCCTAGAGGAATGAAGCCAATCAAAATTGTGGGATTTGGTTCAACATCTCATGTAGGCATTTCATCAAGTGGTTTACATGCATCCATAATTCCACCAATTTGCATTTTCTTGAAACCTTATATACCCGTTACATAAAACAACTTGATCATTCTCCACCATGATCACAACTTGTCAAACCAAGTTTGTTTAAGGAACTCCCCTTTTAAAAAAATTACCATTCCATATCCATTCTTCTAAGCACCCACAATTCCACATATTCTAACCCAACTTTCCACATCAACAAACATGCCACACCTTATATCCCAAGTGCATAATATTTCAAGCCAACAATGCCCACAATTCATGACACACACCATGACCAAGATTAAAAGTTAAATTTCCCTTTGACCATATACCACACCAACTCCCTAATCACCACCCAATTGATATTCCTCCCATTTCTATTGATGGACATTACAACATGCTACAATGATATCAATATTCCATGGCCAAGTCATCTATGTAGAGCCACCAAGGAGCTATACTAAGTGGTATTTTGATATTTTCCACAACCCATTCATGTAGTATCTTGTAGCTATGGCATTCCATAAATTGACATATGCATGATAAACATTAAAGAATATAGTTCACGTGTCATAAGTATTCTTCCTTATTTGTATACATGCCCACTAGGCACTTGATGTTGTGGCATCTAACAAAGACTCCCTCATGTTTTTTATGCTCTAACGAATATTCACATCGTGCTCCAAATATACCATTCAAACACAAGCTAGGAAGAGTTTGTGTAAGGTTACATTACAAGTAAAGCAGAGGTTCATAGTGGTAGAAAAGAAAATTTAATAGCTAGAAATTACTCCAGAAAGAATCACCTCCCAATCCTCGTATTCAATCTTCTTTCTTCAATTTTGCATAAACAAATAAAACAACTACAATAAAATTTTCCTCCCCTTTAATATTCATTGAACCCACGTGAGATGCAAATAGAGATTCGATGATCCATCAATTTGTGTAAAGTAAAATAAGTATATATTTGGTTAGTGATTTGTTTCGCATGCAAGACTTATTTAATACATAAGATGACTTATTTAACCCATCATGGTATAGATTTTAGGTCGATCTTGGTGAGAGATCCATTTAGTAAAACCCTCCCATTGTCACATCTTTCACTTGTTTGAACTATCCAATCAATGTTAAATTACAACATTAACTTGGGTTTCAACATGGTTACCTCCCTTGCTTATAATTATCAAACAAAAAGTGATTGTATTTTTAGCAAGTTCCTCGAAAATATAGGCCAAATTTTCGAAAGCACATTAAGGATGCGTTGGTTAATGTTGTCCAATTGATAAAATTCCACCGATAAGTCATTTATGGAAGATCATTTAGGATTAAAATGGAGGTATTCCACCAATTACATCTCCTCCCTTTATAAGAGCATCGATCCTCAATACGACCCATTCTAAACTAATTTTTTTGCTGGGGGTAAAAATAAACTTCCTAAGGATACGAAGGTAAGAAGGTTAATAAGGACACATATAATTTAACAAAAAAAGTAACTTGTTGTTACAACACAATCACGAGGAAGAACACTAATTGTTGCATTATCTTAATTTTTAATGTTCTGTGAATATTTGTAGTTAGTTATTCTTTACTTATTACTGAATTATTTTTTTCCTTTATAGTATTTCTAAATCTCAAGCTCTTAATATTCAATGTTTAGAATTTCAATTATCTAGGTTCATGGGTGCCCAATAATAATTGGCCTCAAGATGTCACAAAAAAACTCAACACAACACAAATGACCCATGAGACATATTTCTACATACTTTCATGATTGTATCAATACATGACCTCTAATTCCACCATGGAGAAATAATAAGCAATCCATATAATGAATAATTTCCAACATTCATTTCATAGGCATAAATCCAACACACACATGTGACTTACAAAAAAATCATCACACTAATGCATATACAACTTGTATTACATGATAAAAACCATGATTGTACCAACATAGGGCCAAGAAAATATCCACTAATACATAGTAATCCAAGAGGACCATCAATCCTCAATCATAACAATATCTAAAAATACTTGCAAGTGTACACATAACTCATAATACCAAATCCACACATCACATCACATTAGGAAATAACTCCATATATCTCCCAAGCATCATCAAACAACTCCATATACCTCCAAAAACATCACAAAATATTCCATATACCTCCTCAAGAGAAAGAATCACAAAGTCACAAAACCAAGTCAAGATGCTACACCATAGAATCAAATCCTTATTTATCCATATCATGTCACTCAACCATAGAGCCCCATCTCCTTATTTCTCCATATCAATTCACTCAACCATAGAACCCCATCAAGAATATCGAGCTACCAATCATAAATCCCAATCAATAATATCAGTCACTCAACTATAAATCCCCGTCTCCTTTGCTCCATTTAATGAGGTCGGGTAATCATATGGGCCTAGGTACATAGAGCCCCATCACCCCAACCTAAGTGGTGTAGTAACATGTAGGTCAAAACTAAATGAAACTATGACCCCTTTGAGTGTACTCCTGTACAATGAAGCAGGTCCATAGGTTCAACCACTCCATGGTGAATCCCATGACCCTATTCCAACACATTACAATGTATTAGAGCCAACATACAAATCCATTTCAAATCCCAAGCCTTGTGCTTGGCTATATAAAACAATTAAACTTGATACGCAAATTTAAAACTAAGAAAAATAAATGGCTAAATAGCCATAGTTAGTGTAAAAATCCACATGATAGTGTAACAAATAAATAAAATGCCTAAAATATAAGAACACCAAAATCAAGAGAACTATTAGTTCTTACAAGAATAGAGATAATGATCAATTTATGAATAAAATGTGTGTAGAGAAATATCACTTAACAATTACTATGTGGTCTTATACCATGACCAAAGGTGTACTTATCGAGTTTCGCACTCGGATATCAAGCCTTAACTCACAAAATAAGATGTAAAGTAACAAAAATATCATAATCTCCTCCTGAATCATCCCTCTATATTCCAACAAGGCTCAACATAGTCTCAACATAGTCTAAGAGGGGGTGTATAGGTTTCCATTCACTGAGCCTAAGGTGTTCACAAAACACAATATACATGGTGGTCATGCATACCAAATGAACAAAAGTGGGTTTTCAATCTATGTAAAACTCCACTCCCTATCTCGTACTCCGCTTAAGCCACTAGTCAACGCCACACCAATGCCAAGGTACACATAGGTCATCTATATGAAAAACATATAGGGAGAGAGAAAATGGTATAGGTCGCCATCTACTGAGCCTAAGGTGTCCACAAAACACAATATATATGGTGCCCATTGGGAAATTTGCCATACATACTAAAGAAATAGACGTGGATTTTTAATCTATGTAAGACTCCACATCCTATATCATACTCACTTTCGAGTGAGTTGTCAACGGTACATGTTATATCTCGAAAGTGCACCTGTAGAGAGTGGTTGCAGGTGTTCTAATCTTACAAATTTTATCTCCCTCTTTCGTATATATAATGGAAACACATCAGGTCCTGTGGGTATACCTGTTTTGAGGTGAGTCTTTGGTATCAAGGCCGTTCCTTATTAATGTATCCTAAACTGATTTTCTGGGGTTTAAGGGTAAAAGATGACTATAAAATGATTTAAAACTGAGGTGATACACCAAATTTGTATGAGTTCTTTGACTGAGTATATGCACAATTGATATGGAATGAATTTATGATGCACATAGCCAAATGTTTTCTGAAGATAATTAAGGGTAAACACTTTGATGTATTGAGGGATAAAATCACAAAAGTACTACTAAGTTACACATACTCATTAATATCATGCAAAAATTACTAAATTTGTAATAGGGTAAGATGATTAATCAAGGAATTCAACATTCACAAGATTAATGGAAGCATACAAAAGACTACAAATAATTGGAAAGGCAGAAAATACTTCACATTCAAAGGGCAAAATGGTAGAAACTGCTTCAAAGACTCTCGTATCTATAAATTCCTCTGTTGTGCTTTCCCAAGGAACACAATATATAACAAAATTAATTCACTCAACCTTCGTAAAATAGACTAAGGTTGTACTTTCGCCCATGCATTCTATTTTTATCCTTTATTTAATAAATAAAGGAATAAAATAAAGAAGTTAATACAAAGAGGCATTAATAGACTTGGGTTACATCTCACAAACTACACTTGAGAATTCTATTTTAAGAAAAGAATGGGTGAATAATTTTCCAACAATAAACCTTGCTTGATGAGAAAGTCTTCTCGTAGTGCATGCAGATTCTATCATCTTGTTGATCTTCCTTTTGTGAAGGCATGAAAAAATACTCATGCGTATTGAGAAAATCAAAATTACAATATTGGCAATACTTACAAAAATAATTTATCTAAATATCCACTTAATGGGGACCACCTCCAAGCTCAAGTTCTAATGTTGACATTCCTTGTCCTTTAGTGGTCACATGGAGCATTACACTCTTGAGAAATAATAATTTATTCACTTTTAGACCCTTCTAGTGTGGGGACCACCTTGACCATGTGCAAAGCAATATACCTTCTATCCATGCAAAGGATGATAAATTGTAATAAGGGGTCGAGCTAATTGTTGATGTTGACCATGTGAATAAGACCTTAGATAGGTCAAATCTAGTCCCCTCCTAACATTGTGTCGACCCTCTTTTGATTTTTAATGCATCACGACAAAGTCTATACTTGTCGGCCTTTACATGGTTTGATGGAAATGATTATTGTTTTGATTTTGTATGGGGTAAACCATAGTCATTAGGCATAATTTAAATCAAGTTTGGTCCCTCTCCACCATGACGACTTACCCTTGGCATGTTTGGTCAAAAGGCACTTAACTCGGTCGAGTTTTCTTTGAAATTGTGATGATCTTGGGTTATTAGTTTCTGTACTATTTGATCAAAAACCATCGATCTCTAACCTGTGGTTAGGGTTTTGGCTTGCATTGAATGTGTTTGGTGGCATATGGAACCAAGGTAGTTTGTTTAGATTCTAAAGATTGATCTGGAGACATTGATCCTTGACCCATGGAATATTGATCATTGATGCTTTAATCATGGTTGAGTTTGAACTAACCAAACGCTTGAGCTTGGCGGTAAAGGTCATTCGATCTCAATGATCACTCCATTCTGGATTTTTGGTTTGTGGGCAAAGCCCTAGAAAAGTAATTTCTTGATGCCATTATTGAACTCTTTCAATCTCGGCCTCTCTAGATAAATGGTTCTCTCGCCTTTTATTTTGCAAAGCTATGTGAGGTTTCTTAGTAGACAACATTGTTGGAACTCAAGCTCGGGACTTGGATTTAGAAATCTGGTTCGAGTTCAATGATTTGAGTTGTATTTTCTATGTTAAAGGCCTTCGAGCTCGGAGGTATGTGTAACCGTCATAATTGTTTGACAACGAATTATAAGCTTTGATTTCGTAAGCACCACTGTTACTTCCTATTTTCCATTTCAATTAAAAAAATGATACTCGTTTTTTTTTTTGTATTTTCAATGTGCTTTCTCGGGATACAATTGGTCTTTGAGTCGAACCTCGTTTTGGTTTTTTTTTTTTTGTTATGAACTTGACTATCTCTCAAGGGTTTTGTCAAATTCGATATAAACCATAAGTCCTTGTTTCTTACTCTGATTTTAGTACCCATTAATGGTTTTTTAATCAAAACCAGGATATGTACTTTTCCTTCTATACTACAATTCGAACTTGATTGTTTTAAATGAGAGTGTTAACTTCTCAAAAACTTGGATACTTCTTAAACTCAGATGTGCATGCATTTAAATTCAAATATTTTCCATCTGAGCTTGTATTCTGAGTACTAAATGGGTATCCTTATTTGCTCAAAACTTTCCAGATAGAATGTTTATTGATATGATTATTCGAAATCCTTCATTCCTTTTGATTCTGCAATCTGTTCTTAAGGAATATAATGTTTTCTAAAAATTTGAAAACCACTTCACATTATCCTAAGTTTTGCATTATCTGATTCGATTCAACCATTAATACCCACTGATTTTTTTCTCTCTTCATTTTTGTGAAACCACTGTAAGCTTTTGTAAGTTTATTACTTTTGAAAGTTTCTCTAACCATTCTTAATTGTCATTGATTTGGTTCATCTTTTCTTGGGACTACTTTTTTTTTTCTCTTACCGTAACATTTGTTCACTATTTTTTTTGTGCATTCCTTAGTGAATTTTTGTTCATACCGATAATATTGAGATACATACTTGGATCAACGGTTTTATGCAAAAAATATATTTGGATCCTTGAGCTACTTTTTTGAATTCTTTTCTTGATCTTCTAAGTAAAACATGACCGTTTAATAAATTGAGCTCTATCCTTGATTTCTCGTGATGAACCTAATTTATTCATGTGATTCTTTGCTTAAATAGTTGTACTTCTTTGATGGTAGCATTTTTGTGCACTTAAACCTACTTCATTTGAAAATTGCAATTTAAAATGGTTGAACTTTGTAAGATTATGTTGAAGCTTCATTTTATTCAATTTGTTAAGCTATAATGAATGCTCCAAAGTACTTCAATTTGATTAATGAAAGTGCAATCCATTTCTTTTCTCCTTAAATACTGCATTTCCTTTTTATGCATGCTTAGTATGTATGCTTTGGAAAATTTACAATGTCCATTTTACATGGTGAAGCCCTTTCAAAATTTTCCCATATTTCTGTTTCAGTTGTAATAGATGTACTTTCGATTCTCAAAACACAATGTATCACTTTTTTCTCGTTGAAGTTGATTTGTTGTTGGAAACTCAATCATAATAACTATTATCTTGATCATGGCATGCTTTTGTACTTTTTGTAGCACTTATTTGATTTACATACAAATTTTAAAGCATGTATTAGTTAAAAACAACATGATGGAAAGATGTAAATGTCTATTTTACATGGCAAAGCCCCACAAAATTTTCTTAGACTTCTTCCTCATTTTGCATTGGCTGTAATATTCTCTTTCCATTTAATTTCAGACCTTTAAATTTTGATTCTTCCGCTTCACCTTTGAGTTGTGTTCAAACACGTACTTCTATTTGCAAGTCTCTTCTCAATCTGAAATTTAACTTCTTCTATTTCTAGAAAAGCTGCCAAACTTTGAGTTGCATTCTTCTTTCATGTCAAAGATGTACTTATGACTTATCTACTTCATGTACCATAGCATAGAATTCTTTTAACTATGCAATCTTTATCTATAATGAATACTAAAGACATGATTTATTTCTTCTTGGATGTAACCTGTACCTACATACTTAACAAAAAGGTTAGAAAATATTTAGGCCTTTTGGCCTCTCTTATATCTATGGTTTTTCTTTTCTTCTCTCTTATTATTTCTATTTTAATAAATCATGTATACTTGTTTGATCTTCAAGTAATATATATCTCATGTTGTTAAGAGATCCATATGCACGAACTTGGATAGTATACGAATATGGATTAACTCTAAGCTCTTAACTAACTGATTTCTCTTTTCTTCTTTTCGTGCACAATGCTTTCAACAATGAAGATGAAGATGAAACAAAGCTAAACATTAAGATGCATCAACCAAAGGAGAAACCCCAAGGCAATGATGAGTTCATTCATAGTCCTTTATTTTCTCTTTCATGCATGTCTACCTCTTATTTCAGTAGTTGTACATTACTTTTTAGTTACATCCCATGGCTTGTGGGGATTATTTGACATTCATTATGAATAAAACATTGAATTCTAAAACTTGAGTTGTTTATTTCTTTTTGCATTTCATCTTTCTGTATGGATTGTATGATGAACTAAATAACTCAATAATATAATTGAATATCTTAATCATGAAGGAAATAAAATTAAAGAATACCTATAAAATCAAGTAATGAACTCGATTTCTATAATCTACAAACATGATTGCTACTCCAAAACCTAAGACTTCATCTATTCTGCAATTCGGTGTCTTCATCAAGATAACACAAATTGTCCTTCTGGGCTTTGTGTTCTTTTGTTGAAGATATAATGAAATTGTTGACTATGTGATATGTTATGTTTTGTAACAACACACATAGCTGAAGATTTCATATAATCATTAATTAATTCAATAGTAACCATATTTTCCAAAGAACCTCCCTAGCTTAAGTATAATTCACTAATTCTATCCATCGTAACAAAGTTTCGATTTTCCCATTTTTACATAAACTTGAAAAATGCCTACTAGCTTGTAAACCAAAGCCTTTCTCTTCTCCATTGGGCATCGATTATAAAGAATGTAACAAAAATATTCCTTTACAAGGTCTAACCCTTCCAAAATAAACTAAAACCTGGGAAGGATCTGTAAACTAGATCATAAGCACGAATGTACTTATTGAATTGAAAAACATTGTAATGTGCAGAATTACACTTATTAAAGTGAAATCCTACTCTAAATAGTCATTGTAAGAGTTTCAATAATAGTTTTTGAGAAACATACCATTCGCAAGAATGGGAAATTCCTCACCATTCATCCTCGAAAGCTAAAATCATGTAAGGACCACTCGAGATTGTTTCAAATTTCATGTGTCTTCTTCGCTTTGCACGATTAACATCCCACATTAACACAATGTCTCCTTCATTGAAGATTTTGAATTTGGATTTCTTATCCGAAGTCTTGTCCATCTGCTTTCTAATTTTTTCCATATTTACATGGGCTTGATCTCTTAGCTCTTGTAATTCCATTAATTTTGCATAATGAACCTGCAATGGTTCATTTTCAATCAGCTCCATTTGATGCAACAAATATAATGCGGGTAATTCAACTGAAATAGGAATTCTTTCTTCTCTTCCATGAACCAACTTGTATGGTGAATTTCCAACTGATATTTTAGGAGTCATTCTATTAGCCCAAAGTGCTGAATTCAAGATCGATGCCAAACTCTCTCGGTTATCTTTTAGTGTTCTTTTGATGATCCTTAAAATATTCTTATTACTACTTTCGCTAATCCATTACCTAGTGGGTTATAATTAGAGAAAACTTAAATAAATTTCATGGTTGATGACCTAATCTGTTACCTTTGTACCGAGAAATGCTAAAGAATTATCTAAAATGATAGTTGCTGGAACACCAAATCTATAAACTATACCTACATAAAAGGATAGTATCGAAGTTTCATTAGCATCTTTCAAGGCTATTGCTTCAGTCCAATGTGTAAAATAATTTGTAGTACTCAAAATCCACCTGTGTCCTTATGACGAAGGTGGTTTTATCATGCTTTGATAAAGTCAAGACCCACCGCATAAAAGGTTGATCAACTTATTCAACTTGCAAGGGCAATGTGAAGCTAAACATTCTTTCCCAACAAAGAAAGCACATTTCTTATACTTTCTAATCCATTCGAAATAGTTCTTGAATATTTTGGGCCAATAGTAACCAGCTTTCATAATTTTTAAGGCTGTGGTACATGCTAAAAAATGACCTCTTGCAGGTCCTTCATGGAACTCTGATAATAATTGTTGAATTCTATCGTAATCAACACATCGCAAAGCAAGATTCCATTTATATCCTTTTTAAATAACACACCATCAATAAAAACAAAGGGTATAGCTTGTAATCTGAAAACCTTTGTTTATTCTTGTCCATACTTTCATGATAGACGCCATGGTGTAGATAGTTAACTAAATAAGTCATTCATCCCGATTCCCGAACTTCTTGAGTAAGTTCGAGTTGCTGATTTTCTCGGTCGAACCATGATGTCCGATTGTTGATACGTAATTTCAGCATGTTGTTTCAATCTCTGGGTTCTGCAGCTTGTTGTTTTTCCATATCAGTAATTAGGTGTTCACACAAACCTTTACCTCGAACTATCTTTTCAACACAAAGATCAACATCATACTCCATGATAGTCAATATCTAGCCTACTCTTTTCTCATTCATTTTTTTATTTAATACGAAAGACTTCACATGTAGATGAGAAACAAGAACATGGATTTTGTTGTTTGAAATAATGTACTTAAAATTATTTAGTCCTCTAACTACTGAAAGTACTTGTTTTTCAAGAAAAGTGTACCTTATTTCATAGTCATGCAAGCTTTGTCCAAAGAAAGCAATTGGTTGTTCAATGTTTTCATCATTAACTTGATATGGTTGAAAGTGTTTCAACTCCCGTAAGTGCATACATTGTAAAATATTTATCAAAAATTGGATTTGGAAGAGTAAGAGCTTGAGAGATGGTTTCTTTAATTGCTTCAAACCCTTCTCTCCCTTAGCTGGTCCAAGAAAAAGTCTTCTCTTTCTTTAACATAGCTGTCAATGGTTTAACCAATGATGCAAAATATGGAACAAATATTCTAACAAAGTTTATTTTCCCTATAAAACTCTATAATGCATTATTATGGTGAGGCAATGATAGCTGTGTTATGGCTTTGATTATGAAAGAATCAATTGCTAAACCTTGCTCATAAACAATATATCCAAGTAATTTACCTTGATGTACCAAAAAGATAAACTTTTTGGGATTCAAAGATATTCCAAATTTTCTGTATAACTGAAAAGTCTACCTTAGATGTATTAGATGCTCATATGAATTTTTTAAAAATACAAGTAACATCATCTAAATAAACAAGGATGCATTTATTTAACAAGTTGTGAAAAGCCATGTCCATTGCACGTTGAAACATTGCACCAACATTTGAAAGGCCAAAAGACATTCTTTTGTAAGTATAAGTACCCCACTTGGTGGTAAAAGTTGTTTTGTACCTATCTTCTTCTCAAAATAGAATCTAATTGTATCCACTATAACCATCTAGAAGAGATAGTCTATCTGAACCAGAAATTGTTCTTAAAATCTGATCCATATTTGGAAGTGGGTAATGATCTTTTAATGAAGATTTATTAAGATCTCTAAAATCCACACATAATCTGATTTCTCCATTCTTTTTCCTAACAGGAACAAGATTGGCTACCCAACTTGAATGCTTAACTAGAAAGATAATACCCGATTCAATCAACTTAGATAATTCTTTCCTCATTAGAGGCTCTAGTTTGGGATTTATAGGCCTCTTTTTTTTCCTAACTGGCTTGGAATTTGGCTATAATAAAATAGTATATTGTACTAAACTGAATCAAACCCTTTCGGTCTTGGTATCTCCAAGTGAAAACATCTTTAAATTCTTTCCAAAGATTAATAATTGAATGTTTTTCACCAACGAGCATACCTTTTCGAGAAACAATTTTTTTCTTCATCAACCGAGATCTCCTTATAATTATCAAAGCATGTGTTGAGATATTACTTTTCTCTTTTCTTAACTGATCATTAGTGTTGAATATTTATTATAAGGTGACTAGACCTCGAGGTAGCTTATTTGTCTTTAATTGAAAATTTTTCTCACAATATAAGTGTTGTAATTTGTCTGATTTATCACAAAAATTCAGCTTCTTGCTACGCAAAACCTGTAAATTTGATCATAATTTTTGAAAACCTACAAATTCAAGTCATTATAAGGTATAGAACACCTAACAATTAGCTTAATATGAGGCTGAATTTTTCTATTCTCAAACTGTTCCAGCACTTCAAAACTAGCACCAATTGCTGCAAGTCTATTTGCATGCTTACTTTCTATTCTAGGAATGGACTGGATATTGATAGCTTCAAAATCTTCCATTAAGTCTAAAACTCTATGTATGTAAGACTACATTAATGGATTATTACAAACATTAAAATTTCTTACTTGATTGATAACCAACTCGTAATCACCAAAATTCTCAGTAGCATGTTAATACCTCTCTTTCGCCCAAAGAAAGCCATGAATTAATCCTTTGTATTCAACTACATTACACGTGCATGAAAATTGAGACTCAAATCTTAAAAATGCCTTTCGTTTTTTTGGGGAAGTGAGCATCAAACTTGTTTCTTTTACTTTCTTGTTCTTAGGTCCATCAAAATGAAGCTTCCAAATCTTTTCTCTTGCATTTTCTATTTTGGACAACAAGGGAATTGGTTTGTTTTCTTCATGTAAACAATACACACCAAACAAATGTTCTTCAACTTCTTTGAAAGGGTCATGAACATGTTCTTCATGTGTCTTTTCATCCATAAACAAGTTAGAAACACCATCTAATGCTGAAACATGAGCTATATTATCAAAATCAAAATGGTCTAAGGCTGCATAATTAGCTAATGCATTAGAAGCATGAGGCTCAATGTGAAATCTGGCCAACAGTTCTGAATTGATAGTAACCTTGGTTCCATAATGTGTAGTGAAAAACAAGAAGGACCAATCTGAAGAGAGATAACCTCCTATTTTTGTTGTGAAATCTCTTGATAAACATATAGCAAAGTAAGGAGGTAAATCCACAACAATAATATCTTGTAGAATGGAAACATTTGGGAAAGCATGCAATGTTACCTCTAGATTTCTAATGACACCTACTATATTAGTTGCAGTTCCATCAAGTTGTAGAACACTCTTTTCTATAGGTTCATCTGTGGACCTAATTTTTTTGCAATTGATTTTGGCATAACTTTTCTACTTGCACCATTGCTCACCATACAAGCTTATGAACAAGATGTTCTCCAATAATTAGTGATAGATAAAACAGCTTGTGGCATCTTGATGTCATGATCACTTAAGAATTTCCAAATGATCCATTAAACTTCTTTGATGTAGTCTTGTTCCATTGTTCGAGGACCATGTCTCATTTTCTCGACTTCCTTTTCTATTGTTTTAGAAGAAATCTATAGCTTAGCAAGTTCATGAGAAAGTAAATCTTTCTTTCCTCAAATACGTAGAGTGTCCCACATTGAGATGTTAACATTATGATTTTTCATTACATCAACAATTTTAAAAGAAGAAACAATTTTAGAGACAGATTCTATTATTTTAGCATAGGCTTTGGCAAAAACTGATTACTGCTTACTGATTTTGATATCTCGAGGTATAAATAACCTTCTTTGATTAGGTAGTAACTATTTTTTCTGCTCTTTATTAGCTAACACACTTGTTTTTTTAGGAACAACAAGTAACATTAATTGGTTTTGGGCTGTAGTCATTGTTTTATCTGTGACGGTGAGCGAGAATAGGCCTATTTTGCTTGTCTTTTACTTTCTATAACATTTTCTTGAGCACTAGAAGTAATCGCTAATGAAATCATCCTCACTCGAAACTAACTAAGTTCCACTCGGTGCCTTCTCGAAGTTGAGTATCTTGCTTCCCACCCTCCATTTGAGGTATGGAAAATGTCTCAGTTGAGGTTGTGCAACAAGAATTATGTTGATAAAAGCATTTGGGCAAATTTTATTTAAATGAGGTTTATTACAAGGTTGACACCACTCTTCTATAGCCATATTAACCAGAATAAAGCATTAGATGAACTAAAGCGTTAGATGAACGAGGATCCTTTGGGTCAAACTATATTTGCTGATAAGGCTACCTATAATTTTGATTCTGATGGTAAGGCTGCCTATTTTGCTGGTTTTGCTGATAAGGAGTCGATAAGGTCTCGGTAGGTAGTGCAAGCCTATTCTCAATTGAAGTCAACTTGTTCCCCATAGTCCGCAAATCTTGAAATACATCATCTCGATGGGGCTATAACAACAAGTTATATAATTGTGATAGGCTAAGGGATAGGTGCTAAATCTACCAAAAAAGTCATTGAAGGCCTTGGTGTTAATTTTCCAACTTGAATAATGCTATTTGCAGCTTGGATGGCGATATAATAGGTTGTTGGGAGAGTATTTTCTCCCATAGATTGAATCATAGTTGAAATGTCACTTTTAATGCCCTAAGATAATAAAGAAAATCATGATTAGCTTGAGGCATGACACTTGCTGGAATTCTTTCCCAAGTTTTGGAAAAACAAATGTTGAAATTAGACATAAATGCATGGGGAGATATTTTTATGGTAGCCATATGTTCTATGAGAGATAAATGATCTGAATTATCTTGAAATTGTTTCAGCAATTTTCCACCTAACTCATCCCAAGTTATTATTCTTCTAATCTCTAAATTTATATACCATTAGAAGGATTTATATTTGAAAGATGCATCTAAAAGTCTCACAGCTACATCTTCATGAGTGATATTATGAACTGCAAATAACGTTGCAACATCTTTAATGTGTTCTATAGGTGTAACTTTGATTTTCACCAAAGAATGATGGAAAAGTTTTCATGACAAAGATTAGGGATGACATGATAAAATGGGATTAGTAATGGATTGCAATTAGTAAAGGTCACAAAATTCCTAGGTGGTTGAATAGCCATTTGAAAAAATGGGATCCGAACGAAAATATTAACACGTGGTGACGGAAGATTGGGAGGAGGATTGCCAAATCTGGGTCTATTATATGGATAAGTATTACCAACTCTTCTCTTTCTTCTAGAATTCAAAGGCAAATAAATAAAATCAGAAGGAATTCCTCTTATTGATGATCTTGTAGTCACTTTAGGCATGGAACATGCTACAATACTGATCTCAAATCGGTTTACGTAGTTGCCAAATAGATATTTAAATATTTGGAATAGATTGTTGTAGCTTGTTTTCCGAAAGTAACTTTTGTCTACTATAAATCTGTCATATATTTGTTGTGACTATCTATAACTTGCATACAGATCTGATTCGTTGCCCCATCATGCATGCCAAGACTCAGTTCCTCTCTCGAAACATACACTTTTTCACCGATTTCTTCCTTTTGGGGTCGATTAGTGTAAGGTTCACAAAATAACACACAACTACATTACTAACATGATCGTGATTCATGCACAAAGTTAACCATAACATCTTACATATGGTATATATAGAGGGTATACCACAATCATTAATTTCACGGGTTATAATAAATAAAATTTCCACATAATGCACCCAAAGTGCAAGCACTCTATAATAGATGTCATATGATCACCATATGCCCCTAATTCATGACATGAACCATAACATATTAAATGAATTATACATATGAAAAATACAATGAATAACATTACAACATATAGTCAATTGCAATACAACATGGTGGTAACATCATGATACAATGCAATTCACGATACATCAATTTTTTTAATACAATCTTCAGCACACCTACATATCATAGAATAACAAAACACTTCAACGCTCTGCAATCCACAATAATAGTCTTTTCACACACAACAACGTGAAACATCACATGTGAAATCATCATTCAATAAAAAAAGGAGAGCGAATACTCTCATCACAAGTACATCAACATGATAAAAGAATATGCACTAAGTGACATGCACAACATGTGCATTCATAAATAATATCACAATAACAACATTGTTCACATAACAACATATATCACGTTACTCTTCCCATCTTAACCACCACCATGCAAGATCATCATAACTCCAACCTATCCCGAGAGATTTGAGATCATGAACCTCCGCTTTGATGCCATATGTAATGCCCACAATTTATACTCTCAAATACAACACTAAAAATAGTAGAATAATTTTTTTCTGACTTACATTGCTTGATGTATGAAAACACAACGGATTACTTAAGAAAAAAACATACTCATGGGATATTTTCACAAACGTTATGCCACATAGGTAACATAAAACACATCGAGATACATTTCCCCGAATGACAAGGCACAACACGATAATTCCACTATAGTTTAAACTCTATTATAGGCACCATCCCTAACACAATACTTTCCTGGGTTCGTACATTTATTATAGTCATATTTTTTTATTGACCTTACTTATTTGAAAATCACTTTTCATGGAGTCCTTCATTATTCGTTATCTAGGCTAAATTATTCTCTATCTTAATTAAATTTTTACTTGCAGTGGTTCCATCTAAATTTTCTGTTTTATTTTCTAACAATACAATGATATAGCCTAATTTTCTATAGGAACATATGAGCATACATGAGGCTACTAGTGTTTGTTCTAAGATTTTGCATTCTAAGTTTTATGTTCGTTTGGATTTGTAATTTATCTCGTTGAACAAGGAAGGTTCACGTGAAACAAATGAATTTTATTAGTTCAAGGGTAAATAGATGACATATTATTTTCAAATTAGTATTTAATATCTAAGGTTACTCTATTTTTTAAGGTATTAGAACTAACCATATAACCCATCTATTTCACTTAAAGGCTTAGTCATCAAGGTCCTAAGGAGTATGATTTCACACTCAACTAATTTTGGATTCTTGGGAAATTAAGTATTAGATGCATGTTACAAGGAGACATTCATTTATAAATTTAATACACCTTAATATAGTCACAACTAGAGTGATTGGAATCCCTTATCTCCAACAATCATCATGTAACTCTAGGTAATTTTGATCCATCTTGTCAAGTTGGCATTGTTTTGTTGAGAGAGGTTAAAGGGGATTCACACTCAAGTTCTCATGTGTAGGTAACTAAAAGTTAGATCCACTAGGATAATATATATAAATTTATCTTAAAATAATTTCACTTAGTTTTATTTAAATAGTGTTTTGAAATTAGATGTGTAAGCCATTGGTAAATAGGGAACATTTGTATGCTCTTGAGACTATTAGCTCTTGTCTCTGGGAATTTCCTCAAGAACATGATTATCTTGTTTCGCATCATAAATTCATTTCACAAAGGGACAAGTGGGAGAACAAGATGGAGTAACTCTTCATTTAAAAAATAAGCTTCACATTAAATTTTACATGTCATGGATTCCATTCCTCTCAACTTGATGATTTGAACATGTTACAAGAAAGATCTAATTTTTCTTTTCTCCTAGCATACCATTCCTCTCAACTTGATGATTACCATTTCAGAACTAATCCTAAATTAAAATGTTGTTAAATTCCACAACTTAATCTTAAAATTTTACTATAGAATCAAAAGCTATATTATAAATTGGGTGTCGAGTTCATTTATAATCCCATCTACTCAAGGTGAATTGCAATATTAGTAGGTGATATTCGAAAGCTATCACCCTTCACTCTACATATTTTTTTAGGAAAAGAGGGTTTTAACTTCTGTTAAAGGTTGGTTTCCCATGGAGTATTACCTTAATCAAAGACATTCCCCTTACGGCCATAGCACCACGACTACCAATCGTAGGAGGTAACTATATACTCAAGACAATGTTTAACCATCTCGTTCCTAACTATCATGTTCATGAAAATGTAACTAAACATAAAGGTTAAGGTGATAATCTCTAACTTGGGATTTTTTTCATTAAGATACAATTTAACAATGAGTTTAAAGATTTGCGTTCACCCTATGGTTTTAGTTTTCGTGCGTTTATAAGGATCGTGTTAGAAAGTAATTATGTGATATTTTTATACCAAGGTTGAAAGTTTAATTTACATTTTCTTTCTCTCATTAACAAGGATAATAACACAACACACCATATATTTAGTCATAAATTTCACTAAAAATGGCACTATAAGATGTCAAATAAATTACATTTAAGATATATTATAATATTTGATTCCTCTTAATTACGATCATATATGCAACTAAGTTTAATAAACTACCTTGCAACGTATGATGCAATTTAACACAAAGTGATTATATGAAAGCATCTTATCCATTTCCTTTAAATGAGACAAAACATATTTTCCCGAATATAGTGTAAGTCTTACAATTTCATTCTTTTAATTAATTCATATAACTAAGTTAATTGGTCCTCACTAACCAAAACAATATTGTATGATACTTCCTTTATTGAATAATACATCAAGTAATACAATTCAACTTTCTTCAATCAATAATACAATGCAATAGAGTGGCCGATCATTTAGCAAATATTGGGGTCAACAATACAATGCAAACTTGGCTAAGTGGCGACCCCCTTCCTGCCAAAGTACTTGATGACATCACTAAAGATATACATGATTTTAAATGCAATCATTAATAGATACAGAGAAGATGCTAAGGAGGTGCTTATTAATTGCAAAGTTAAGTTTAATGATGCTCTTAAAATTCTGCATGCTTCAGAGGTCTCCAAAAGTAGAGGCAGTGTTGAGTCGTATGGGATTCAAATTTTTTTACCATTGTGCAGAGCAGAAACAATACAGGAAAAATGGGGGGACCTCCATGCAAAACTGAACCCATTCATGATCCAGCCTGAAAAATGACACAATTCTTTGGAATTATCTACAAATGGGGGGTATTTCAAATTTCATTGAAAAGATGAAGGGATTCGACCAGAAATTTTAGTGAAATTCGCTAATGGATGGAGAAATCATGTGGTTGAGTATGGGGAAGTCAGGGTCGAGATCTCGAGAAATCATTACCTGTAACAAAGTGAACTGGATGGAGCCAAGTTCTTCAACAAATGAGTCGATAGAGAGGTGGAGGTGAAAAAAATTCTCGATGAAGGGGAGAACCTCAAGTTTGTTGTGGCTGGAATAAAGGTGACCTCTATCCTTGAGCCCTTTGCTGAGATTGCACGTATGATGGTTAGGTACGTCTCTTTGGAGGGAAGATATGTCACCATTCCCCTAAAACATTTAATATTCCTCAATCATTTTCATAGGAATCTTACCGTCAATTTCCCGCATTATTTACTTAACTCCTTGGAGAAGTCTATTCTTGAAGTTCAGAAACATACCAGGGTTGTTCCCCTTCACCAAGGCCTGATCCTGCTCATCCACCACCATTGCTTCTCCAGATCTCGCCCTCTACCTACTCCCCCTGTTATTATCCCTCTCCCAGCTAACATAGATTTGGACACTACTACCTCGGATAGGAAGAGGAAAGACAAGAAGGCTAAGGTTGCTCTGCCTTCTTCGTAGAGGATTTTACGTAGTCATAGGGATTTGGAACTTGTGGAGAACTTATTGCACATAAGTAAACCTGTTGATAATTCCAGAGAAGTGGACCTTCTTACTAGGGTTAGTAAGCTTGAAGAGGAGATCAAAGACCTCAAAAATTCTATGAGGAATATGGAAAAAACAAAAGGTAAGAGGAAGTTGCAAAATTCTGAGGACATGGATACTATTGCTGAGATTTTCAAGAAGCTACTTTCACTTGATACCAGGTTGGGAAATGCCAAGGGGCATTAGGATTGCATCCTCTCTACTCTGAAAGGTGTCTATAATTTTATGGAACAACACGTGAGAAGTGTGTGTAGCCTTAGCGGCATTCCTGATAACATTTGGGATTCCAATGAGACCCGTGACCTTGCACTTGCTCAGGTGACATGAACGATCCTTCTCATGCCACGGCCATTGCGCTCTTCACCTCTCTCCAGAAAATTAAGGTCAAGATTGACAGGGTAGTCAAGTGATGTGGTGCCCGAATCTTTGCTTTGTTTTTTTGAAGGTGTTGTTTTTCAATGGTTTGGATGTATTTTTTCTTTGGGATGCCACTGCTTTGGATCCCTCTTAGCTGTTTTTGGCCCTTTTTGTTCTTCTTCGGATCACCGCTTTTGGATTAATTATTTTGTTCTCTTTTTCCGATGTATCGGCTTTTGAGCTTCCATGTTTAAGGCGTTTAGCCTTTCTTGGATGGGTTTTCTCCTTCGATATCTGGATTTTTAAGCCTTTTTGTACACAGGGTATAGTCCCTTCAAAACTATTTATCCATAAAAAAAACTTTCTTCAATCAATAGAACCAATGTAATCTTTTCACTTTATCCATATTTCACCTTTCAAGTTGGGCATCTGCGCAAAACAATTCGCAATCTTGTCGATTCCTATATGAACTGCCATGATAAGTTCTATTCCTCCTATAAAAACTTAAACCATCTAATATTTTCATAAAATAAATACTTTGTATTAAGTTATAATCACTTCATTGATCAAAAGAGAACCTACTAATTTAAACATTTACTGTAAGCGGTACACACATACATTCATTTTTAATTCATTTGATAAATTAACTTAAGGATAACACTACAGATAATCTACTTGGTCATCAAGGTCAAATAATTCATTTTGTTTATAGTACGTAATATAATTATATTATTACCACCCTTATTACTTTATAACTAAAGTTTTAATACACATCGCATAACAACTAGCTCATAATATCATTCAATCAATTTATCACCAAGGTTAACCAAACGAGTATGTTAGAAATATCAATGGTTTTATACTTAGTGATGATAGGAAATTGTCGTACTATGTTCTCTCACATATCTTGATTTAACAATCCCTATTCATTGAATTGGATAATATTACTTCTTAGTACACAATAAAATCATTAAATCCATACAATTTTCATATTTATATATATCCCTAAAGCACCGTGCACCATGGCTACTTGATTATTATGAACTCTTACGGTCATTAGATTCCCGATCAAAATACATATCTACCAATGAGAGCATAATTCAAAACGTGTTATAAGATATTTAAGTATCCATATTAAATGTTGATCATTCGGATGAACAAATTTATACCCATTATTCCAATCAAGGTTTTTGACAACGGTTTTAATTATGCAACAACCCTTTATGAATACCGAATTGAACAATAAAATTTCACAAATAAAATCTACTTAGAGGTTCCATGCTTATTAAAAACTCGTGTATTGCAATTACCTTAAATTATATGAAAGGTCGATGTGATAGAGTCACTAACAAACTAGTCAATACTACAACACATGTCGAAATCCAATTCGAATGAGTTTTGGATTGCAATTATCGAGTAGGATATTATAATTGTAAAAAAAAACTTCCACGACTCGAGTAGGAGAGTAATCTTCTTTTTAGAACATTCACAATCAATCGGTAAATGAATAATCCTTTAAGATATCGAAGATAAAATATAAACCTACTAAATCGATTTGATTTTGTTCTTAAAAATTGAAGATTTCAATACTAATTTACAAGTATTTCACACTTGTCGAACCCAACCTGGGTTGTATAGATCGGCTTTGTATAAATTTTTGTATATTTCATTTGTTCTTATGTTTACATCAAGGACACACATTACACAGTCTACATAATGTTTATGTCGTTATATAGTCCAAATTTTCATTTTACATACCCATATACATACAAATGAAGTAGGAAAAAACATCACAATTTTAATCCATTAAACAAGACCCATAACCATTAAACACCATTAAAACTTAGAGCAGGATTTATTTTATGTAAATATCGAAAAAAGGTAAGCTATCGAGAAAGGATAGAGCTTATCATGCTTGGAGGAACGGAAGCGGAGTCAAAATTATGGGATTTCGTTAAACTTATCATATATGCATTTTGTAAAGTGGTTTTTCGTGCATCCACAATTCTACCATTTCACATTTTCCTAACATATTATATACATTCTCCGAAAATAACTTGAGCATTCTCCAAAGCATGATCACATCCCGTCAAACTAAGTTTTTATGGTTCTCCCCCATCTAAAAATCATCAATCCATATCCATTCTTCTAAGCACCCACAATTCCACATATTCTAACCCAACTTTCCACATCAACAAACATGCCCCACCTTATATCGTAATTACATAATATGTCAATCCAACAATGCCCACAATTCATGACATACACCACAACTAGATTCAAAGTTAAATTTTCCTTTGACCATATACTACACCAATTCCCTAATCGCCACCTAATTGATATTCCTCCCATTTCTATTGGTTGGACATTACAACAAAGCTATGAGATCAATATTCCATGGGTAAGTCATCTATGCAGAGCCACCAAGGAGCTATACTAAGTGGTATTTTGAGATTTTCCATAACCAATTCATGTTTTTTTTGTATTTATGGCATTCCATAGGCTAATATATGAGCTAGACATTTCAAAGAATACAATTCATATGTCATATATATTCTTCCTTATTTGTCTACATGCCCACCAGTAACTTGTGACCATTGCATCTAAAAAATACTCTATCATGTTTTATTCTCTCATGTTTGTTCACATTGTGCTCCAAATCTACCATTAACACACAAGCTAGGAAGAGTGCATGTAACGTTACATTACAACTAGCACTAGTTCCCGGTGATAGAAAAGAAAAGTCAATAGCTAGACATTACACTAGAAAGAAATGTCACACAATGCTTAGTTTTATCTTCTTTCTTCACATTTTCATACAACAAATAAAACCAATGCAACAAAAGTTTCCTCCCCTTTCGATACATTGAACCTGCATGAGATGTTTCTAGAGATTAAGATCCATCAATTTGTGTAAAGTTAAATAAGGAGATATCCGGTTACTAATTTTTCTCTATGTGCAAGAGTTGTTTAATCCATAACTTGACTGATTTAACCCATCATGGTATAAATTTTAGGAGGCTATTGGTAATATTTTCATTAATTAAAAACCCCTCCCAACGTTGCATTTTTCCCTTCTGTAACTATCCAACCACTACGAAATTACAATGTTAACTTGGGTTTCAGCTTGGTTACTGCCTTTGGACCTCAAGAAAAGTGCTTGTATTTTATTGCAAGTAAAATACATTCCTAAAAGGACATTGAGGATGCGTCGCTTCCATGTTGTCAACTCGACATGTTCCCTGAAAAAGGCCACTCAAGGATTCAAATGGAGGGGCATTACAGAATCTAATTTGGCAATACATCATTTGAATTTAGTAGATCTGAGTTAGGCATATTGTGCCTGCACAAGGTGAAGCTCTTTTCTCTTAAATCTAACAAAGAATATCTTGACGTATTTTTGGTGACATAATCGATGTTTTTGTTTCAATGTATAGATGTAAAATTTCTTTAATTTAGTTGGAGAAAATCAAATCTAATGCATTTTACTAGTTAAAATTTACATGATTTTTCATTTTAGTGGTTAAAATACAAATGTTAGTTGGATTAAAGTAATAAGAATCTAAACGAGTTTTAATTTTAGCAATAAAATAAAATTAGAAGCTACATTTATTTATTTTATTATTAATAGTTTCTTCATAATGATTTTGATAAGAGATCCCATTATCCCACATGCAGTTTGATGGTTTTTATGTGTTTACTGATCTGCATGTCTTCTCATCTAATTTTAATTGTTTGTTTATGTATTTATTTAATGCTTATTTTAGTTATGATGATTTTTAGAAAATTAGAATATTACAAATTTGGGCTTTCATTACATCATAATTTGATTATTTTACCAATTTAAATACATCTTAATTTTACACCATTCTGATGAGGATCATTTTATTTGGATTACTTGAATGTTTCCTTTTATTTAAGGTGTCAATAAACTCTACTTAATCTCTGTAAAAAAATCATTTAACATAATTATTTTTATAATATTTATAGCGTGAATACTATATTTATTCTTGTCATATGAAATATAAAATAGTCATAATACTTTTCAGCATTGAAGGGATAGCCCAATACTTTCTCTTCGAAATAAAATTCAAACCACCCCTTCAAATTTTATCATTTATGGAAAATTTTCTTGAACCTTTGAACTTTTAATGTGACGAACGACATGTGTGTACCAATCTTGATTTGATAGGTTTCTACGTTGGTGGAAAACATTTTAGGTGGGAAAAAACTATGGAAATATGAATACCGTAAACACACACTTGTAGTCGGTATTGGTTGAATTTATTTAAATCTCTCCATTTAAGTACAAGAATTTTAAAGGTTGAGGCCTTGAGAACTATAGCATAGTATTTGGAGCTCCAAGGAGAACAAGATGAGATACTTCTACTCATATGCCATTCCACGCAAACGTCCAACTCTTCTCCCCATTTTTAAAATTTTTTTATTTCTAATAATATGTCATTTAGTCATATGTACGTACATATGGCATACCCAATAATGCCTCAACTTAAAGAGATGGAGATACATATTCCATTAAATTGAATTAGATTATAATTGATCTGGTTCTTAATGTGCCTCAATGTTTAAGATTTATCACTTATTCACATGAACGATCTCCCAACTAGGTCTACGACCTTATACAGTTGTATTGAAACATATCACCATAACAATGCTTCATCTATTCTCGAGAATCAAATTACTCTATTTGTTGAAGTTGTCTATCCCGATTGCAGAGTTAAAGTGGTACTTTGGTTTTATTATTTTTATTTTTGGGTACGAAATCACAACCGTTTATAAAAATAGCATTATATTATTAATAGAGTGGAGTTTTTATTAATAGACTAGAGTTGTTACTTTTATAACCATGTGATATTTATGTTGCTTGTGGTTGAAGAAAAATTTTACAAAGAGGTGCAAAAGCTATATATATGTGCATGGATTTAGTATTTGTCATATGAAAAAGACAGAGAATTGTTTTGTATTCCTCAAGACTAAATAAAGAAGAAGTCTAGCTTGTTTCTAGTTGATGTAACCCAAATTGGATGTACCAGATTTAATCTTGGGTTTATCTTGTGATTGCATGCTTATTTTATTTATGTTTTAATTCCATTTTATTGCTCATTTTTGTTTCAATCCTACAAACTTGTATCGAGAAGGATTTTGTTTTCATAGAAAAATCTCACGGGAGGGTTTCTTGTTTGAGTGGGAATAATGGCAGAAGATAGCAAGTTCAGGGTTGAGAAGTTGAAAGTCCAGAAATTTCAGCTAAGGAAGATACAAGTGGAGGACTACCTATATCAAAAGGATCTTTATCTACCATTGAAAGTGAAAGCTTTGAATTCGTCCACTATGAAATATGAATAATGGGATGTTCTTGATTGGAAGGATCTAGGAATAATACAGATTGTTCCTAGAAACTACGGTACCTTTCAATATTTCTTTGGAAAATACAACGGTAGATCTAATGCAAAAATTGTGCAAATTATATGAAAAACCCTTTCCTCTCTAATAAGTTATTTTTCATGAAAATTTTGTTTAGTATAAATATGTCAAAAGGTGATGTATTAAATGATCATTTGAATGAATTAAACATTGTTAATGATCAATTAAGTTGTGTAGGAGCAAGTTTAGTTGATGAAGTTAGGGATTTTTTTGTTTTGTGCTCATTGAATGAAAGATGGAATAATTTTGTTATGGATTTGACTAATTTTGTTAATAGTTCAAAAATTTTAAATTTTGTTCTTGTTATTGATTTGATTCTTAGTGAAGAGATGAGAAGAAAAACCATAGGTGAGTCATCTGGTAATGCTTTGAGTGTAGAGAACATGGGAAGACCAAAGGAAAATGAAAACATTTGTTGACACTTTGAAATTTCTAAGAAGGGAATATCTAAATCTAGAAGCAGGATGGTATGCTAGAATTTTGGAAAAGAAGGACATGCAAAGAAATATTATTGGTCTTTAAAATCAGGGAAATATCAACAAGAAGGGAACAAAGAGGCAAATGTAGTAGGTGATGTGTTACAAGATTAGTTTATTCTTTATTTGGATAGTACATTATAATCTTTGGTTTTACATTCTTGTGCTTCTTTTCATGCATCTCCTCATATATAATATTTTTAAGATTATGTTCAAAAGGAGTTTTGGGTAGGTATATCTTTGTGATGATAAGCCATTTAACATTGTTGGAAAAGGTAGTGTTCATGTTAAATTGTAGAATGGTAACACTTGGGTGTTGAATAATGTCATGAATGTTCCTAGCCTGAGGAGGAATCTAATTTTTATAGGACAATGAGGATATGATGGTTGTATGGTTATATTTACAGAATATTCTTAGAAATTTACCAAGGGTGCTCTTGTGGTTATAAGAGGTAAGAAAGTAGGTACTTTGTATTCATGAATTGTTAAATACTTGGTGCCTCTTCTACTTTAGCAACTATAGGTATAGAAACAACTCTATGGAATCACAACTTTGGCCATATGAGTGAGAAGGGGAAGAACATTTTACATTCATAGAGAAATTTGTTAGATTTGTAAAACATAGACCTGGAATTTTGTGAGCATTGTGTGTATGGGAAACTAAAGTGTGTGAGATTTATCAAGGTTGGATCAACCAAGAAGGAGCACAAGTTAGAGCTTGTTCATATGAATGTGTGGGGGTGGATTAGGTATCTTATTTTTATGGTTCATGGTATTATGTTACTTTTTTGTCGGTTACTATTAAGGTTTGGGTTTACTATATAAAAATGAAATTTGATGTACTTAGTACTTTTCAAGAAGTGGAAAGCTTTGGTTGAGAATGAAGCATGTTTGAAGATGAAGTATCTAAGATTAGATAATGGTGGAGAGTAGTGAAACAATGAATTTAATAACTATTGTTAACAAAATGGAATCAAGTAAGGTGAAGACAATTTCTTTAACGCCATAGTAGAATGGTGTGTCGAAAAGAATTACCAAGAATATCATGGACCCTGTAACAATCATGAAATTACATGTTGGATTACCCTTAAAAAATTGGGTGGATGCTATAGATATTTTTGTTTATTTGATAAGTATAGGACCTTTAAGTTATTTGGAAGGTGGAGTACCAGAGGAGGATTGGACCGGTAAGGAGGTAAACTATTATTTTCTCGAAAGTTTTGGTTCTGGAATTTTTTTCACATTGATAAAGAGATTAGGACCAAGATAGAAGATAAGTCAAAGAGATGTACTTTCATTGGGTATGACACTAATGATTTTGGATTCCGATTGTGGAGTTTGAATGAGAAGAAAATGATTAGGAGTAGGGATGTTATTTTCAATGAAAGGGTTATGTACATGGAACAAATAAAGGATAAGAAGCTGCAAATGTCTAAGTATGTAGCACTTGATGAGAAAAAATATAGAGAAGTTCTCAAAGGAAGAAAAATAAAAATAGTTGGCATTAATCCTGGCACATTTGGTTTTGATTTTGTAAATCAAAATAATCAAGAAGAACAAGATCCTCAAACTCAATAAAATATTTCGGACATTCTATTAGGGTAAGTGGACCTCCTACAAGATTATCTTCATATCAACTTTAATATTGTTTATAGATGGATGGTGGAGAACTAGTCATTTTTGAAAAAGCAACGTAGGTAGAAAAATGAAAAAAGTCGGAGTAGGGCATGGATGAGGAGATGGAATCCTTGGAACACAACCAAACTTTGGATTTGGTTCAGTTTCCTATAGGAAAGAGAGCATTGTAGAACAAGTGGGTTTACAAGTTTAAGAAATAAGAAGCTAGAAAAAGAGGCACAAGAAAAGACTTGTTGGGAAGGTATTTGCACAAGAAAAAAGGTATCAAATTTGATGAAATTTTCTCTCCTTTTTTAGAATGACTTCCATTAGAACTATTTTAAGTCTCGTAGAAGTGGAATATTTGCATCTTGAACAATAAGATGTAAATACTTATTTTCTTCATGGTGATTTGGAGGAAGAAATGCATATGGAGAAACCACAAGGATATGAACTGAATGGGAAAGATGAATGGTTGTGTATATTGAAGAATATTTTATATGGCCTCAAGAAAGATCCAAGACAATGGTATTTGAGATTTGACATGTTCATGATAGAACAAGGTTAATCTAGATATCATTCGATCACTTTGTGTTTATTCTAAAAGATTAGATAATGACACCTATATTATATTTTTATTGTATGTGGATGACATGCTTGTGGCAGGATCAAACATGTAGGATATAACTGAGCTAAAGAGATAATTATCCAATACATTTCCCATAAAGGATTTAGGTGTAACAGATAAAATTCTAGGCATGAGAATAAATAGAGACATGAAGAGTAAAATATTGACTTTATCTCAAGAAGAGTATGTGGACAAGGTGTTGGATATGTTTAAGATGCAAGATGAAAAAATAGTGAGTAATTTTTTTGAAGGGCACTTCAAGTTGAGTAAATAAAAGTGTCCTAAAACACATGAAGAGATTCATTACATTACAAGAGTACCATATGCTTCGATGGTTGGGAGTCGATGTATGATATGGTATGCAAAAGACCATACCTTTCCCATGCAGTGGTATTCATCAAAAGATACATGAGTAATCTATGAAAGGAGCACATGAATGCAGTCCAATGAATTTTTAAATACATGAGAGTGACTAGTAGTAGACAGGATTGTGCATGTAGGGTTAGAAGTTTCCTTACACGGATATGTTAATGCAGAAATGGCTGGAGATTTGGATGGTAGGAGGAGCACCACATGTTATGTATTCACTATTGGTGGCATGAAAATTAGTTGGATTTCTAAACTACAAAATATTATTTCCTTATCTACTACGAGAGGAAAGAAATTAGTTGATCTTGATACAATGGTTCATGGAAGAGTTAGTAAATATGCAGGGAGGATTACATGTTATTCAAAGTGATATCAGAGTACAATTCATCTTGCAAAGAACTCAACATTCTATTTGAGAACCAACCAAATACAACTTAGGTGTTAGTTTATTAGATCATTTTTTGAGGATGGACAACTAAAGCTAGAGAAGATCCATATAAGTTAGAATCTTGTTGATATGGAAGATTATTTGAATTTGTATGTCTTCAAGATTGATCTTGAAGAAGAGAAACAAGTCACATATGAGTTTTAGGGTGAGATATAATAGTGGGTTGCAATGAAGGTCTCCAAGTGGGAGATTGTTGAAGTTGTGGAGCATGGTTGTAAGTTAAAGTGGGAGTTTTGTTTTCATTGTTCTTATTTTGTAGAGGAAATCATTTTCATGGATAACTATAACATTATCTTATTAATAGACTAGAGTTGTTATTAATATACTAGACTTGTTATTTTTATAAGCATGTGATATTTAGGTTGCTTGTGGTTGAAGAAAACTTTTACAAAGAGGTGCACAAGCTATATATATGTGCATCTATTTACTCTTTATAGTATAAAAAGACAGAGAATTATATTGTATTCCTCGAGAATGAATAAAGAAGAAATATGGCTTGTTTCAGTGGATGTAGCCTAAATTGGGTGAACCATGTTAAATCTTGGGTTTATCTTGTGATTACATACTTCTTTTATCTTTGTTTTAATTCCATTTTATTGCTCATCCGTGTCCATCCTAACACTATTCATGAGCTTAGTAGAAATGAAATAAGTGGGTGAGTAGGATGGACGCGCGGTTTGAGGATCAACCACTTATTTCATTTGATACTAGATACTAGTGGAGCTTACCTCGGAATATGAATCATGTCCCAAGCAATATCAAGGCTAATTTCACGTCCATTTCGAATAGTATTCTATCCAATATGTCTAATAGAGGTTAAGAGCCAACAAATAAGGGACTCACGGTTTTGGATCAACCAACTAATCCTCTTAAAACAAGGTATATGGTCCAGTTCAGTGTTGGAGGCATATATCGGTCAATGATTATAGAACATGCTTGTTCATGGGCAAGCAATAGTTGTAGTAGTGTTTTTTTTCAAATCAAGGAGGTTGAGTTGTGTATGGAAGCTACGAGTAAGATCCGAGCTATACCTTTTTTTAGTCTTTGCAAAACTACCCTCCCTCATTCCCGTTGGATCACCATATCCACCAACTTCAACACAAGATAATGACAACATTCGTGCCAACACAAGGAATGTCTCAAGAAATGTTCACAAAGCTTACAAGTCCACAACAGATTCGTATTTACGTCAGATCTATCTAAGAAATCTTACTCCAACAAAGTAAATGGGGTATTCACTCAACTAGGATCAACCTTCTACTACAAATCTGATAAGGTATATGGTCCATTTTCTTTTTAGATATTTTATCTATTAAAGATTGTAGGATATGGTTTCTCACAACAAGTGAAGCATTGGAAAGGTGTTGTTCTTCAATTCAAGGACTTCAAGCTACTTATTATCATCACCACCTCCCCCAACTCCCACATCTCCTCCGCCGCTAGCCCCGAGGAATATGTTTTGCCACTTGGTTTTGTTTTTCATTTGTTCTTCAATTATTCATTTAACTATGTTTATTCTGATAGATTTACCATGGGAAAATGTTAAAAAAGACATGTCGATCTCTTCAATTACAAAAATAACAATAAATATTTGGCATGAAAAGTTCTCATGAACATTAGCCATGCCCACTATATTGGCACTCTTGGGGAATCATTCTTATGTTAGTTCTTTGTTAGACTAGAATAAGCAAAAGACTAAAATATTTCATTTTTGGGAGGTCAGTAACTCTAGTTACCTACAACAAAGGTGTTCCATCTAGTTTTAATCTCTCATTTTTAGTTCCCTTATTCATTTTTTAGAGTACCATTCAATCTGTAAGATTGCCCACTATTATCTCAATGTTTTGTGATGCTACAAGAAGACATAAGGGATATTCTCCAAATTCAGGGTTACTTATATTACATGAGAAAATTTTTAATTTAAGTTTAGAAGAACTGGAAGAATCCACTTAAGATTTTCATGACAAAAACAAGCTTAGGGAAGGAGGATTTGGCCTAGTATATAAGGTATGAGTACAATGTATCCTATCCTAGATTTGAATTACAATATATTGAATATCATACACTCTTAAAAAATGTACTTGTTTCATTTTAGTTTTCCTATAAAATATGTGGATATGTTTTGATTCTCGGGACTAACTAGAAGTGGAAAGGAGATAGCAATGAAAAATATTTCTTGAAGATCTGCACAAGGAAAAAGAGAGTTTAAACGATGTGAAGCTTATAGCCAATATTCAATACAGAAACCTTGTCAAACTACTTGGATCTTGTGCTAGAGGACTTGAAAGGTTGCTTATTTATGAGTACTTACCAAAAAAAAGTCTTGACACCTTTCTTAATAAGTAAGTACTCTATTTTTATATCAAAATAAAAAATTTATCCTGAAATTTTAAAGAGGCAATTTGACTAGTTAAGAAAATAATGGGTTTTTTTACAACTTTTAGGAGTGTTTATCATTGGTTTGTTGACCATTTAACCTTATAAAATCATGTGATGTTTAGGCTAAGCAATTTTAAAACATACCTTATCATGGTTTTTATATAAAAAGGCAATGTGACCCCATAAAAGCATAGATTACTAGATTGGAAAAATTGGCATAGTATCATAATTGTAATTTCTTGTGGCATTATTTACCTTAACAAAGATTCAAAGTTGTGAATAATTCACGAGAGACATTAAAGCAATAAAAATTCTACTTTATGAGAAACTCAATCCTAAGATAGTCAATTTTGGATTTCCGAGACTATTCACTGAAAATGAAACCCAAATACAATAAAAATGGTGGGGACCTAGTAAGAATAACCCTGAATACTCTTTTTAAATTGTTAATCCCAACCTAAAAAAATAATTTTAAATATATCACTAAAATGATGAGTGATGATTGAATGTGGTGCGGTGGTTATATGACTCTTGAATATGCAATGCGCGTTGAAAATTAATCCAAACAACTACATTAATTTTATATCCTGTAGATTCTTGTTTTTAGCATGGCCTCATTCCAAATTTATTTGACATTGATCTCTCTTTCATTAAATCTATGCAGAAAGTATTGTTAGTTTGGATGTATGGTCCAACATATTTGAAGTATGGCTTGAGGTAGAGTTTTTCCTGATAAATAATTTTACTATTCACTCCTTTTGGACATATTTTTTTATGTATGGAGGTAGAAAATTCTTTTTAAAATATATGTAAAAATAAGAAGTTTGATTTGTGTGTGGTATGCAAGGAGAAAGAAAAAAACTCTATTTTTTTATTATTTATGTAAATGTAAGAGTAACATCTCTAGATTTTAAAAAATAGGTATTGACACTCTCTCAAGAGGGAAGAAGAATTTTTAATGTATGCTTGTAGCAGATTTAATGGTCTCATATATTTGAATTATCTCTTAATTTATTTTGTTTAAATTTTTATTTTTGTGGCAAATAGTTGAGCTCTATTTTTGTGTTTCTTGGAGTAAAATCCTCTGCCTTCTCCTTCAACTAGTATTAGAGTAGAGATATTATCAAATCTGGTCATCAAGATAATTTTTTTAAAGAAATTTATTCAAGGAGCCAAGGTATACATAGTCAACAGTTGTAGCCTAAAGCACAAGCTTGACAAATCCTCAAATCCCCCAGTTCAATGGGAAAAATTATGATTACTGGTCCATAAAAATGAAGGCTTTATTTTGTTCTCAAGATATATGGGAGCTTGTAGAGAATGGTTTTCCAGAACCAACTGATGCAGCAACATACAATGTTCTATCTCAAGAAGAAAAAGGATTTACTCAGGGATAATAGAAAGAAGGACTCAAAAGCTCTCTTCTACATATTTCAAGAAGAACTTGAGAACATTTTCCTAAGAATTGTAGAAAGAAAAAAATTCCAAACAAGCATGGGATATCCTCCAAACAACATACCAAGGAATGGAAAAGGTGAAAAAATAAAGTTACAAATGTTAAGAAGGGATTTTGAAACAATCTTCATGAAGAATTCAGATTCAATAGACTCTTTCTTCCCACAAGTGGTGGGTTTTGTTAATAAAATTAGATCTCATTGTGAGATACTTGAAGATAGAAAAATTGTTGAAAATATTTTAAGAATTTTACCTAAAAGGTATGAATCTATACTTGTGGCCATAGAGGAGACAAAAATCTCTCACAATTTTTAGTTGATGAGCTCTATGCATCTCTCATTTATCAAGAGAATAATATTAGCATGTCAACAAACTTATCATTGGAGAATGCATTCAAGACACAAGCTTCAATCAATCATCGAAGAAGTAGAGGTAGAACAAATTTCAAAGGTAGAGGAAGAAATTTTTATAGAGGTGGAAGAACAAGCCCATCAAACTCAAGTGAAATAGGTAGGAGCACATACCCAAATCACAATGCAACTCAAAATCAGCGCCAAGGCCAATGATATGACAAATATCAAGTTCAAGTTCACTATTGGAAAAAGTATGTGCATTATTCAAATAAATGTAGGAAGAAATAAAATGATTTTAGCAAAACAAAATTGAAATTTCACAAAAGAAATTTAAAACAAAAATCGAGATCAAAGCATTATGTTTTGGCATGCAATGAAGCACAAGGAAATGAAAAAGAAGTATGGTTTTTAGACTCTGGTTGTAGAAAACCACATGACAAGAAATTTAGAAATGTTTTCAAGCTTGGATGAAAACATAAAATCAGATTTCACTTTAGGAAATGACAATAAGGTAGCATTAAAGGAAAAGGAACATCAACATTATAACCAAGAATGCGAAGAAGTATATTCTTTTTTTTTCCCAATTTAAAACATACTTTAATAAGCATTGGGAAGCTTTCTCAAAAATGGTATAGAGTATCTTTCAAAAATGGAGAGTGCACAATTTTAGAAAAATTTCCAAGAAATCAACTCATTTCAAGGTTCAAATGTAAAACAATAGGATGTTTTCCTAAGGTTGAAACCATATTTGAGTGTAGATTATGCTCAAGCACACCACTCAATGGCTCCACAAGTGAGTAAACAAGAAACTACAACATTCATGAAAACAATATTCCAAGTAGAAATAAAAGATGAAAATTGTTTTTGGCATCTAAGATTTGGGAATTGAAAATTTGGAGCTCTAAATTTTATTCATAAGAAAATCATGGTGAAGGGATTGCCTCAAATAGAGAAACTAGAAAGATTATAGGAAGTGTGCATCTTGTGAAAGAAACATAAATAATCATCTTCAGCACACAAGTCAATTAAAGTAAAGATACCTTTAGAGATTGTGCATTCAGATTTGTGTGGACCTATGCAAACACCCTCAATTGGTGGATGCTACTACTTTTTGACTTTCATTGATGACTATTCAAGGAAAACATGGGTCTACTTCCTAAGGAAAAATAATGAAGTGTTTGATTACTTCCATCAATTCAAGGCATTTGTTGAGAAGCAAAGTGGGTACTACATCAAAGCATTGAGAACAGATAGAGGTGGTGAATACATCTCAAATGAATTTCTAAGATTTTGTAAAGACCATGGAATTCACAAGAAATTCACAACTAGATACACACCTCAAAAAAATGGGTAGCTGAAAGAAAAATAGAACAATCATGGAAATGGCTAGAAGCATGTTGAAAGAAAAACATTTATCAAATGAATATTGGGCTGAAGTTGTTACATGTGCAACCTATGTAATGAATATATGTCCAACCAAGAGTGTGAGAAATATGACTCCAAAGAAGCATGAAGTGGAAGAAAACATAGTGTTTCTCACATGAGAGTATTTGGATGTGTGGCATATGCACATGTCCTAGATGAGTTGAGAAAGAAATTAGACAACAAGGGAGAAAAATCATATTTGTGGGATATAGTGTTGAATCAAAGGCTTACAAATTGTACAATCCAATAAAAAAATTTATAATCAGCAGGGATGTGCAGTTCATAGAAGAGGAAGCATGGGATGGAAGTGTAGAAAAAATAGTCAACATATCAACAAGCATACCACAAGAGGAAAATGAAGTTTTTATACCAAAAACTACTCCTTCAAATGTAACTTCTTCCACACCCATTCAATATCAACAAAGTGGTCCACAAGTGACACCATAAGCAAGTGTAAGGGAAGCCTCACACATACAAGTATGAAATCTAGAAAGTGGACAACAAACACCATCTCAAACATGTATTTTTAGTGAAGGATCAATAAGTCCACATTCCAAAAGTTCTAGTTCAAGTAATTGTTGACAATTTTTGCACTTGTGCAAAAATGGGCAACTCAAAACTTCGTCGTTACGATGAAAGACATTGGTGAAGTATACCTAAGCTAAGGAGTTTTGATGTTACTGGTTACTACTGAATTAATTAATGATTAAGTGAAATCTACAGCTATGTGTGTTGTTACAAAAACGTAACAGATCACATAGTCTACAATTTCATGATACCTTTAGCAAAAGAACACAAGGGCCCTAAAGGACAGCTGTGTTGTCTTGATGAAGACACTGGATTGCAGAATAGGTGAAGTGTTGAGTTTTGGGACAGCAAACATAGGTGCAGATTACAGAAATCAGAGTTCATTACTGAATGTTACAGGTTCTCATTAATGTTCTTTCCTTCATGTTTAATACATTCAATTAAATGACTGAGTTGTTTAGTTCATCATACAATCCATATAGAAAGCTGAAATGAATAAAGAAATATATAACTCATTTACAAGAATTCAATGATTTATTCATAAGGAATTTTCAAATGTTTCCCAAATAAGTCATGGGATGTAACTGAAAAGTAAAGTATAAATACTGAAATAAAAGGAACACATGTATGAAAGAGAAAGTAAAGGAGTATGAGTGAACCCATCATTGCCTTGGGGTTTCTTTCTTAGATTGAAGCATATCCATTTCTAACTTTTGTTCCTTCTTCATCTCCATTATAGAAGCCATTACGCTTTGAAAGAAGAAAAGGATAACCATCAGCTTATGAGCTCATGGATTAATTCATATTCCTACACTATCCTAATTCATGCATATGAATCTCTAATAAAAGGAGTATATTTTACTTGAAGATCAAACCGCATACATTTTTTATTCACAAAACCCAATAATGAAGGAACAGAAAAGAAAATAAAGCCATGGACATAAGAGAGGTAAAAAGCCTTAGTATTTCCTAACTATTTTCCTAAGTGTGTAGGTACAGGTTGTAGCCAAGGAAAATAGACAAGTCATAAGTGCATGCAGAAAAAGGAATAATGCAACTCAAAGTTTTAGTAATTATTTGTAAATGGAAGAAGTTATAATACAGAAAAGAGACTGACAAATAGAAGAATATTTCAGTTTTCAACTAAGGGAGAAAAATCAAGTTTCAAGAAGATGAAGTTAACTTGAAAAAGGGATTACAGATTGAAAAAGAGTGAAAATAAGATTCTGGGAAAATTTTGAAAGGGCTTCGCCATGAAAAATGGACATTTACAACTTTTCATCATATTGTTTTCAACTATCATATGAAAGATTATGTAAATTAAATAAAGTGATACAGAAAAGTAGAAAAGCATTGCATGATCAGGAATGAATAGTTATGATGTTTTAGCTTTCAATTACCAGATCAACTTCAACAGAAAGTGTTATTTTCTGTATTCTGAATCAGAAAAACACAACTACTATGCTGGAAATGGAAGGAAGAAAAAATTCTGGAAAAAGTTTTCCCAAGGCTTATCCATGAAAAATCAACATTTTAAATTTTTCAACATGCCAAGAAGATTACGATCAAGGAAATAAAGCATCTAAGTAAAAGAAACAAGTTACAATATTTCAAGAAAGCATCTAAATCAAGGCTTATGCCTGAAAATAGTATCATAAACAGATGAAGAATTGCTTGCAATTTCAAGAAAAGCTACTTGCAAGATACAAAGGCATCTTAAGTGCAAAATATCATAAATAAATTTCTATTGCAGTTGATAATTTCAGTTCATTATTTCAGTTACATAATCAACATCGATTCCAACAATACAAATACAGCTACAAGTTAGATGAGTGTTTTCCAAAAATAATCCATTTTTTCGAGTAACAATCGAGTAAAGTTGTATCATTTGAAGCCCTCAAATAAAGAAACATGATACAACAACATCAACTACTCCAGTTTTGAATATTCAATATGGAAAGAAATTCCATATAAATTTAAGAAAAATAGATTTACTCTAAGTATCTCAAATGAAGAACTTATTATACTAACTCATTTATAGGAAAGGATCAAATTGAGTACAAAAATAAGTTGTACATCGAATATTATTTAGTGCCGACATACAAACAAGATTGTAGTATTCTAGCAAGTGACAAGAATCATCTTCAGAATCAAAGTAAGAAGCACTTTATCAAGATTAAGGAACTAAAGAAGTAAATTTTACAACATAGGTATAACTTTCAGAATCGAAGCAAGTTTAAGTGTACAAAATGCTACAATATTTTCCAGAAAAGGCTTAGGGTTTATCTAAGAAGAATCTTGATAAAAAAACTCATATTTATCCAGTCAAAGAAATATTCAGAAATACAAGTTGAAAAAATGTTGTCATCACATAAGTTAAGAAATGACAGTGTAGACCTAGTATCCCCACTAGAGATCCGAAATATAAATATCAAGGTGCTCAGATTAGTTAAAAAGAGTAAAAGTGACAAACACCTCAGACCCAAGTCCTCAATGAAGGAGAATACAAAGTAAATATTGCACACAACTGGCTCTCAAATCAATCTCAAAGGCATGAAGATATAAGAAAAATAGAGATCTATGAGTACCATGTCATGAAAGCACAAATCCTGGCAATGAATGAAGACCCATTAATGGTAGAAAGAAATCATAGAGGATCTTGTACAACAAGGAGCTTATTATCAGTGTCTCGAAAATCAAATGGAAAAATGATGAAGATTCAGATCTAAGAAAGCTCGGGCAGAGGTTTATAACAGAGACATGCCAATAAAAGAGGATAAGTCTCAAGCTTAAACACCAACAACGTATAAAAAAGAAAAATGAGCAAGAACTTACTACTTTGAAGTGATTTCTTCAAACCCTTGAGTCACAGAGAATCAAATTGTAGAAAAGATTGAGAATGATCAAGTTCGAGCCACAAAACCCAAAAATGCAAAGAAAAACTAATTATCGGTATGCAGGGTCACAACAACAATGAAAATGAAGTAATTTTCATGTTCGAGGACAAAGAAGCTCACCCTTTCAAGAATTCAAGTCTTCGAACAATGGCGGGCTTCAAAAGAAATAACACAGAACCAAGTTTCGAGGTTCAAAAATGGCATCTAATACAAAAATGAGTTCAATCTTGCATGAAGGAATGAACCAAGCTCGACAATTCATGGCGATGGAGGGAAAAACCCATGACCACCTCTCTCATAAGCTTCAAATAGGGTAAAAGCAACATCAAATGTAGATGCAAGAGAATTTCAGATAACCAATATGCACGATTGGAGTCAAGCTTCAAAGTTACCAACAATAGCATCGAAAACTTTGTCAGGGCTTCGCCGCATAATCGAAAACCAAATGAGATGATCATCTTGGTTGAGTTCCCTTACCGCCTAAACCCAAGTAGTGGGGTAACTCTAACTCAACCACGGTCAAGTATCAACGATTGCAAAGCATCAAGTACACAATATCAACACCCTCATATCGATATCAATAATCAATGCAAACCATCATGGTTAGATGTCACCACCCCATTAAATGAAAGATGTGAAAACCTAACCATAGGTTCAAGATCAACAAATCGTGATTAAATAGAGATGAAATAAATGGCCCAAAATAATCAACAATATCAAAGCAAACTTAACTTGAGTTACATGTGCCACCGACAAAACACATGGAGGGGTGAGTCACCGTGGAGAAGGGGCCAACCCACATCATCAATTTTAAAAACAAAATCATTGCAATGAAATTCAAAGGATCAACTATAGTCCAAACTTTAAATAATGCCAAAAGCCGACCAAATTATGCCACAATGATCACTGAAAAGGTGAATTTCTAAACTATATACTATTCAAACATGCAAAGCTCGACAAGTATTACATGGTCGTGTATAATCAAAAGGTGGTAGACTATATAGTGTAGCCTATGTCAAATAATCAAAGGTGGCCGAGTATGGTATGGTAACTATTAAAAAGTACCCCCATGTGTATCTAAAACCATGGTAATGTGTTAAGTCCACAAAGGTTGCCAAACTCAAACGAAGACAAAGAAATGTCAATATCAGGCTCGGAGGTGGTCCCAATTAGGATAGATGTTTGGAAGAATTACTTTTGCAAAGTATTACAAATAATGTAATTAATTTTTCTCACTCACCTGAGTTAAAAGTTTACATTCTTCATAAGAAGAAAGAACAAAAAAGGAGACAGAGTCGCATGCTCATGGAGAGAGACTTGCATAGAAAGAAAGTTTATTATTAAAAAAATTATTCACCCTTATTTTCTTAAAAAAACAAATCAACTTCAGTTTGACTGTACTATAATCAAGGCTATTAATGTTTATTTGTAATTGCATGTTCTATTTTTATTCCTTTATCTATTATTAAAAAAATGATAAAAATAGAATGCATGGGTGAGTACAAGCCTTAGGCTATTTTTAGGAAGGGTGGGTGAATTAATTTTGCTATATATTGTGTGCCTTGGAAAGCACAAGAGGGGGCTTTTGGATATAGGAGTATCAAGAATTTTTTTCTAGTTTTACGAGTGTGAAGTATTTTCTATCTTACCAATTAGTTGTAGTCTTGTGTATGTTTCGTTAGTCTTGTTATTGTAAATTCCTTGATCAATCATCTTACCCCGCTTGTAGTTTCGTATTTTCTACATAATTTCGATGTGAATTTTTAGCTTAGTAGTATTGTTGTAATAATATCCCTCAATAACTCAAAGTGTTTTTCCTTGATATTTTGCAAAAGAACTATTGTTCGTGCATAAAAAAATCCTTTCACATATTAATCGTGCATATACTCACCAAAGCCCTCATAAAATTTCGTGTATCACCTTAGTTTTAATTACTTTATAGTCATATTTTACCCTTTAAAACCTAGAAATTAGTTTAGGATACATCAATAAGGAACCAACCTTGATACCGGAGAATCACCTCAAAATAGGTATACCCACAAACACGAGGTGTTTCTATCAGTATCTATGAAAGAGAGAGATCAAAATTTGCAAGCTTAGAAATCCTACAACCATCTCTATATAGGGTGTAGTTTCGAGAGATAATAATTTTTGGCATGCACTGTGGGACCACGAATCAGATATGTGCGTAATTTATTATAGATCCATAACAGGTTTACAAAGCATTACAAAGTCACTTTTGGGAGCAAGCTGTAGCAATTTATTTTAAATATTTTAAAATCTTTTGGCAACTCGTTAAGATGACATCGACTAGTATTATAGCATGTTCCATGCCTAAAGTGACTATGAGATCATCGGTAAGATGAATTAATCTTGAGTTTTCTTTCTTTACCTTTGAATTCTCGCTTAGAGTGAAAACAATCGGTAATACTTTACCTTATAATAGACCTGGTTTTGACAATCCTCCTCCTGATATTCCTTCACCACGTATTAATTAATTTTCTATTAACATCCCAATTTTTCAAATGGCTATTCAACCTCCAAGGAATTTTGTGACCTTTACTAATGGCAGCCCATTAGTAATCCCGAGCTTACCATGACATCCCTAATGCTACCATGAAAAGTTTACCATCATTCACGGGTGAAAATCGTAAACCTACCGAACATATCAAAGATGTTGCATTCATATGTGCAGTCCATAATATTACTCATGAAGACTTATCTTTAACACTTTTAGTGCATATTTTAAAGGGAAATCATTGCAATGGTATAAAAACCTATAAATTGGAAGCATAAGAACTTGGGATGACTTAGGTCAAAAATTGCTGAAACAATTCCAGATAATTTAGATCATTTGTACCTCATCAACAACCTGTCATTATTAAAAGATCCCCTCATAAGTACATGTATAGCTTCAATATCCATTTTGCTAGGACTTGGGAAATAATTCCAAAGCAAGTGTTAAGTCGCAAGTCGAATGACCACACTTTCCTTTATTACCTCGAGCCTTGAATAGTGATATTTCTACTATGATTCAATCTATGGGAGTGAATACTCTTCCAAATGCTTGTGATATTGCTATAAAATCTGAAAAAACCTTATTCAAGATGCAACATTAGTGCCAAAGCCTTCAATGCCATTTTCAAAGATTTAGAACCTATTCTTCACCTATTACAGGTCATAGAACCTATTTTTGTAGCCCCATCGATGATGTGTTTAAATCATTGTAGATTACGGGAATAAATTCACTTCGATTGAAAATAGAATTGCATTACCTAGCAAACCCTATCGGGCTCCTTATTAGAAAAATCAACAGAATCGTAAAAACAGGATGCCCTATCAACAAAATCAAAATTATAGGTAGCCTTACAAGCAAAGGCAATTTGACCCAAAGGCTCATAGTTCATCTAAAACTTTAGACCCAGCTAATATAGCTACGAAGAGTGGTGTCAACCTTGCAACCATCCTCATTCAAATTGCAACTTGCCTAAATACTTTTTTTAATTTGAATCTTGTTACACAACCTCAATCAAACATTGTTCATGCCTCTAATGGGGTTGGGCTACAAGAAACTCTTGTTTAGAAAGCACCCGAACAAAATTTAGTCAGTTAATGAGGAGGATTTCATCGCAGCTCACTACTCGGCTCAAGGAAAAGTCATTGAAAGTCAAAAACAACAAAATAGGCATATCCTACCTACTGTCACTAATAAAACAACATCTACAATCTCACGAAGTCAACCAACAATCCTATTTTTCCTCAAAAACAAGTGTTCCAGTTGATAAAGGCCATCAAAAATAGCTACAACCTGACCCCAAGAAAACTATTTTTACCTCGGATATCCAAGGCAAATGAGGAATAAATTTTTGCTAAAGCCTATTCTAAGACAATTGAATCCATTTCTAAAGCAAGTGCTCCTTTTAACATTGTTGATGTAATGAAAAAGGATAACGTTAACATCCCAATGTATAACACTCAAAGTATTCCTAGACTACAAGATTTACTTTCTCATGAAATAGCTAAGTCAGTACATTTCTTCAAATGCAGCAGAAAATGAAGTTCAGAACATATATATGGTCCTTGGAATGCTTGAACAACACTTCGCATTAAAGAATTTAAGTGGATGGTTCAGAAATTTATGAATGCTCATGACATCAAGAAACCACCACCATTTTATTTATCACTGATTATTGGGGAACATCTAGTTAATAATTACATGGTGGAAAGTGGCGCAAGTAACACACGCTTATGGTAAAAGCAATTGCAAAAAAAGATTGGTCTACAGATGAGGCTGCTGAAAAGAGTGTCTTATAGCTTGATGGAACTGCAACCAATACAGTTGGTGTAATCAGAAATTTAGAGGTGATGTTACATGATTTCCCAAATGTTTCTATTCTCAAGATGTTACTATCATAGATTTTCCCCATACTTTGCTTTATGCTTATCTAGAGACTTTACAAAAAAAATAGGAGGTTATCTCTTCGATTGGTCCTTATTTTTACTACTCATTACGGCATTAAAGTTACTATCGATTGTGAGCCTTTGGCTAGATTTCATATTGAGCCTCACTCTCCAAATGTGGTGGCTAATTATTCATCTTTAGATCAAGTGTGACTTTGATGAGGTAACTCGTGTTTCAGCATTAGATGGTGTTTCTAACATGTTTATAGATGAAAATAAAGTTGAAGAACATGCTCATGATCCTTTTAAGGAAGTTAAGGAACACTTGTTTGGTGTGTATTGTATGCATGAAGAAAATACACCACTTCTCTTGTTGTCTAAAATAGAAGATTTAGTAGAAGGGATTTATAAGATTCATTTTGATGGAGCTAAGAACAAGAAAGGACAGGAGTAGGTTTGATGCTCACTTACTTGAAAATGAAAGGTATTTCTTAGCTTTGAGTCTCTAATTTTCATGTACTTGTAATGTAGCTAAATACGAAGCATTAATTCATGGCTTACTTTGGGCCAAAAAGAAAGCTATCAATACATTATGAGTCTTTGGTGACTATGAGTTGGTCATTAATCAAGTGAAGAACTTTAATCTATGTAAGAATCCATTAATGAAGTCTTACAGACATAGATTTTCAGAGTTAGTGGAAGATTTTGATGCAATTAATATTATGTCTATCCCTAGAACTTAAAACATGCATGCGAGATAGACTTGTAGTAGTTGGTGCTAGTTTAAAAGTGCTGGAATAGATAGAAAACAATAAAATTCAGCCCCAGATTAAAATAATTATCAGGCCCTCTATACCTAATAATGATTTAAATTGGCAAGTTTTTGAAAATGATGATCAAATCTGTAGGTTTTTGCAGCAAGAAGCTGAGTTTTTGCAGTTAATCAGGATAAATTACAACATTTATACGGTGACCAGATTGTTCAACTAAAGACAAATAAATTACCTTGAGGTCTTGTCACATTGGAAGACATCTTCAAAGAGTGATGATCAATTAAGAAAAGACAAAACTAAGATGTCAACGCATGTTGATAACTATGAAGAGGTTTCAATTGATGAAGGAAAATTTTACTTCTTGGAAAGGTATGTTCCTTAGCTGAAAAATAGTCATTTATTAATCTTTGCAAAGAATTTAAAGATGTTTTCACTTGGAGATACCAAGACCTAAAAGGGTTTGATCCCAATTTAGCACAACATACTATTGAATTGCAGCCAAATTCTAAACCCGGGGAGAAACAAACGCCAAGAAATCCCGAATAGAACCTCTTAAGAGGAAAGAGTTATCACAATTGATTGAATCTGGTATTATCTTTCCAGCTTAAGCATTTAAGTTAGGTAGCGAATCTTATTGTTGTTAGGAAGAAGCATGGAGAAATTAGATTATGTGTGGATTTTAGAGATCTTAACAAAGCTTCATTAAAATATCATTACCCATTGCCAAATATGGATCGGATCTTGAGAATCGTTTCTCGGTCTAGATAGACTAGCTCTTCTAGATGGTTACAATGGATACAATTAGATTTTATTCTGAGAAGAAGATAGGTATAAAACAACTTCTACCACTAAGTGGGGTGCCTATGCTTATAAAAGAATGCCCTTTGGTCTATCAAATGCCGGTGCAACATTTCAACGTGAAATGGACATGGATTTTCACAGCTTATTAAATAAATGCATCCTTGTTTATTTAGATGATGTTACTGTATTTTTAAAATATTCTAAAGAACATCTAATGCATTTAAGGTAGACTTTTTAGTTATGCAGGCAATTTGGAATATCCTTGAATCCCAAGAAGTCTATCTTTTCAGTACATCAAGGTAAATTACTTGGCCATATTGTTTCTAAGAAAGGTTTAGTAATTGATCCTTTCAGAATTGAAGCTATATCACAACTATCATTGCCTCATCATAAGAAGGCATTATAGAGTTTTCTAGGAAAAATCAAATTTGTTAGAATATTTGTTCCAGATTTTGTAGCATTGGTTAAACCATTAACAACCATGTTAAAGAAAGATAAGACTTTCTCTTGGACCAGCAAGGGAGAGAAGGTTTTGAGGAAATCAAAACAACTATCTCTCGATTCTACTTTAGCAAATCAAAATTTTGATAAATATTTTACAATGTATGCACTTGCATAGGAGCTGAAATAATCTCAGCTATTTTAACTCGGAGTTAACGATGAGAATATTGAGTAGCCAATTGCTTTCTTTGGACAGAGTTTACATGGTTACAAAAAGGTACACATTTCTTGAACAAAAAGTACTTTCTATAGTCGGAGGAATAAAGTATTTCAAGTACATGCTTCCAAACAATAAAATTCATGTTCTTGTTTCTCACCCAAGTGCAAATGCTTTCTTGTTAAATAAAGAATTGAATGATAAAAGAGAAAACTGGATAACGAAGGTCATGGAGTATGATGTTGATACCCGGGTTGCTAAAATAGTTTGAGGGAAAGGTTAATGTGAACATCTAATTACCGATATGGAAAAACAACAAGTTGCGAACCCGAAGATTTAAAATAGCATGCTGAAATTGCGTATCATGAATCAGAAATCATGGTCCAACTAGAAAATCAGCAACCTAAACTTACTCAAGAGATTCATTAGTCAAGGTGAATGACTGATTTGCTTGATTACTTAGAGCATGACACCTATCTAGAAGGTATGTACAAGAATAAACAAAGGTATTTCAGATTACAATTTGTTCCCTATCTATTTGTTGATAGTGTGTTGTTGAAAAGGGATATAAATGGAATCTTGCTGCGATGTGTTGAATACGATAAAAATTCAAAAATTACTATCGAATTCCACAAAGGACCTGTAGGAGATCACTTCTCAGACATGCACCACAACCTTAAAAATTATGAAAGTTATTTACTATTGGCCTAGCATATTCAAGGATTGTTTTGAATTGATAAGGAAGTGTAAAAAGTTTTCTTTCTTTGTTGGAAAGAATATTTAGCTTTGCTACCTTTACAACCTATTTCAGTTGATCTACCTTTTATGTAGTGGGGTCTTGACTTTATTGGCATGATAAACCTACCTCGCTTCACAAGGACATAAGTGGATCTTAACTACTACAAATTATTTTACACGATGTCTTGAAGCAATAGACTTGAAAGATGCTAATGAAACTTTCATACTATCCTTTACAAAGGTATAGTTTACTGATTTGGTGTTCTAAAACTATCATATCGGATGATGTTTTAGCATTCCTAGGTGCAAAGATAATAGATTGGGAGTCAACCATGGAATTTACTTAAGTTCTTCATCTAATTATCATCTGCAAGGTAATGGCTTAGTTGAAAGTACTAAAAACAATTTGTTAAGAATCATCGAACAAAACTTAAAGATAATGAAAGAGCTTGGCATTTGATGTTGAATTCATCACTTTGGGCTATGAGTGACTCCTAAAAGAAGAGTAGTTAGCAATTCACCATACAAACTTGTGTACGGAAAAGAAGCAAGAATGCCTATTTTAGTTGAGTTACCTACATTAGATTTGTTGCATCAAATGGAGCTGTTTGAGAATGAACCATTGCAGAGTTCGTTATGCAAGAGTTAATGGAATTACAAGAACTAACAAATCAAGCTCATTCAAATATGGAAAATATTAAGAAACAAATGAATAAGACTTTTGACAAGAAAGCCAAATTCATAATCTTCAACGAAGGAGATATTGTGTTAATGTGGGATGCTAATAATGCAAATCCAGGAAGAAAAACGAAGCTTGATACAATTTGGAGTGGCCCTTACATGATTTCAACTTGCAAAGAACACAATGATTTTCATCTTTTGAAGTTGAATGGAGAGGAACTTCCCATTCCTATGAATGGTATGTTTCTCAAACACTGTTATTGAAAATCTTACAATGATTGTTAGAGTAGGATTTCATTTCAATAAGTGCAAATCCTACACATTGCATTATTTTTCAATTTAATAAGTGCATTCATGCACATGATCTAGTTTACAAGATCCTTTCCCAGTTTTAGTTCCGTTTTGGAAGGGTTGGACCTTTCGAAAAGGAAAAATTTTGGTTACATGTTTGGACTCCATGCCCAATGGACAAGAGCAAGGCACTGATCTATAAGCTAGCAGCAGCTTTCCGGTGGGATCGCCATAAATGTTGACAATTTTTGCACTTGTGCAAAAATGGGAAACTTGAAACTTCATCGTTACGATGAAAGGCATTGGTGAAGTATACCTAAGCTAAGGGAGTTTTGATGTTATTGGTTACTGCTGAATTAATTAATGATTAAGTGAAATCTACAACTATGTGTGCTATTACAAAAACATAACAGATCACATAGTCTACAATTTCATGATACCTTCAGAGGAAAAGAAAACAAGGGTCCCAAGGAAATCTATGTTATCTTGTTGAAGACACCATATTGAAGAATAGGTGAAGTGTTGAGTTTTGGGACAACAAACATAGGTGTAGATTATAGAAATCATAGTTCATTATTGAATGATACAAGTTCTTATTAATGTTATTTCCTTCATGTTTAGGACATACAATTAAATGTATGAGTTGTTATTTCATCATACAATCCATACAGAAAGCTGAAATGTAGAAATAAATATACAACTCATTTACAGAATTCAATGTTTTATTCATAAGGAATTTTCAAATGTTTCCCACACAAGCCATGGGATGTAACTGAAAATTAAAGTATAGCTACTGAAATAAAAGGTACACATGCATGAAAGAGAAATTAAAGGAGTATGAGTGAACCCATCATTGCCTTGGGGTTTCTTTCTTTGATTGAAGCATCTCCATTTCCAGCTTTTGTTCCTTCTTCATCTCCATTGTAGAAGCCACTGTGCCTGAAAAGAAGAAATGAATAACCATCAGTTATGAGCTCAGGGATCAATTCATATTCCTAGAATGTCCTAATTCGTGCATATGAATCTCTAATAACATGAGTATAGTTTACTTGAAGATCAAACTGCATACATGCTTTATTCACTCAGAAAGAATGAAGGAAGAGAAAAGAAAAGAAATCCATGGACATAAGAGAGGCCAAAAGCCTAAGTATTTCCTAACTGTTTTCCTAAATGTGCAGGGACATGTTACGCCAAGGAAAAATAGACAAGTCATAAGTGCATGCGGAAAAAAGGAAGAATGTAACTCAAAGTTTCAGTAACGTTCAAAATGGAAGAAGTTACAATACAAAAAAGAGACTGAAAAATAGAAGAACACTTCAGTTTGCAACTAAGGGAGAAAAATCAGATTTCAAGAAGCTGAAGTTAACTAAAAAAAGGGATTATAGCTGAAAAGGAATGAAAAGAAGATTCTGGGAAAATTTTGATAGGGCTTCGCCATGTAAAATGGACATTTACAACTTTTCATCATACTGTTTTCAACTATCATATAGAAGGATTATGTAAATTAAGTACATGTGATACAAAATCAGAAAATCATTACATGATTAGGAATGAACAATTATGATGTTCCAACTTTCAATTACTAGATCACTTTAACAATGTAAAGTGTTATTTTCTCAGTATTCAATCGAAAAAACATAACTACTATGCTTTGAAATGTAAGGAAGGAAAAATTATGGAATTTTTTTGCTGTGGCTTCACCATGAAATATCAACAATTTAAATATTTCAGCATGTCGGGAAGATTACTATAAAGGAAATAAAGCATCTAAGTAAAACAAACAAGTTACATTATTTCAACAAAGCATCTAAATCAATGCTTATGCCTAAAAATAGTATCATAAATAGATGAAGAACTGCTTGCAATTTCCAGAAATGCTACCTGCAAGATACAAAGGCATCTTAAGTACAAAATATCATAAATACATTTCTATTACAGTTGATAAATTCAATTCATTATTTCAGGTACATAATCAACATCATAGTCCAACAATACAAATACACTTTTCAGTTACATGAGTGTTTTCCAAATATAATCCATTCGTCAAGTAACAATCAAATCTATACAGTATCATTTGAAGCTTTCAAATAAAGAAAAATGATACAACAACATCAACTACTCAAGTTTTGAATATTCAATATGGAAAGAAGTTTGATATAACTTTTAGAAAAATATATTTACTCTAAGTATCTCAGTAAGAACTTATTATACTAACTACTACAGGAAAGGATAAAATTCAGAGTAGAAAAAATAAGTTGTGCATCAGATTATTATTCAGTACTTTGAGATACAAACAAGATTGTAGTATTCTAACAAGTGACAAGAATCATCTTCAGAATCAAAGTAAGAATCACTTTAACAAGATTGCAGTGAACTAAAGAAGCAAATTTTATAGCATAGGTATAACTTTCATAAATGAAGCAAGTTTAAGTGTACAAAATGCTACAATAGTTTCCAGAAAAGGCTCAAGGTTTATCCAAGAAGAACTTTGATCAGAAAACTCATATATATCCAGTTAAAGGAATATTTAGAAATACAGTTGAAAAAATGTTGTCATCACATAAGTTAAGAAATGACAGTGCAGACCTAGTATCCCCATGAGATCCAGGAAATATAAATATCAAGGTGCTCAGTTACTTAAAAGAGTAAAAGTAACAAACACCTCAGACCCAAGTCCTCAACGAAGGAGAATACAAAGTAAATATTGCACACAAATGGCTCTCAAATCAAGCTCAAAGGCATGAAGATACAAGAAAAATAGAGATCTGCGAGTACCCATGTCATGAAAGCACAAATCCTAGAAATGAATGAAGACCCATTAATGGTAGTAAGAAATCACAGAGGATCTTGTACAAAAAGGAGCTTATTATCAGTGTCTCAAAAATCAAATGGAAAAATGACGAAGATTCAGATCTAAGAAAGCACAGCAGAGGTTTATAACAGAGATGATAGCAAAAGAGGAGAAGTCTCGAACTCAAACACCAACAACCCACAAAAAAGAAAAATGAGCGAGAACTTACCGCTTCAAAGTGATTTCTTAAAACCCTCGAGTCACAGAGAATCAAATTGTAGGAAATATTGAGAATGATTAAGTTCGAGCCACAAAAACCCAAAAATGCAAAAAAACTAATAATTTGTATGCACGGTCACAACAAAAATGAAAATGAAGTAATTTACATGTTCGAGGAAAAAGAAGCTCACCATTTCCAGCATTAACAGAAACCCTCAAAGTTACAGAGAAATCAAAGCCTTCAAACCATGGCGGCCTTCAAAAGAAATAACACACAACCGAGTTTCAAGGTTCAACAATGGCATCCAATATAGAAAATGAGTTCAATCTTTCTCAGAAGGAATGAACCGAGCTCGGTAGTTCATGACAATGGAGGGAAAAACCCACGACCACCTCTCTCATAAGCTTCGAACAGAGTAAAAGCAACATGAAATACAAATGCAAGAGAATTTTAGAGAACCAATATGCAATGGAGTCAAGCTTTAAAGTTACCAACAATGGTGTTGAAAATTTTTCCATGGCTTCACCGCATAATCGAAAAAACCAAATGAGATGATCATTCGGGTCGAGTTCCCTTTACCACCGAACCCAAGAAGTGGGTTAACTCTAACTCAACCACGGTCAAGGATCAACAATCGCAAAGCATCAAGGACACAAGATCAACGTCCTCAGATCGATCTCAATAATCAATGCAAACCATCATGGTCGGATGTCACCTACCCCATTAAATGCAAGGGGTGAAACCCTAACCGCAGGTTCAAGATCAACGACTCGTGATCAAACAGAGATGAAATCAATGGCCCAAAATGATCAACAATATCAAAAAAAACTTAACTTGAGTTGCATGTGCCACCGAAAAAATGCATGGAGGGGTGAGTCACCATGGAGAAGGGGCCAGCCCACGTCATCAATTTTAAAACAAAATCATTGCGATGAAATTCAAAGGATCAACTATAGTCCTGGACTTTAAATAATGCCAAAATCTGACCAAATTATGCCACAATGATCACCAAAAAGGTGAATATTTTAACTATATACTATTCAAACATGCAAAGCCAACAAGTATTACATGGTCGTGTATATCCAAAAGGTGGCAGACTATATAGTGTAGCCTATGTCAAATAATCAAAGGTGGCCGAGTATGGTGTGGTAACTATTACAAAGTGCCCCCATGTGTATCTAAAACCATGGTAATGTGCTAAGTCCACAAAGGTGGCCAAACTCAAACGAAGACAAAGAAATGTCAATATCAGGCTCGGAGGCGGTCCCAATCAGGATAGATGTTTGGATGAATTACTTTTGCAAAGTATTGCAAATAATGTAATTATTTTTCTCACTCACAGGAGTTAATTTTGCATGCTTCACAAGAAGACAAAATAGAGAAGGAGACAAATTTGCATTCTCGGGAAAGAGACTTGCCCAAAGAAGAAAGCTTATTATTAGAAAATTATTCACCCTTCTTTTCTTAAAATAGAACAGTCAACTTTAGTTTGACTATGTAATGTAATCAAGGCTATTAATGCCTATTTGTAATTACATGTTTTATTTGTATTCCTTTATCTATTATTCAATAAAGGATAAAATTAGAATGCATGGGCGAGTACAGCCTTAGGATATTTTTAGGAAGGGTGGGTGAATTAATTTTGTTATATATTGTTTGCCTTGTGAAGCATAAGAGGAGGAATTTTTGGATATAGGAGTACTAAAGCAATTTTTGCAGTTTTCCTTCTAAATGTGAAGTATTTTCTACCTTACCAATTATTTTTAGTCTTGTGTGTTTTTTGTTAGTCTTGTGAATGCAAATTCCCGATCGATCACTTACCTGCTGCAATTTCGTATTTTCTACATAATTTCGATGTCCATGTTTAGCTTAGTAGTATTGTTGTGATAATCTCCCTCAATACCTCAAAGTGTTTTTCCCTTGATATTCTGTAGAAGAACTGTTGGTTCGTGCATAAAAAATCCTTTCACATATCAATTGTGCATATACTCAGTCAAAGCCCTCATACAAATTTGGTGTATCACCTTAGTTTTAATTACTTTACAATCATCTTTTACCCTTTAAACCCCAGAAATTAGTTTAGGATACATCAATAAGAAACTGGCCTTGATACTCAGAGACTCACCTCAAAATAGGTATACCCATAGACCTGAGGTGTTTCCATTGTATCTATGAAAGAGAGAGATCAAATTCTACAAGCTTAGAAAACCTGCAGCCATCTCTCTACAGGGTGCACTTTCAAGAGATAAGGGTAATATGTCTAATCCTATATTGGAAAGCTTGAGGAGACAAAAATTTAGAAGTATTAGAGACATTTATGAGCAAAATGAAGGTGAAAAAAATGCAGGTCTAATTTCTCTTTATGCTTTATATTCACAAATAGATGATCCAATTCATTTTGAAGATGCAATTAAAGATGAAAAATGGGTATATTCAATGGATGAAGAAATATATTCCATTGAAAAGAATCATACATGGGAGTTAGTGAGTCTTCCAAAAGGAAAATATGTCATAGGTGTGAAGTGGGTTTACAAAACTAAATTAAATACAAATGGTGATGTGAAAAAGCATAAAGCAAAAATAGTGGCAAAGGGATATTCACAACAATCTGGAGTTGATTACAATGAGACATTTTCTCCAAAGAGCTCGATTAGACACCGTGAGAACTATACTTGCAATATAATCTCAAAACAAGTGGCTAGTTTACCAAATGGATGTGAAATCAACCTTTTTGAATGACTATCTTGAAGAATAATTTTATGTAGAGCAGCCACTTTGTTATGAGATTTTGGGTTAATAAGACTAAGTTCATAAATTGAAAATGGCACTCTGCGGACTCAAGCAATCCCCAAGATCTTGGTATAGTAGAATTGACTCTTGTCTTTTGCAACATGGCTTTAATAGGTACACTAGTGAGCCTAGATTGTATACCAAGGTGAATGAGCATGGTGAGATAATAATTTTTTTCTTGTAAGTTGATGATTTCAGACTCACAGAGTATTTTATTGGCATTGAAGTTAATAAAAGTGATAATGGTATATTCATATCTCAAACCAAGTATGCAAATGACATTTTGAAATGTTTTAATACTATGAATTAGAAATCAACACCAACACCAATTTTCATAGGTCTAAAGGTAAGCAAGGATGAAAAAGGATCCAATGTAGATCCAACTTTGTATAAGAGACTTATTGGTAGTCTCATGTATCTAATAGCCACAAGGTTGGACATAATGTATGGTGTAAGTTTGATTTCAAGGTTGATGGAGTCTCCAAAAGACTCACATTAGAAAGCAAGAAAAAAAATACTAAGGTATGTGAGTGGAACAAGGAACTATGGCATTCAATATTTAAGGTCAAATGAGTTCAAGCTGATAGGATATACAAATAGTGATTGTGTAGGGAGAATTGATGACAGGAAGAGTACATCTGGTTATGTTTTTCATTTTGGAACAAGTGTAGTTTCATGGGCTTCAAAGAAACAACCAATTGTCACTCTTTCATTAATTGAAGTAGAGTATGTAGCAGCCACAAGTGCATCATGTCAAGCATTTTAGATGAGATGAATGTTGAAATATCTCGGTAAGAACAAGAAGATGCAAAAATATATATTGTGACAAAAAATCAGTCATAACATTGTCCAGAATCTAGTTTTTCACAAGAGAAGTAAACATATAGACACAAGATATCACTTCATTAGAGAACTAATCAACAATGGAGAAATCTTTCGGATTTTTGTAGGTGTCAAGATCAATGTGAAAACATATTCACAAAGCCATTAGGAAAAAATAATTATCTTCCAAAGAGATTGTTTGGGCATCATAGAAGCTTTAGGAGTTGTGACTAAGGGGGAGTCTTGAAATTAATCCCAATGTAGTGCCATAATTAAATAGTAATAAAATTGAATCAATTTTTTTTTAAAAGGGAAAAATGGTACGACTTAATTGAGAGTGGTTAGAGGAAATTATGGTCCCCATGTGAAGCCATTTGGGTTGGTCTACATGGAGGGTGAATTGGTGGTAGGTGGTGGCGTGTAGTAGTAACATGAGCAAGCAAGGCCGCCTTTCTAACGTATCATTTTATTTTCATAACAATCCAAACACTTTATTGGAGATCTAGAGACCTTTGACCATGCATTAACCCAAATTGACGTTATAAATTTAGTTGTATTTAGATAGTTGCAGCAAGGTCTAGATGGCCAAGTGGCTTGGCCATAATTCACATTTTCCCTTCGTTTAATCGCTCAATGTGCATTGGATGTTTAGCCAAGTTGTTTGAATGCCACTACATGGTGAGTTGTATGTCGTGTGGTTTGTTTTATGCTAAATTAAAATATGAATAAACTTCTCATGGGATATTGTTACAAACGTGTGTAGAAGACATGGGTATCCTCACAAAATAGTCACACTATTTCACCTATGAAACAAACAGGTCTCCAACCTTATCCATTTACATTTTCCTACGCACTCGACCTATGAAAAAATACAAGATCTAGAATAGGGTATAGACATCCATAAAAACATAAAAGATAGAGGATTTTTTTCATATGTTGTAGTTGCAAATGCTCTAGAAGACATGGATGAAGAATGTGGGTATATAACTCGCATGGATTTTCATATCTTGAGTAGTGTTAAATTATGTGGGTATTCTTGTTTTGAGCAAATTTTATGTTTGTTAAGCATTCTGTTTTAAGAAAAACTCATGGATTTTCATATTTTGAGCATTGTCAATCTTGTGAGAGCGCATTGCAATCAGGATCCCTTGTCTTTTATTTTCCCTCATATGGGTGGTTTTGTCCCATAATTCTAAATCAATATCTCCTGGATGAATAAAAAAAAATCATTACGGATCGCCCGTCTAAACCAACCTTCTTTTTAGTTGAAGCCACTCATTTTCGATCCTGTAATAAAGTTTTATGCTTTACAAATCCACAACCAATTTCTCTTGGCTTGAAAACATTCAGAAGGGGTTTCCAAGGAAGGAATTCGATGGTTTCTCATACAATATTTTCAATGCCGATTTAGTTGTGGCGTATATGAAAAACATGAGAGATTATTTGAAGGTTTGCTTGAGTTGTCATGAGTTGAATACACTATCACCTTTAGATAGGTGATATACCAGAAAATTCAATTATTTGAGATCCATTATAATTGAAAATATAATAGAATTCTACCCACTCCATGAAGGAAACTGAAGGCAGCAACATGAATAACTCTGAGTTTGGTCCAGGAAAGTGTGACATAGGTCTAGGAAGTGAGTGTGAAGGAACCGAAGGTAATGCAACGAGTGTAGAACTATAAGAGTATGAAGGGTGAACACCTATAGAAAGGATCTCCTACTGATGTGAAGGAAAAAAATCCCCATGATAGAAAATGGATCCACAAGAAAGGGTGGATCAATGAAGGTCTCCGGAAAAGTGGAAGTGGTAAGAGTCCCAAAAGGGGCACTCCCAACAATGGAGATGATGAACTCCTCTAAAATACCTGTAGATGGATGAGGAACCTGTAGTGCATCACAAGTGTACTCTACAAAAATATGAATAAGGTCAGGAAGATACTCATCCCCATGAGGGGGCTCAAGTAAACATAATAGCGATGTCAGATAGGTATGAGTCATCCAATGAAGGTAAAGGAGTGGAAGGGGCCTCACACACTAAAGGTGGAAAAGAGGCGGGTGTGATGACTATATGAGACTGAATAGGAGACTTTTGATATCTGATGAGATGTGGGATGTGTCAAAACTCTCTGAAATAGTGAGAGGAGGAGAAGAGTCCTCTGTAGTACTCTCGACATTAGAACTAGGTGCACAATCCTCGTCATCATAAGTAGAACCAAGTGAGTTTGTGTCGTTAGTGGAACTGTCATCACATGAAGAAGAAGAGGATACCACTGAATCAACAAAAACAACAATGGTGGTAGTATGTGAAGGGTCTCCATAGAGGGATGAAGAATGCTCCGAACACGGTGGGGTGGATCTAAGTCTACCACATGAAACCAAAGATATCAACAGACATGAATCATCAAGTGACCAAAAACATGGTCATAAGTGTCAAGGAAGTCCTCCGATGATAATGATCAATGGGTGTAGGCTGGCCCCATAAGAAGGGTGAAAGACCCTCGTGAGCAAAGTAGTGTTCCATGGAAGCACGCCGAACTGAATAGTTCCCTCTCTTGGTGAGAAGTGGCGAGGGCTGGAAAGTGATCCTACAATGCTCAATTATTGAAAGAGTACCCTCCATGATGCGGAATCAAAAAGTTCAATATGTACAAAAGCAAGACATCGGACTCGGCCGATAATGCATCCATGCGAGTAAAACCCAAGAGTACTAGTGAACCCCCTAGAATGCAACACTTTATAAAGTAGTGTGTTTACAAAAATAACAATGTCATCACGTAATGTGTGAAAAATCATGCAACTTTGACTAAAGAAGTGCTAAAAACAAGCAGTGAGTCAAAAGTTATAGCAAAAAAATGATTCCCGCAACTGATGGAAAATGCCAATAAGTCCTGCAAATGGATTAAAAGTGCCCGAAATGGGTGCAAAGGGTGTTGTGTGGGTACTCATTGGAAATGGCATCAAATTTTAAGTAGGGTTTGTTTTGCTTGCAAGGGGGGATTAGCCTCCTGCCAACCCTGGACCTCACCCTCCATCTTCGACATACGAATGAAGGACATAATACAAGCAAAATAGGTACGAAAAATTATTACAATGCCATGAAATAAATGTTTTGACTCAAAACATTAAAAATGAGGGATTGTTTTGACCGCTTAAACAAGTCTAAAAAGAAAATGGAATGGGGCCCACATTGTCAAGCAATGTGGTGGAAGTCGACCAGAACACCCGAGTTAATACCAATGGCCCAAGTTGAGCTATGTGCCAAGTTGAGAGGCCCAAAGCATGGAGTTGAGTGGGTCTTGTTGATGACCTGCTTCCACATTGATTCCAGTGCTAGTGGGAGGTTAAAAGCGACTTAGTGCGAGAGCCAAACCATCAGAGTAGATGCCTGGCCAAACCGGGCGACGAGTATACTTGATCTCAGTGTCGCTGAATGCATACATTCAAGGCGTGTGTTAAACGGTTGAGTTGTTATGCCAAGGAATGGCCGAGTGAATGCTCAAGAAAGGATTCCCTAGTAGAACCACAAGTTAACGGTGGGTGGAGATTCAAACACGTAGTAGGAGGAGAATATGGTAGGTAACGGCCATGTGAAGGGGTCTCATCCAGTTAGGTTTGAAATGGCTTTGGTAGACTGGGAAAACCACCACTCGTAGTACGTCCAAACCAACAATGAACCACGAGCCAACAATCCACAACCAAAACGAATCCAGGAGGAACCAAAGAGTCGAGGAGTCAAGGCAAGGGCACGATAAGAAGTTGAGGTCAAAACACATTCAAACGAGCCAAGATTTGATTCATTCTAACAAATACACTCCCGAGTTGACGGGTTGGCATTGTTGTGTGTAGAGTATAAGATAACCGAGTGATGCCATGTACTTCTAGCTGTTCCAAGTTCAGGTGGCTTGAATTTACGTAGGTGCTGAGTTGGTTAGTCACGTGAATCAGCTAAGCTGTAATGGTGAAACCAAGTCAAGGCAGCCGAACAGGCAGGCGAAACAAACTTGCTCAGTGAAACATAATGAGGCAATAGGTCGAGGACAATGCAAAATGGCCATATAGCAAGATACCGATGCAAGAGAATGTATAGTGAGACTCTAAAGCATGAGTCACCAACATAGAGAGGAACAAGCTCATGTAAGAGGGAGCTCGTTCAAGCCATAGATGGAGCACGAGGTGCCAAACCAAGGGAGGTTGATTAAAAAACTGAGCCAAAATCTAAGGTCGATGTAGAAGCAGGGAACAATGTGGTGAAACGAGGATGAATTCAAAGGCCTGAAAAGCCAATGCAAACACACCCACGAAATAAAAGATTTGAGCTTGTAATGACCAATGCAAAGACGTTCAAACCATGAACCGAGCCAAATGACCAAACCATGCACGGAAGCAAGCAGACAATGTGCTCATGTTCACACCAAAACCTGAACTACTGAGAATAAATAGGTCATGAGCCAATGGGCCGAGTAGTGAGCTGGGTAGAGAGCTAGGCAACGAGTTGGCTTCTGCAACACATTAAACCCAAAACATACACCCACAAGAATCTCAAAATATGCAAGTAGAGCACATGTAAAAGTGAGAGCTTGCAACAAGAAACCACAAGGTGAAGCAATGGTGGTGAGTAACATGATTCCGTTCCCTCAACTCGATACCATAAAGGATTGAAGGACAAAGATCTAGAAGGAATTCACATGCATCGAATAGTTGCACTTCACCAAAGTGTAGGATTTGTGAGATTAAAGCAAACACGCTTTGTAAAGAAATGTGCATGCATATGAGAGATCAAGATTCAAAATGGAGTAGAATGGAATTTCTTGGCTTGGATTAGGCTTATCATAGATCAAATCAGGTGATTACAAATAGGAGATTCTATGTGTAACTCGCATAAGAGAATATTCCTCCATAATGAAGAAGAGGAGATACTTTCCCAAATGGGAATGTAACTCTTATGAAACACTTACACATATGAAATATTTTGTAAGAGAATCTATCATAACTAAAATGACACTTAGGTCAATGTCCACCTAAGTGAGATGACTCACCCGGTGAGGTGGAATAAAATTACATAAGTGAAGAAAATATCACCTACACCAACAATAAATTGCATGAATTTTTGTGCAAATGGTTGGAGTGTTAGAGGTCGCGACTGATATTTCTAAGAGAAAATATTGATAGAGTTTTCTTTCTAAGAAACCATCTGAAGAAACATGTTCATCTCTTTTGTGTTAAATTTGATCATGTCAAGCTGGTTGTGAGTGTACAAACATTGAAAATCTTTGATATTTTTCTAGAAAATTTCCCCTAATAAATTTAATCAAAATTTAGTTAATATGTGTTATTTTCAGGCAAAATTTGTGTTTGGTTCATTCCTAAATGTCTAAAAGTAGTTTCTCTCTTTCGCATCGCAATCTTACATTGAAATCTTTGTGAATCACACAAGATCTTATCCTTGTGATAGTTTGGTGGCATTTGCAATTTTATTTATTAGAAGAGCTTTCATTTGATAGTGAAATAAAAAAATTTAAAATCACTATGATTCCTAGCATGACTATAAGATTTTTGTTAGAATTTGAGGGTATATTAAGCACGATGAAACAAAGATTGATAATGTTTAGTTAATTTTTCCAATTTGAGCATTCATTTTGGTTCCTTGAAGTTTGTGTGAAAAGTGCTGATTTGGGCCTCCATTGAAGCACATGTTTTGGTTAAAGAAACATCTTGACTACCCTGAAGTATTATGTTCTTAGAGCTTTCCATTTTAGTAAAATTTCTCAAGGATCTAGTGAATCAAGTTCATCCTACCTCACCTCCCACCAAAATCCATTTAAAAACAACTAATCTTACCCATACTACCCCTGTTTGTCCTGTGTGTATACAAATGCATAGTTTCTATTACCAAAACATGTAGAAACAATCAGGTTTTCAATGTCTTTAGTGGCCTAAACCTTACTTAGAAAGTATCTCCATTATCTAGAGTGACAACTCCTGAGAGTTAGGTTTTGTTGCATTGATCATATTTTCTTCAAGGTATCCTTAAAAATTCACAAGGAGGGACATCTCCATCTCCTCCACAAATAACAAGATACAAATGGGTCCTCTCACCTTGGTTGAAAGGCACATCTATAAAGTAGTGAGGATAGGTCAAATCCTCTCGAGGGTGCTAGCCATTTCTCCACATTTTGAGTGACAGAGAACAAGCCGCATTTCATCCCCGAATACAAAATGACACACTACATGCTCTCCTTATATCTAAGCTTCCTTCCAAACATGTGATGTTGCTCAGCCTCTAAGGGAGAATCAATTTGGGTACCAACACCCGACTAGCACCGTTACTTAGGGAAGGAAAGATTACGAGTTCATATTCGACCTTGGAAGACAATTCCTCTATGCTCTAAGTGCTAGCACATTTTCTCAAAAATCATCCTATGTTCAGGCCTGTAAGAAGTGTTCAATGTTTCAAGTACGGTGTCCATTTCTTTCATTTTTATGCCCGTTGCACTAGTTTTCATTAATAAATTTGGGTAAAGAGAATTTAGGTCTTTCCATTTCCAGTTTCTAGTGTTGACAGACATTTGACAGATCATATTTTAGTGCATTTACACAACTAAGGTGGAAATCCTTAGTGGCGACTCCCTGTTGATCTAATTTCTGATAAATACCAGTGTCTTAACCTCTATCAAGTGAGATTTGTTACTAATCTTTGCAAAGCTGGAAGGAAGAAGATCTTTCTTTGCTAGGGATCCTGCTAGGACATTATTTCCAGAGCTAGGAAAAATAAAGTCAGAAGGAAGAAAGTCCTGGAGAGTTGTTGGAGATCAGCAGTCAAGAAAAGAGATCTCCATTGATGAAAGTGATCGGCCTATCATTGAAGACTACCATTCAAAGCTTCAATCAGGTAGTCTCTTTATTAAATTGAATTCTCCATCTGGAGAGGGGCCTTCATTTGAATTTGAAAAGTTTTCTTCTCATTCTACCCCAATCTTTTCAAAATTTGATAAGGTTTTCCAAGAAACAAGGCCTTTAGGGGATATCCATTTTGAAATTTATACTCCTGTGTTTCAAAGACCCCCTGCCCCTTATCAGTTTGATTCTCCTCCAAGGTCACCTCCTCAAAACAACATGGCCCAGCCCCCACCCATACCTCCATTTGTTGTAAACACATTTAGTACTATAAATTTTGCGGGGATGACCGCTTATCCAAATGCGCTTTCCCATGATGTAAGAAATAGATTACCAAAGTTCCAATGAAATAATGTTATAACTGGTGATCAACATTTAAATTTTTTATCAATATGATGGAAGACATTGAGATTGACTATGAAGATGTATAAATCAAATTGTTTATCCATACTTTGGAAGAGGATGCAAGGGACTGTATAAAGCTTTGCGAGATAATTCCATTTATTCTTAGATAGAGATGAAAAATGCATTCAGATTGCAATATGGTGATAGAAACAGACACTAGGTTTATTCTATCGGAATTTGAAAACATCAAGTAAAGTCCTAATGAGTTAGTACATGATTTAAACACAAGGTTTAACAAGACCTTGAGGAGATTTCCTATTAATTTAAGGCCATGTCATGAATCATGTTTGATCAAATATTTAAATGCATTTGATAAAAATATGCTTACTACTCTAGGGACAAAACCCTACCAATTTGATGCAGGCCTTCACCATGGCTCTGCAAATGGAGAACAACATCAAGGCAATTGGGAAACCCCCTAAGAGGGAGGGTGTGAAACTTATTAACCCGAAAAGCCTCAAACAAGTAACACTCTTGTTGATTTGGAGGAAGTTGTAAAAAATGAAGTAGGGGATTTCAAAGAAATCTTATAAAAATTAGCCCGAGAAGAGAAAGGAATTGGGTAGATTTCACAAGATCAGCACAAGCAACAAGTCCAAGACATGTTTACAAATCATCATAGAAATGATCAGAGATTTGATGACAAAGGCAAGGGACTTGCTTTGGATTTGGGAATAAATATTCCTAGGCTAGGGAAAACACAATTGTCCCCGATCCTTTGGCTACCAAATTTGCTATTGTGGAGGAAAAAAATTTCAATTATTGGTGTGACAGATGTTTCATGCCCCATGTTCCATGTGAAGAATGTCCACAAATAGAAGAAGAAGCTGATGATGCTAATGATGATGATGTTTGCATGATGGGTTGCTCCATGAGCTCATAACAGGGGAAACTTCAACCGAGGTGATAAGTACTTAGGCACGGTTGTAATTTTTTTGGGATTACATCCACCAGCCTACTGTCCTTCCTCCCTCTCATACTTTAGAAATAGATATTGTACAAGCTTTTGAGATACCTAATAATGAATTTGAATACTTAAGAGCTTTGATGATAAAGAAGTATGATGGAGGAATCCCATCTGAGGAGGACAGGCAGTTGTTGATGAACATTGTTGTTGCCCAAGAGAAGGAGTATAACACAAGAAGTAAGGTTGTCAAAGGGACAAGGCCTCAAGCCAAGCCAAAAACTCCATTACTTTCAAACATTCCTAAAGAGGCTCCTAAGAAAGATACATCTACCAAAGGCCTTGCTGTCCCAAACAAAATTCATACTCCTCCTCATGCCCAAACTATCAAAAATCTCATGCCATCTGATGAGTATGTCAATCTCCCTTCCAATGTTGCCTTGCCAAAGTATGTCCCTTATGATATTGCCCAAGTCTTGAGTCAGATCAAGATTTCAGTTCCAATTGTTGAGTTGCTTAGAATTCTTGAGCACAAGAAAAGGGCTTTTGAGTATTTGGGGCTGAAAGAGGAGAAGACTTCCCTAGGGAAGAAATGTAAACATTGTGGAGACTCCTCCATTCATTGAAGAGTTAGAAACACCACCAACATTAGAGGAACTAGGTAAACCACCTGAGGTTTATTTGGGGATATCCTTGGTGGAGTCTCAGCTAAATGTGGATCCATTCCTCACCACTTTGATCATTAAGGACAGATTACTACACACTTGTATGTTTGACTCAGGGGCATCATGTAATGTTATGCCTCTAGAAGTCATGAATGAGTTGGATATAAAAGTAACAACAGCATATGGGAAGTGCACTGCCATGGATTCTAGAGAAGTGCTAGTGGTGGGATGTGTGAAAGGTTTGGTTGTGCAACTTGTAGCTTACCCAGGTAAGAACCTAAAACTTGATGTTATTTTTGATTGCCCAGCCAAGTGGGGTATGTTGTTATCTAGAAAATGGGCTACAAGTGTTGGTGGGAGTGTCCAAATGGACATGTCCTATGCCACAATCCCAATTGAAGGAAACCTTGTCAGGTTGTATGGAGAAAAGAAGATGTTGCACCTCATTAAAGATCCCGACAATGCATCTTATGAAGTATTGTATATAAGTGTTGATGCTAATAACTTTGTAGGATTTACTAATGGAAAAGAGCAAAAATTTAAGAATTCAAGTGCCTTGAATAGGTAGGATCTCCTTGGAATTTATTGTTTGATGGAGATTTCTCCAAGTTTGAAAATGGTGTTGGTGTTTTTCTAATTTGTCCCGGCCGGAAAGAGTATGTTTTTCTTTCAAACTCAACTTTGAGTGCACTAACAACATTCACGAGTATGAGGCACCATTTGTTAGGTTTGAGAATTTTCTAGAAATATGATGTTAAAGACATCATTGTCAAAGGAGATTCGAATTAATTTTCAAGCAAGTAAGAAAACTTTATGCGAAAATAAATCAGCGAATGAAACAATATAAGCATGCGAATTTTGGATCTTTTTGAGATGTTTAGTTCATTAAACATTGTGCATCATGATATGAAGTTTCATTATTTAAGCAGACAAAATTTCAGAATTGGGATCTCTATTTGATAATTGTGCAATGTTCCTATATTGTAAATATGATGTTGAAGTATTGAAAAGGCCATTTGTCCCCACAATATTAAACACCGGCAAGTTTTTGATGATGATGCTAAGGTTACAAGATTTTTGAAAAACAAAGGGGAGTTTTCTGATCAAATTATTGATTGGGAACTAATGGTGTGTGAAGCAGAGATAAAGAAACTTTTATTTGGCAAAGGCATCATCCAACTGAAGACTAATACCATTCCTAGAGGGTTGGTTTCTCTTGAATCCAGCTTTGATAATGTTGATTACATTATTAACGGATACACATAACATCCTTGAGGGATGTTGAGAAGCCCGACCTTGGAAAAAGGATAAACCAAGGAAAATTTGGTTGGGAAGCAATCTCAAAGCAAGGAAGAAAAATAGTCTTATGCCCAATTGCTGAAAAAATATCCACATTGCATGGCTTGGACTTATTTTGAACTAAAGGCATTTAGAGAGGATCTGCTTTCAACATGATATTCCCTTGGAATCTAATGCAAAACCATTCAGTAAATATACGAGCCAATCAATCCACTCCTATCTCTTAATATGCAAGAAGAAATGAATAAATTGAGGGATGGTGGAATTATTCAGCTCACAAGGTATTCTTCTTGGGTTGCAAACCTTGTGCCAGTTGGAAAGAAGAATGGTGATATTAGGCTATGTGTGGATTTTATAAATCTGAGCAGAGAGAATCAATGAATGATAATTATCCTTTTCCAAATATGGAAAACATGCTATAGTTAGTGATTGGATCTGAGCTGCTTTCTACCCTAGATGGTTTCTTTGGTTATAACCAAGTTGTGGTGAAGGAATCATAAAGAATTAAGACAACCTTTACCACCCATTGGGAACTTATGTATATGTCGGGAACCCTTTGGACTAATGAATGTTAGAACAAATTTTCAAAGAGAAATGGATGTTGTTTTTGCTAATTACATCAATGATTTTATTGTTGTCTACCAAGACGATGTAACTGTGTTTTCCAGAAAGAGAGGTGATCATTTGCAACACTTGGAGAAAATGATGATAAGATGTAGATAATATGGCATTTCACTCAATCCAAAGAAGTTCCATTTTGGGGTGCAGAAGGAAAAATTTCTTGGTCACATTATGTCACAAGAGGGGGTAATGATTGATCCAGAAAGGGTGGAGGCCATCAGCAATGTCCCAATTCCAAGAACCAAGAAAGGAATTCATTCCTTCTTTGGGAAGATAAAATTTATCAGAAGATTCATATCAAACTTTTTTGAATTGACCATTCCAATCACTTGCATGCTAAAGAAGGACCAGGTCATCAAATGGGAGGAAGATGCCATTCAAGATTTCAATGGAATCAAAGAGGCATTAAAGCATGCCCCTGTTTTAGCAGTTCAGTTATAAAAATCCTTTCCAACTATTTTTTTTTCTTCATAGAACACTATTGCATCAGTCTTATTGTAGAAGGATGATGAAGGGGCTGAGAGGCCAATTGCATTTTTCAGCAAGGCATTGTAGGGGGTTGAGATGAAACACACCATTATGGAGAGGAAGGAATTTTCCTTGGTAAAAGAAACAAAGGTTTTCAAGGCTTACATTCTAAGCTCTAAATTTTTGCTTATGTTCCCACACCATGGTTAAGGACATCTTATTAGCGATGGAGGTCTCAAGCAAAATATGCACATGGGAGAACAAGTTTCAAGAATATGAGATGGATATCCAAACCACGAAGTTAGTAAGAGGTTTGATCTTGGCTAAGCTTATGGCTTAGAGAAACTTTCAAACCATTGAGATGAATGAGGTAGAAGAAGAAAGGGTAGATGTATTTGAAAAGTTAATGAGTTTTGAATGGTTCAAGGATGTGATTTTTTTATCTTATACATTTATACTACCCCGAGTATTTGACTAAGAACCGAAGAGCCCTTAAGTTGGCTTTCCAGAAATATTTCATTACTGATTATGGGTTAGCTTGGAAGAACCCTTAGAGAGTTCTCTTAAGGTGCATTACGAAGATGAAGCCCCCAAGATAAGTGATGATCCCCATGGAAGAGTTTGTTGGGGACATTTTTCTCGGAAGAGTCATAGCACACAAGATCTTGAGGTCCAGTTATTGGTGTCTAACTCTCTTCAAGGATACAAATCTTTAGTTATAAGATTTGAGAGTTGCTAATGCTTCTCTGGAAGATCGAAAGCTTGGGCTCCCTACCTTTGCAGCTGTATCAATTAAAATCCCATTCAAGCAATGGGGAATGGATTTCATTGGTGAGATTTTAGACCCTTCAAGTGTTGGCCATAAGTGGATTCTTGTAGCCATTTATTACTTCACTAAGTGGGTGGAGGAAATCCCCACCAAGAGAGAAACACACCAAATTGTAATGGACTTTGTGCCGAACCATAATATCTCGTAGGTTTTGAGTGCCGTTAAAATAGTTGCTTGACAATGCCATGAGCTTCAAAGCTAGACCTTTGATGGAAATGTGTAAAGAATATGGGATCAATTTCACATATGATTCTAATTACAATCCCCAAGGAAATGGACAAGTGAGTCCAATAATAAATTTATTCTTATGATTATCGAGAAGAACCTTGGAGCTGAACAATAGAAAATGGGGTGAGTAGTTGAAGTTTGTTGTTTGGGCTGAATCAATTCTTGTTAAAAGAGCCACTAGAAAGAGTTCATTTGAGTTGGTGTATGGAAAGTAGGCCCTGTTTCCCCGTGCATATGCAATTATCCTCATATCAGTTCATTCATAGATGTAAGATCAAGAAGTTAGTCCATATGATGCTCACATTAACCAAATTGTTGAACTTGATGAAGAAAGGAGAGCATCCCACCAAAGGCATGCAAAGTTCATAGAATAACCGAAGAAGTTGCTTGACAAGAAGGTCACTCCAAGAGCTTTTAATGTTGGAGATCTCGTGCTTTTAAGGGATATCGAGGCATGAAGATAAGGAAAGCATGGAAATTTTGTCACATTATGGATGATCCCTTACGCCGTTGGTATTAGAATTGGTAAACATAAATTTTTCTTGACGTACTTGGATGGGGAGTTTCTCGAATTACCTATTAATGGTAGGAATTTGAAGCATTTATTGGATTGATTCCCAGAATAAAAGTGATTATCGTCTGTCAATGTATATTTTGTTAATTTTTTTCTAACTTCTATGTTTTTTGTTCATTACGGTCCTTGGTGGCTTGGTTTTACTAGTTTATTAGTTCATCTTTGTGAGACAGTTACGGTTTTGTGCTCTTGAGCTGAATTATTTTCCTAATTGATATTTTAGGACTTGGTCTATTATTTGGTTCTTGTGGCACTCACAGGGTGTTCCCATCCCGACCCAGAGCTGATGTTGGTGCTCAAATTTGTCTCATCCCATTTTCCATTGAAACCTATCGATTCTTCGCCTCTGTCACATTTCATCTCCTCATGCTATGCTTGAAAGGACTCGTCTTCTCTTTTGTTTCCGTAATCAATCCTTTCCTAGGTCAAGAATCACTTATGGCTCTATAATTGTTTCCTTGTTTCTCTGTTCATCTAAAAAGTCTCATAAACCGGGTATAAAACTCAGTTTTTCCATTCTTTGCTTTTTCCACGATCAATGGAATTATTGTCCTTGTTTTTTTTTCCCTAGATACCTGAAGAAAAAGGAATGGATGTAGCTTGAAGGAGTGTTTTTAAGCCTTGTAAAATTTCTAGATCCTCTGTCCTTGAGGAAAATTCCATCTCCTGGATCAAACAATTGTTTTCCCGTGTTTTACTGGTTTGACGGTGAGTTTTCCCCATCAAATTTTACATATTTAACATCTATGGAAATGTGGGCCCTTTTGGTTGGATGCGGCTCAGTGCGGAACTCTAAAAATTCTATGCATCACCTTGACCCAAAATTTTTCCACGTGGAGGAATGATGCTCATTTGAAAGTTCACTTTTTGGTTTGGCCTTGGAGTTGCGTTGGGAGGACATGTGGAGGCATCCACTGCTTTTCGCAGACTTAGACAATTTTTTATATAGCCGGTGCGGTTTGGTGGGATAGGGACACATGGTGAGCCCGCACTCATTCAGGGTCTCTTCTCTTGGGCAACATTTTTAAATTGCGCCAAGGAAACATGTGGAGGTCTCTCTTGGGTCTTCCCATACTTAGACTATTCAAAAAAAATTTAAGAGGCCTAGGACATGTGGAGGGACCACGCATGTTTGGGGACCAGCCCTTGAGTTTTATTTCTAAGAAGCGCCAGGGATGACACTTGGAAGCTTCCACTTGATTTTCCTTTTGCTTAGAATTTTCAACGTGAAAGGAGATTGCCTCGACCTTGACACATGGCGCCCTCCTCATGAGCTATCAACTTTCAACAAATTCTGTTGGGCTAGGACACGTGGTGAGCCCGTGCTCATTTAGGGTCACAACTTTTGGGGACCAACTCAAGATGCGCCATTGAGATGTGTGGCAGTTTGAAGAGTCAAAGGGGTGGGGAAGCAGGCTATCGGGAGTAACTTGGATTTTTTGCCTCTTTCCATCAAAAGGGTTAAAATTATAAAAATGAACCGCAAAGCACGATGAAGGATAAGTCAAAATTTGATATGAAGGACAATGGCAGAGGTTCGAATTCTAGAGAAAATTTAGAATTTTCCTTTTGTGAAAAAGGGGTCAAAGTAAAGAAAGGGAAAAAGAGAAATATTACATATGTCGGGCCCATTTTCAAAGGTGGAGGGGTGGAGGAAAAAGAGAAACTATTACATTTTTCCAAAAAAAAGTAAAAGGTAAAAGGAACCCCCATGCCCGCATTAAACTAGATCTCGCATGCGTGGACGGTCGAAATTTAAAATAGAAATCAACAACAACTATGCATCATCAGTATCGATTTTTTTGCCATTTTCACTCCAAAGCTCTTAGAGATGCGAGTCTTCATGATTTCTTGAATCTCCTACATGCCAAACAGAGAGGGGAGTTAATTTGATATCTAAATTTGGTGAGGAAGATCCAGAGATGTCTTTTACCATTAAGACGTAATTTGGATATCGGGTTCGATCTGATTTTCTAGTTTTCCCTTCCTTGACGCAAGGGACTAGATTTGACAGATTTGGGGCAGAAGTAGTTGGCACATAAGAGGAAGAGTGATCTACCAGGTGAAAGAATTGAATGTTGAGATATTTGAAGAAATATGCCTCTTTGATTGCATGACAACTTTTGTAAATCCAATTCCTAAAATCACGATCAAGATCATAATGAGCACTCTTGGTACATTGAATGTTTCTACTTTTTGGGGGAAAACTTTGTTGTAAAAATGTTATAAATTGCATGAATTTTTCATGTAAATGGTTGGAGTGTTAGAGGTCGAGAGTGATTTTCTAAGAGAAAATCTTGATAGAGTTCATCTTTCTAAGAAACCATCTAAAGAAACCCTTGTTTATCTCCTTTGTGTTAAATTTGATCATGTCAAGGTGGTTGCGAGTGTATAGCCATTGACAAGCTCAGAGATTGTTCTAGAAACTTTCCCCTGCTGATAAATTTAATCAAAATTGAGTTAATCTATGTTATTTTGGGTGAAATTTGTGTTTTCTTCATTCTTGAATGTCTTCAAGTAGTTTCTCTTGTTCCCGTTGCAATATTACATTGAAATCTTTGTGAATCGCACAAGATATTATCCTTGTGATAGTTTGGTGGCATTTGTAATTTCATTTATTAGAAGAGATTTCATTTGATAGTTAAATAAACAAATTTAAAATGACTGTGAATCCTAACATGAATATAAGATTGTTTGTTAGCCTTTGAGGGTATCTTAGGCATGATAAAACAGAGATATTGATAATGTTTAGTTAAGTTTTCTAATTTGATCCTTGATTTTGGATCCTTGAAGTTTGTGTGGAAAGTGCTGATCGGGGCCTCCATTGAACCACATATTCTGGTTAAAGGAACATCCTAGCTACCCTAAAGCATTATGTTCTTCAACCTCTCCATTTTTGTAAAAGTTCTCGAGGATATGGCGAATCAAGCTCATTCTGCCTCACCTCCCACAAAAATCCATTTAAAAAAACTAATCTTGCCCATTCTACCCCTATTTTTCCTATGTGTATACAAGTCCATAGTTTCTATTACCAAAATATGCAAAAACAATCAGGTTTTCATTCTCTTTAGTGGTTTGAACCTTACCTAGAAAATATCTCCATTATCTAGGTGACAACTCATGAGAGTTAGGTTTTGTTGCATTGATAATATTTTCTTCAAGGTCTCCTTACCAACTTCATAAGGAGGGACATCTCCATCTCCTCCACAAATAACATGCTACAAAAGGGTCCTCTCACCCTGGTTGAAATGAACAACCATAAAGTAGTGAGGATAGGTCAAATCCTCTTAAGGGTGCTACCGATTTCTCCAAATTATAAGTGACAAAGAGCAAGCTTCATTTATTCCCTGGATACGAAATGACACACTATGTTATACATGCTCTACTTGTCTCTAAGCTTCTGCAAACCTATGATGCTACTCGGCCTCGAGGGAGAATCAATTTGGGTACCAACAGTCATAATTATTGGGAATTGTGTCTAGTGTTAGCATGTTCCTACAACATCATTTTGACAGGGAATTACAATGTGGCATTGTAAAATATAGAATAGGATATTCAATTAGGGAATTATTTATTAACACTTCCCCATATTGTACACAGTGGTAAAAATTATTATATATTAGTGGCTTTATTCCTTTTGAATCTTAGTTTAGGACTTAAAATATGTATTGTGTGTATAACAAAAAGTAACACTATGTCAAGCGTTCATCCTAGAGATAAATTTAAAAATTGAATGCTAAAATTTTATAATATCTTAGTGAATATTATAAAACCAACATAATTTAATTGACTAATCATTCGAGAAATCAACATGCAATGGTAATTTGTCCGACTATTCTACTATTGAAAAACTTATAATTATTAATCAATATAACATAATATGTAATTTTTAACAAATACATGTTCAGGGAATTTTCTAGGAATAAAATCTATCTTGGTATCATGTCTTCCAAATTTTTGCATCATTAGAAAAAAACATGTAATATTTCTATTTTCAGGAACCTTTATACCAAGCCACCATAAAGTAAAACCCCAATTTATTAAATAATTGATAGTATATTCTATTTTACAATCTTATGATATGTAAGTAAATTGTGTGTGTTCTTTTAATCATTTTAATTATCCCCCACAACCACTATATTTGTTATGATCAATATCATGGGGCCTGGGGATAAAGAAACCAATTATAAATAAAAATAATATGATGGGAAAAAAGTAGACTAAATTTAAGTGATGAGAATAAACAAAGTGAATCGAATTTGCAAATCCTACATGGAGGAAAGGTATATAGACTAAAATGCACTGAATGTTATATAAAATGATGGCTTAATGAATAATTATGATGAAATAAGTAATGAAAATACAAATTTTAATGATACTAAAATGAGTATTGATAATTATTTTAATATTGATCTTGATATGAATAACGATAATAAACTTCTATGTTAATAATGTAAATTACATGGAGACAATGAATGATGAAGTTAATTTTTGTGATGAACATTGACCACTAAGAACACCTCTTTATGTTTTGTAGAACACACATTCAATTAATTTAAATTTGTGAAAACATTTTTGAACCAATTCTAGCAAAACAATTGGCTAAATTTTGAGAGGAAATGTATGGAAATTCAGAATAATTAATTTGAGAAAAAAATGATACTCAAATATATCAATATTTTATCATGATGATAAAATTAATTAATATGATACCTACAATGAATGCCTTATGAATAATAATATGTAATAATGATGGTCAAAATGTTGCACTGATGATGTACTGATCTACATAAAACATATCTAATGTAGGTGAAATAAATGCATGAAAGATAGTAATCGTATGCAACATGCACTTATAAATTGTATATCAAGTTATAAATCACTACAAAGTCTTGATTACAAAAAGAAGTAGAGCCTTGAGAGTAATCAAAGAAACACTAATGAAGGAATTTGTGAGATGTAAAAGTTTGGAATCATCAAATAACACTAAATACTCAAAAACATCTACTAGACTCCCATTAAAAGAAAAAGATATATATGATAAAATATAAATATTATTTTTAAAACTTTGAAATGATAAAGCAAAGGTTTCACAAAATAGAAGAGATATGGTATGTAGAAGAGTTTTTCTCATAATCATGAACCAAATGCAAAAAAATCTTATGTATGTCTCAAAAATAATTATTCTCTAAGTTTAAGATGGAAAATTCTAAAATTTACATTGGTAAAAGGTTATTGAGATGAATAAAATCTCCTCTGTAAAAATCAATCACTCATGTATCACTGTCGTTGTAGGTATCATGTTGAACTTTCAATGCATTATGGTTTTTTTATGTACATTGTGTTTTACATATCACAACATTTTGTAGGAGTGCATACTAAATATATAGCCAAATTTAGTAAGGGAATTTATTCCTACCATATTTTGTGAAATATACTTGTTGGATCATTATTTATAACAAAGCATGTTTGGATGAAACTTACTGACATATGTGGTGGGTTTCCAAAATTGAAAATTTGTATCAATGAGGAAAATATCTAGTTGGTATTGGGTAAGTGCACATAATTGGTGGGCCAAAATGTGGAAAAAATGTGATTTAAATAAAAACACGTATGTTGTTTATGATATCAGATTCACATTTTAGAAATATAGGTTCGATAATTGATGAACCAAAAGTGCGTATATGTTATGATGAATACATGTTTCTTAAAATAGGTGTAATATATGTGTATGTGGGATATTTGTATTTAAAAATTAAATAATTTTAAGTATAAGATGAAAAATATATATTTTAAATTTAATTTAGTAAATATAATAAATTAGGGTCACTTTGCACCTTATGGAACTAGTCTCACAGCTCCATGGTCATAGTTTAGGAGATTATTTTTATAATTTAATTTTTTCGAAGTACATAGGTATTGTTCGACATTTCAGCTTTTAGCCTAGATCTTTTAGGGTTTAAATTCTACAATCGATGTCTATTTTGGGAAAAAATATAGTCATTGTTTATGTTTTGGGGCCTTTTGGATTGTTTTATGATATTTTTAGGAGTGATATATATGTCGAAACTAGAATTTACAAACCTCAAAATTTGTAAAGATAGTGAAAATTGATCGAATATATGAAATCGCATATTTTTCCATGAGCATGGAGTTGAATCCCTAATTTCATCTTAAAATATGGTAGAATCATACTATGGATGAGTACTACTTTCTGAAGTTTATGAAATGTAACTTTAAGATGACCACTTAAGTGATCCCCATGATAAATAATGCACCGGATGACCTTGGTTCCCATGTGGGCATGTATATAATCTTTTGAGCCTTATAATATAGATTATAAATTATAAGGTTTGGGAAATAATATTATCTATATAAGTAATCCATAATATCTTCATTTTTTCAATATAATAATAAGAGGTAGCTTGAAAATTTGGAAGCTAAAAGAGTACATAACATAAATATATTTAAAACACTCAACAAAACATAAGGCAAGAGAATGTGAAAATGTGTAAAATATTCTACAAACTCATTTGATTTCCATGGAGAAATTTTTTTGGGAATTTCCTTAAGATTTATGCTAAGGATATTAGTTTCATTCTCGCTTAGTGTAGGATTAGAAAGGTTGATTCAAAATCCACTTATATCATAAAAATTCAAATCTAAATCAACATTAAGAGAAATAATTTACTGAGATACTTTTGTGTTGTTTCCTAGAAACCACTCAAAAAAATTCATATGTGGCCAAGAAAACCATTGAAATAATTTCATGCATTACAAAAATGGAATTTTGTGAAAGTGGAAAGAGGGGAATAGTAAATGAGAGTGAACTATAAACTTATCATCATCAGTTTCAAGAAGAGAAAAATTAAAGCCTCATGTGAAAATTTCCTTTAGAAGCTCGAATAAGAAAAACTCAATTATGAATATGTAAAATAGGATATTAGACATATGATCATGAATACTCCCACACTAATAGTGATTTCACTAAATATAGTGACTTCACACTAATCTAATGATTTTTATGATGGTCTACTTTAATAATCCCCAAAAATAGCAATTTTACTCGGTTTAACCTCAATAGAGTCTTCAACACAAAAGTACGGGATGTCGGAGATATCCTGTAAGGAGTTTTTAAACACATCAAAAAAATTATTTCTTTATTCCTCTCTAGCAAAGGTTTAAAAACTTTTCTCATCATAGAAAATTCATTTGTACATGGGAACACCAAAACGTCTCATGCAATACATTTCTAGGAGTAATAATTGTTGTAGAACATAGATTCATAATAAGTTTTCATTAAAAAATAGAGTATTGTAGTATTCTAAATTAATCTATAGATTCTTCAAACCTTACTAAACATTGTCCCCACATTGTCTCAAGGAGATAGGTAGTTTACCCTATTTGACTGATATGAACTTAATTACGAGGATATGATGAGATTTAGAGATTAGTTGGTCTACATAACATCATGAATATTAAATAAAATATCAATGTATGATGAGTTTTTAGGTTTTATGGACCCTAAGTACATAGTTATCTAAATTAAATTAAATTTTCTTTGTATGATATTGCACAAGTATCCATGCTTATGGATTAAAGTTTAGAAGGAGAGGAAAACATAAGACAAGGAGATAGAAGAATTATAGTTTCTTTCTTGTAGTAAGACAATGAGAGATATCAACCAAGAAAATATAACCCTTTGGAATGGAGAATCCATTCCAATTTATAGATCTCACAATGAGACTCTTCATCTACCCCCACATGACCTTTCAAAATTCCTATCACTTGTGACTATTCACATTCCACTAGGAGTGAAAAATAAGCCCCTTTCTTATTAATGGAAAGGAAATTTTACAATGCAAATATTACATAATCACTTAAGTGAATAGGATGAAATAGTCATAAAGTACATTTACAATGGAGAATTAGAAAGTGGAGAGAGAAGAGAGAGAGAGAGAATCTCCAATCTTGAATGAAGAAGGATGAAGAATATATGATCATGAAGAATATCCACTCTTGTGATGAACTGGTGAAATTATCCAATACAATAATGAAATCTTGATCCTTGACCTCTTATGCATTGTAAGAAGCCTCCTAGAATGATAAATTTATGTATCCCTGTAAGGTACAATGAGAGAAGAAGTGAGAAGCAATTAATGGATGAGCGATTGAGATAAATGAAAAATTACCTATTTCAATTAAATCAATCATTCCAATCCATGAAACATTTCCATGCCTTTCTGAACCTCTTGCACTTGATGAGAACTTAAAACAATTTCCCACACAATGCAACTATGATGATCCTTCCACCTAGGAAACATAATGACTAATTAAATGTGAGACCAAAAATGTTATGACTTAGAGATAAGTCAAGGTAGGAGATTGAATGAAGAATGCTTCTGTATTTTGATCAAATCATATAATGAGATGAGACACAATTGAGACCATTATGCAAATGAGACCAAATTTTAGAATTGAGAGCACTTCCCTTCTACGATTCATGATTCAACTTTCAATCCTCTCGTAATCATGAATTCATCTTTATAATTCCTATGAGGAAAGATCGAGAGAGATGCTTACAACATAGTGACAGGTGTATATTTGTAAATGTTGAGATGTACCTCTCATCATGCTGAGTGGCATAAATAGATTGTTATTTACCAAGGGTGAGGATCTCATGAGGATGGGGCCAAATTTCATGAGTTGAAAACAACTTCCTAACACTTCAGGTTGTGTTTTTGAGTGACAAAATTCTCCTTCATAAGGGTGAATATTTTTTTCACCCCATGTCCCCTTACTTTTGTGACAAAGGGACAAGGGGACATTAGATATCAAAAGACTGTCATGGATCGCTTCATCATGAAAAAGTGGTCAAAATGAGTTACCATGAGTTGAAAGCATATTTATAACACCTCAACTACTGAATTAAGTGACACAACCCACTCCTCCATAGGGGGACCACACTTTGGAGTTCCCATATCCCCTTCCACATTGGGACAAAGGCATAAATGGTTATCAAGCCTCCAAAAACCTACCCAAGCTTCTTGTAATGCCATTGTCATCATTCTCAAAATGAAAATAGGATAAGTAGTGAATACTCATGCACAGGAGAAAGACATGAAGTTTGAAGGGACAAAATTAGAGGATTTGGAATCCAAATAACCCAATGTATCCATTCCCATAATTTTCAGGACATTATTGATATTGTAATTTTACTTGTTAGTACATTTTCTAATTTATCCCTTACACGTACACTAATAAGTTAAGTTATCATCAAATTTCAGAATGTGTATGAACCAACGGCTAAGTGCATGAGAATTGGGGACCAAAAAGGAGTTCAAAAATGGTCACATTTTTTCTTGAAATCAACAAAACCTGAAATTCAACTAAAAATTTGACATGCATATGCTCAAAATTTGACAATGTGATAAGAATAACAATCCTAGTGCTCGAATCTAGTTCCTAAAATATAATTTTTAAAAATGGTTGAGATTAAGAAGGTTCGAATGTGGCCACTCAAAAAAATGTGTGACAAAATTATAATGGATTTTAGATCAAGAAGTTTTTGAAATTTGGATGAAAAAATCATATATTGTGTACAAAAATGTAGACATATGTTCTAGCAAGAAAAGAAGGCATTAGTAAAAGAAATTAAAGATGAAAGTTTTAAAATAATTAGATTTTAGTAAAAATTATATTCAGTCAATGGTAATACCAAGCTTGACATCGTAGTATAATTTTTTAAATAGTTTTTTTGTAACACATGACAAATTAAGGTTTACACATGATATTTTTATATTTATTTATAAAACACAGATTTATTAACGGATTACACACAGTCAAACATTATGTTTGGATATCATAGCAAATATAAGCCTATGAATTGGGAATTTTAAATCCATAGAAGATAAAAATTCTTTCATTATAACGCAAGACGTTCATGTTTACTATCTTGTATATGTGCATTTGGGACCTATATGTTTACCAAAATAAAACTTATAATTTAAATTTATTTTAGTAAATATAAGAAATTAGGGTCACTTTTCACCTTATGGAACTAGTCTCATAGGTCCATTGTTGTCCATGTGTTGTCATTGATGTTGAAGTGTGAGTTTTTTCAATTTTCATTAAGTGTAATTGTTATAAAAAGGTTATTGTTGAGTTTATTGCTTATATTGCATGGGATTTGGAGTAGTATAAGGGCTTATTGGAGTGTGAGGATTACTTTCAAAGGAATGGATAATGTTATGATAAGGTCATGGAGAGTGAGTATGGTCATAACAGGTTGTACAAGGGTGCTAAATTGATGTTCGAGTCATTTTTAGTGAAGCAAGCTTGTTTCGGTGCTTGTTTATGAGGTATAATGAGTAGAGTGAGGCATGGTATGATTTAATGAAGCATGTAGTGTCTGGTTATGCATAAGGAAAACACGAGAAACATGTATGTTACATATAGAGGCACTTATACGTGTCCGAGAGTGCATATACATGTGTTTGATGTGGTTTCTAGGTATACTATATACCTAATCCTTAAGAAAAGTATACCCAAGAGAGATACATTGACCTAATAAAAATATATTTGAGAAATGGTGAGAATTGGAGATATTTTTCCATAATTATATGATGGTGTGGTCTAAATTTATGGACCTACCGATTAAGGGTTTTGAATATATTGCACTTTAATCAAAACCAAATTTACAAAAATGAGTTTCGAGAGATAAATTTTTAATTTTAGATGCTCATTTGGGACTGCATGATTTACATGGGGAACCAAAATCCTAGGGGTAGTTAACTAGCTTAGTTATGAATATTTTATAATAAGAAAAAGGTTTCTTGATCCTCAAATTTTATGAGCAGTCGTTAAGAAGCCAAACAACTTTTTAAACCTTGTTACAGAGCGATGTGTGAGATATTTGTTGACAACCCCAAAATGTATCTTTTTAATTTTATTATGATTAGAGGTTGTAGAGTACTATTTCATATTTCCATTGATGTATTTTATAGCTTGTGACAAAGTATGTGGACCCCACCTAAAAAGGTAAGTTTTTGAAAGTTTCAATTTGTGAAAAAGTTTCCCATTAAACCTATTGAATAAATTACCATTTATTGAAGCATGAGAGTTTTACTACATGTATAAAATAGTTTCTAGTCATGGTTGTTCCTTAGAAGTAAAATTGTGTGTTATTTATGAGGATTGATTTTTACATAGTTTTAGGGCAGTTTTGAGTAGTCTAAGAACAAAACGGTTTTAGAGGTTAGACAAGATTTTCATGACTTGGTTTAATTTTTTTCAGGATCCCAAAATTAATGTATTTCTATTGATATATCATACTTGAGTTTTGGTGAGTATTGAGGATGTTATGACCTAATATTTGACGGCGAATATTAAGGGTACTTGGTTGAGCATGGTCTCATGAGGGTTTCATGGTGTGATGATTGTTATGAGTTTTTAATGAGTTTTGAGATTTTTAAGGCTTAGTAAACATCTCAAAGTTTTTGGTAGGCCTTGGTGAAGTTGGTTTTGGTCTTACACATTCATATTTGGAGAGTAGGCTTCTTGAAGTGTTTTATGGATTTTTGTGTCCTAATGGAGATCTAGAAGGTTCCTTTGGATATTGGCTACCTACTTGGTCATATGAATGATTTTACTAAGTTTTTAATAATGATGTTTTAAGTTTTTACTATATGAAGGCTGACCTACATGTTTTATGACCAAGAGAAGGGTATAAGGACATATTAGAAAGTTCATTTTTAAAATTTTGTAAGAGAGGGAAAAGTGCGGTTTATAGGGGAGAGGGTGAATGTGATAAAGTTCCTTGTGACATTTTTGATAGATATATGAGTATGTGATTCTTTTTTGGAGAGTGAGAATGATATTTTGAGCTAGGGAAAAGGTGAATTCATCATGAAGGAAAAGGTTTTGAGCAAGATAGAAGGAAGAGTAATCTTTATGGTGTCATATTTAGTTGTAGTAGTAAAAATTACTAGTTATAACAACTTTTAAGTGGTTGAGTTGGCGCATGATCATGTTCGGGGTTGTAGCCTCTATTTGGGGTTGGTTCCTTAATAAATCAAGGGTTGGTGGTCCTTGTGGGGTTAGTGATTTAAAAATTATTAAAATTTTATGTTAAATTCTAATTTCAAAATGACTATAGTGATATAAAATAACATACAAATGATAATCCATTTAAAGATGTAATTAAGCACGAAAATGAGTGAGATAGGGAACTTATCTGATTTTTTTCTTATCCTGAAGTGTGCCTGAATTGGAACAACTGATCAAAAGGATGGGAAGATTATTTGAAATTATTTATATTAATTTTTTAGCTTTCACAATAACCTAGACAAGGATGCCTAGGTAGCGGGAGGGCACCTCGGTACTTGGACTTTCTATAGGAACTGTGATTGCACATGGGGTCAAAAATGATTTTTTTGTGTTGCTAGGGTTTCACTACCCTTATTTGATAATCACATGTAGGTTCTTTAGAAGATCATTGAGTTCGGTGGTAACTCGCAAAACATATAGTATCTGTAAAACCCTAAACTTCATTAAATCCTAAATAAATAAAGATGTAAATGTGAGTCGACTAACCTCGATAGTTACCCGACATACTAAAATTATTACCGAGCCTTGCACTTTACTACATCTTGGAATCCATGTAGTTCTATGTAATTTTTGTGCATTACTCTCTCTAGGTTTCCTTACGTCGATGATGCTAAGATAACAGGTTATATCTAGATATAATGAAAATGTGTCGTATGGAATTTAGAAACTTTCGATTCTGTGTAGTGTATGAAGAGTAATAAGCCCAAAATGTAGTCCCCACTGTGATAGTATGTAGATAACCCTTCATATAATTACCCACCCTTATTAATGGTATGTATGTTGAGTTTATCTAGGGATATATTGCTTGCATTTCAACACTAGTAACATGAAATGTTGACTAGGACATCGCAATACTGAGTAAGAAAACTTAAAAATGATGAGCACAAATGTAAAAATTGTGAACAAGAACAAAGAGGAAACAAGCGCATAGGTTGGACGAAGCACTTGGGTGCATGTGTCAAGTCATGGGCACAAGTTTCTGAGACATTGTATGAAAAATGTGGGAATAATGAGGACCAACGAAATATGGGTGTAGAAGTGACAGATGTGAGAGATAAAAACAATATAAAGAATCAAAGCAAGCGGATGGACTCGAAGTATTTCACTAGTGATTACTTTTCTTTTCAATATCCATACAAAAAAAGTATACTTGGAAGTATAGTTCAATATTAGTATGCATATGGTTTTGTGTCTACATTGTTCCCCACTTTATCCTATTTGAAAGAAATTTAAGTAGTGTAAAGTAAGTAAGGAACAAACTAGTGAGAATTTCAAAAATCCTTGTTGTAAGAAGTATGTGCGAGAATAATAACACATAGCGTGGTGAACCATGGATCAACGTGTCGATCCATGTGGCATTAATTGAGATAGAATTTTTTTGCAAAGGATAATTCAAATATATATATATATATATATATATATATATATATATATATATATATATATTGTAGAAGTTGAGGATTTTTATTTTATTTATTGGAGATTTGAAGGGGTAAGGAGAGATCAATTCCTAACATGATTTTGTATGTGTAGAATCTTGAAGGATTTGGGAATCCTTCCACCGAGGAAGAGTGTTAGGGAGATAGGTCTATTTTTACTCTCCAATTATAACTACATATTGAAAAGGTCCAACCACCGTAGGCGGCTATAGAACAATTTTTTTCCGTTTGGATCAAAGTTGAAAACCCATATTGGACTAGTATAGAAAATAAAATGACGTCTCATTGCCCCAAGTCCATGGGAGTAACAATATTAATATTTCTTGATGGATTAGGTCATATGAAAGTGACGTAAAACAATTCCCATGTTAAGTCATCTAGGAAAGTAGTGATGTAACTCCAAATTTAGGTCATCCGGGAGGACTAATAAAGTGATGATTGTACCATTGATTGACTTGATTCGAATATTGAACACTTATTTTGTGATTGAAAGTACATGATCAATTACTCATGGATATGTTTTTAACTTTTTCCCCTAGATTAGGTGAATAGGGTGAATAGATAGAAAATAGTAGAAAATGTTGAATATTGTATCCAAAATTTTTGATAACAATGTATCAAGAGTATGTAGTGATTATGTAGTATCGTGATATAGATGGTAAGGTGATCTTGATTATATGCCCCCATTTTGGAGAAAGGGAGAGTGGTAGTAGCAATGAATGATGATATGAAAGTAGATGTGAAATGATGTAATAGTGCAAAAAAGAAGTATAGTAGATATCAAAAAATTGTGTATATTGAGTTAATAATGTGCTTGATTGGAATACAATGCCATGGAATGTGTACAATACGATGGGAGGAGGATGTTTGAACCAAATGGTACAAATGAGGAATAAATTAAGTATCCAATCTCAAGATATGAGAAAAACCTTGAAGCATGTATTAGTTGGAGAATGAGCACGAATGGTAACTATAGTAAATTGGTAATTGAAGAAAAGTGCTATATATAGTAATGGTAAAAAGTGAATAGTGACTTCATTTAAACCTTGATTGATGGAGAATTTGAGCTTTGAATTTGTGAGGATGTTGTAGATTAGTGCGCACAAGATTGACTCGATTCGAGATGGTGGCAATGGTCGTGGCAGCACGAATGACACATGAGTTGGTAAGTGTTGAATATTTTGAAAAACTTTGATGAAATTTGCTTGTTTACTGTCAATTTTTTGAAAATTTGAGTTTTTAAATATTTGGGCATTTTTGACCTAGGAAAGAGCAACGAAGTCTCTAATCTCTTTCAGGATGTCAACGCCAAGTTCTAGGCTCTAGTGTCCTTCTCCTAGTTATTCAAGTCCTCGCTCCTAGGCATTAGCATCCCAGGAGGTTGTTTTGACCTCAGAATGTAATATATGTCAAATCTAATGGTTTTTGGTAGTATGAGTTATTGTATTTACATGTATATAAGGTGATAATGTCTCTTGAGTATGTCAATATTTTGTGTTTTGTGGTTGGATATTCATTCAAGAGAGTTCCATGGAGGTCAACATTTGAGTACACTATTGACTTTAGGCTTATCTGACGTGGAGTGGGATATACTAGACTCTGTGAGTCTATAGCACATAATGAGATTGGGGGAGATACCAAATAATGTTTCAAGTATCATTGCATTATGTGAGAGATGGTGTGAAGACACTTGTGCTATTTTGATGACTACCGGGGTGATGACCATGACCCTAGAGGATGTATATCACATATTACGACTACCACTTATGGGTGAGAGAGTACATGCGGTAGTCGTAGAGGATTCTCATATGTAGATGAGAGCATATAGGTGGTATTTTATAGGGACACAAGTACATATAGAGAACCATATTAGCCTAGATGCCATATAGAGATTAGGATTTCTACGATTGTAAAAATTCATTACGGTAGTTATTGCTTGAAAAGTGATAGTGTAGGGTGGTGGTGTGGGCATATTTTATAGGATGCATGATATATGTCGGTAGATAGAGGAGGATGGGACTATATTTGCATGGGCTCGACATTTATTAGTAAATTTATATAAATAATTATATAGGTTTACACATGAGGATCATAGGGGTGGGTCTAGAACGCCATATTATTACATGTATGGGCCTATGAGAAAATTTTGATACTTTTGAGGGAACTTGGTGGACCACGAGATGATTAAATCACAATGCTTGAGATATTTGCAACGAGGTGGAAAGGCATACATAGTTAGAGACTGGATACTACTACCTATAGATCTATGCTTGATCATATGGGGCTAGGGGCCATTATATGGAGGCCATATCGAGCCTATGGAGGGTGGTCAGAGGATGGAGTAGAGATACTATGTGTCTTATGTGTGATGTGGCTAGAGAACGAGTTTACACTGCTGGGCGAGCTATTCTAGGTAGAGCGTGTGTCATAGAATTTCATTATGGCTTAGGATGTGCTCCTGAGCCATATGTATAGGTGTGAGTGATGACAGGGCCGAGGTGTCAAGGACAAAGAATAGGTACTATAGGAGCACAACTAGTGCCAATAGGTGCAAATGAGATGGATGTGGCAATAGATCGAATATAGGTAGATGATGCGGATGTACTGAGGCATATAGTGCATGGTAGGCGAGAGAACCAATGGGTTATATTATTTCATGTTTTCGTGATGTGGTGAGAACACCACCAGTTGGAGGCTGCGAAGTGGTCAAAACCTTCCCTCATGGAAATGGTATAAAAGTAGTGATAGCGGAGTGTGATTATTGTGTGTTGTTAGTTTCTAATTTTTACTTAATCAAAATATTGTGGTCATCGTATGTAGTAACTAATACATTGTTATGACACTTATAGGGGATGTATATTGGTCTTTGATTTTTGACTTATCGATCCGCACATTGACATGAAATATGAATCCAAATGTTGTTGTTACTGGGTGGGATGTTGGAGCGAGTAGATCTTTAGTGCATGTGTGAATCTTCTCTTGTTCGACCCAATGGAAATAACAATGGCTATATGTATCATTTTATTGAGTGGCGTGACATGGTACGAGGCGGTGAATCAATGATCTAGGAAGGATTTAGGTGCAGGATCCCTAGCACGGTATGTGTTTACGAGGTATGTATATTTACATGCTCAATTCAGTAGAGCCGTCAATTGAGTTCACATTATTACAAAAACATGTGGAGAGATATAAGGGCATGACCAATGACGTACATTGAGTAGAGAAGCATCTACTTCTAGAGCTCTGCATTGTATATATAGTGATGATGATGATGTATGATATATGTAATGATGTATGGGAGGTTTCCCCATGATTGTATTTTGTAGCTTATGATTTTGGACTATATATATATATATATATATATATATATATATATATATGTATGTATGTATAGACACACACGTATATATATATATATATGTATGTATGTATGTATGTATGTATGTATGTATGTATGTATGTATGTATGTATTTATGTATGTATGTATAGATGGAAGATTTGTATTATTGTGTTGTGTTGATGTTTTATTTATATGCAATGATTGTTGTTTTGATGAATGATTTGCATTGTTTGAATGATGATGTGTTATTGGAATTTCATAAATATTATGGTAATTTTATGATGCAGATATGAAGTAGATGATGAATGTCGAAAATTGGATTGTATGTATAAATGAGGATATATAATATGTGATAGTAATATATGTAAGTAGATAAAATGGATGATACATGATGTATGTAAATGTGTGTGAGTATGATGAAGAGTGGGGAAGAATAATGATGTCTCCAATTAGCTGTATGTGTAGAAAATATGAGGTTCATTTATATAAGACCCCTCGGAAATTAAGAATGAACTATGTTAGAACTATAATAATAAGTGATCAAAATATTTAGGTTATAGTTAAATAATGTAGAATAACTTATATTCTTCTTATTTAAATATAAACTATGTATTAGGTAGTTAGTTATTTCTTAACTAATATTACTTGGGGAGGTGTGCCTATCACATAAGAAGGTTGTAACCCTTCAGTTATTTAAATATGAATATAGGTCATATTAGGAATTATCATGGTGATTCTAGTAAATACATGGAGTAGAAGCGAGGAGGGAGTTTTACTAGATTGGATGTATAAAGTTTCTCATATAGTGGAAATTATTCTAACATGGTTTTCTCCCCTGTTGGGGTTTTCCATGTTAAATTTTGTGTTATGGTGTTATTTATTTTTCTATGTATTTATTCATTTATTACTATGTGCAAATTTATATTTATGTTTATTAATTAAGGTTAATAAATATTTCATGCCCTCATCCTGACATAGTACTGAGCATGATTAAATAATTTAATTTAATTCTAATGTTGCAACGGTTGGGAAGTTAGGTGGTTAGTTGGTTAGTATCCTATTTATCCATTCCTTCCCTTTTCGGTTACGTAAATGAATGTGGTGTGCACATGTGGAAACCTCCTTGAATATTTTAACCCTCGAGTTAAAACTGGAACTCGGGAGCATTACAATAGCCTAGAAAATAGAGGTAAGGTTTAAATAGTTATGTGAAATATTTTATATATTTCTATAGTTTGTGAAAGTGTGCAGGTTAATACGAGATGTTAAAAGAGAGGGTAAAATTCAAAGTGAAACCTAATTCACAGAGGAGACAAGATTCCATGAAAATAGGGTTTCAAATTCTCTTATTAGGTTAGATGATCATCTTGTCCCCAGTGATGTAAAATTATTAATTTCAACCTTTGAGTTTTGAAATCTTCTATCATGTCCTCCTCACCCCCTTCTTTAATAAGGGTTGCACATATAGTTTATAATAAATATAAACTATATTTTTATATACATTATAGATTAAATCTATAAGATTGTGTTATTTTTATAAAAAAATGAAAATGAAATATAAAATTATATAGTTTATATAAACCTAATTTATATAATCTATAATTTATTCTATAGAATATACAAATTAAAATTCATTATATTTTATATAAAACTAAACTATATATAAATGTTATGCCTAAAAATATGTGGCGTGATAAAAACATTATATTAAAAATATATAAGCGGGCTGGCCCCTACTAGGGAAAATTTTATTGGGGAATTTTCATAAACTCGCAAATATTCAGGTTTTTAGAAATTGGAAATGGTGAATATTCAACCTTCATTTTCGTCCTATTTTGTCGAAAGTTTGGCGAGAAAAGTCCTTAGTATGGGTCAGTTTGCCTAGTATTTACACATATAAATGAACTTATGCATGTAATTTTCCAATATTTTAAATACACCTATGCCCATATTCGCTAAAGTATATAACTATACATAGCGATAAATAAGCATAACGCGTAGGTATATGGTATAATACATATACAATTATCCACCTTTTAAAATATTTTCCATGGAACCCTAACCCCAATTTGACCAACCTCTTGAATCACTCCAAGAATTTCCACCCAACCTAGGCAATCCAAAAATTCATCCAACAGAGTATGCCAGAAGAGTCATCCAAAAAAGCCGTCTAATAGAGCCATCCAACATAACCTTATGATTGAGAGCCTTCTAACTGTTAGCCATCTAATAGATCCATATAATTTTTGGCCATCCAACTCAAAACTCGTATGTGATTTTCCTTGTTTGGCACCATTTCCATGGATTCGGGAAAGCAGGGTAAGGAAGCTTCTACAAGTTCAAAAAAGAGTAAAAAGATATTCTTTGGATATTTTGGAAACTCACAAAAAATGAATTATGTGTTGAGATCTGTGAAAATTATAGGTAATGTACTATCTACTAATTTATATATTTTTCACTATATATTTCAAATACTCTTTACACTCTTGTTTTATTTTTTATTTAGTGTTGTTAATAATATAAATAATTAATACTATTTCTATTACACTTTTAAATGTAGAAATTTTTAAAACACCTTCACAAACTAATGTGTTTCAAGATATCAATCTTGATGATCCTTTTGATTATAATGATCTGATTGATTAAAACATTCATTCACTTGATGACATCGAACTAGGTGAAGATTCATAAAATTCTCATCCAACACCAATAAAGGAAGCTTCTATTCCAGTGTCTGTTTTAAGAAAAAGAAGACATGAGGATAGAGATATTCTTGCTGAGAAACTAGATGCACAAGTTGAAGTTGAAGAAAGTAAAAAAATCTATCTCGAAGAAACATGAAAAAATGGACTATCGGAAAGACTTTCAGTTTAATTGGGAGTAAAATATCCTTTATTGAACCAAGAGAGATGAAAAATATTAATGATGTTCCAAATCAATGTCGATGTAAAATATGTAGTTGGAAACAAGGAAAATATCACACAATGCATGTTGAACTAGACACCATTAAAAAACACGAGTGGTAAAATACATATTTCTTAAAGAAAAAGGATGAGAGCATAGTAAGATCTCATAAATGGAAAGACGCAAAAGAGTTCTTGCATGTAAAATATACTGAGAATAATATGAAAAAGAACAAAAACGTTTGAAAAATATAATGAAACAAGGTAGCAGACAATTGTGGCAAAATTGAGAAAAGATATGGAGACTGAAATGCATGCCAAAAGTATTCAATTTTCTAATGTATTTCATATATTGAAAAAGGGAATACCCATTTCAGATTTTTTAGAAAATAAAATTTTGTATCGGTAACTTGATTACAAAATGCTCCACAATCACATTGGTCGATAATTAATGGTGGGAAATAGCAAAATGTTTTGCTCGAGTGGAAAGGGAGGATACAAAATAGGCTATAAAAAATGTAAATTTTATGTCCATTTCAATTGATGAGGTTATAATAGTGGAAAATACCTCATGTGTTTGTATTCATGTATACACATTTGCAAATGAAGTAAGAAATCCCCATCTCTTAGTAGTTCATAAAATGAGTGAAAATTATAATTATGAAAACATTTATAAGTTAGTGTTGTCATGTTTGAAGTGTCTTTGAAGGTATGGATGATTTTTCCATTGCAAAGAAGTTAGTTTTTTTGGAACAAACGGTGCCGATGTAATGCAAAGGGACAGAAATGGTCTCTGTGTATGATTACAATTTTTTTTCCTTATATGATTTTAATCCATTGTATGGATCACATAATGAATCTAGCCTATAAAATTGTGAGAAAATATGAAACTGTTGCCAAAGTGGAGGAGCTAATCCAAGATTTCAATGCATATTACTCAAGAAGTCCAAAGATATTTTTAGAATTTCAAAATATTTATATTTTATTGAAAAATGGGAAGAATCTTCTCAAAGATGTAGATACCAGATGGATCTCAATGTATGAGCCTTCTTGCAAAATATTTGAAGAATATCCTTCATTGATAGGTTTTATGTACAAATATCGTAGGGATGTGGATAAAGCTAAATATTTATTGTACCATCTAAAAATATTGAAACTTTACTTACACTCTATGGAATTTTACAATTTTGAAGGAGCTAAATGTTTTTATAAAGCATGCGTAAAAGCATTGAATTTACATATGTAATTCATAAGACTTAGAAAATATGTGTGTTTGAGTTTAGATTGTTTATATTTGTGAATTGCTAATTTTAAGGGTCATTTTTACAAAATATGAAATTCATTAATACACCTTAATAATGCAAGTTTCTTCTTAAAATTCAATATACATGATCATCTATGTATAAAATCACATGGAAAAGAGATACCACTTCATACTTTTCAGAAAAGAGTAGACTTACCTAGGTGGATATGGAGGAAGTAAGAGTGACACACATTTTATATGAAACAATATTATCTGAAACTCAAAATAAATTGAAAAATATTTCTTTATCTTTATCTACAGAGATCCGTGAAAGATTCAAAAAGGATAAATTACTTGAAGCAATTGGGATTGTCGAATTCCACGCTTTGGAATACACGTGGATGCATTCTTAAAACATCCATTAGCACTTTATTTATCAAATATATGACTAGTCTAATAATATATTTCTATAAGTGTGAAGAGATAAACTGAGTTGTTGAAGGTATTCTCTAGAAAATTTTGTGGAGTTAAGAGTCCCATGATTTTTCCACTACTATGCTATAGTAATTTCAGTTTAGATAAAAATGAAAATGGTTAAATTAGAAGACTTTGGAAGAAGATTTATTGTAGTAGTATTTTCAGTGACAGGATTTGAGCGAGTATATTCATGATATGAACTTTTTCAAACAAAGATTTTAGGTTTTGTTGAAGACGAGAGGGTATTTAGTGCATTTACCTTTCAGAAGTCAAAAGTTTGAAATAGATTAGAAAGAAATTTAGAAAGGTTTCTTAGATTGTATGTATCTAGTTATGCTATGGAAACTTTCCCTTATGAGAGAGCACTTTCATTATGGATTTCTCTCATAGAAAGAAGAGGATTTAGTAACATTCGACTAATCCAGGGATCCAAACACATCTACAAAACACACTTCTAATTTTGTAGAGTTCCAAGACACAAATGCACAGGTTGCATTAAGACTGTTTCAGTTTCCAGAGTTCTAATTTCTTGTATACATTATTTACATTATTGACATTGGAAATGATTTGATATTGATATATTTCATATTCATTAATGATAATCACTGTCTTAATAGACTTTTTTACTTGTAACAAATTCATATTTTTAATATTTTTCTTTATTAATGAAATAAAGACTGATTTATTTGGCTCCATCTGTGTGATTGTCGATTAATGTTTTATCTATGCATGAAACATAAATATTTTCAAACATATACAAACTATGTGTCTTAAACCATGCTTCATTCTTTACATATCAAAGTAGTAGCATCAAACATTCACAAGAAGCGTAAATCATATTACAAGTTTGCATATTAAATTGTTGAAAACATTTAATAAATACAATGAAACAAATCAATATAATTCCATTTGAAAAATAGGATTGTATTCATTCTATCAAGAGGTAGAATACTTTATATAGACATTTTTTCATAAAGCATTATCAACCAATACATTTACAAAATTGTGGGTTATCAATGGTTTTCAAAGCTTCTAGGTAATTTCTATCATATAAGAACACATTATGAGGGAATCCTCTTTTCTCCTATGATTCAATCATAGTTGTCCTTACGCCTTCCACACAGAATAAAAAAAAAAAACTTGGCTGGCCATTATCTTTTAATTACTACATCAATGTCGTAATGGTTACAACACACCATCACATGGTGAAACTAAATAATTTTTTTCAGTTTTTGTTGTAGGGGAAGATTGATATTGTTATTGCATAAGAGGCAAAGGAATGTTCTAATTCTATACAAAGATTGCCATTTGCTAAAAATCGTGATGCCTACAAATTTTCACTATGGTATTGAGATTTTGAAGAATATTTTGTTCCTCCCTCACAACATCTCCTGATGACAAAAGTGATGGATCAACATCTTTATTTTCCTTCAGTAATATTTCTGGATCCATCTGATGCTCCTTGATTATCCTTTTCAATGTATTATTATTTTTATTTAATAATATAAGTTTTTCCTTCAGATGTATAAATGAATTCAATATTTTGGGAATTCTTACAATGTCCTTCAAATATAGCTTCTTATTTCTTTAAATTTTCATGCTTTTCCTATGAATATGAAATATAAATGTATTAGTCTATAGATAAGTCGAATAATATATTGCATGGGCTCATAATATTACAATTTTATCTGTAAAAGATGACTTACCATAGTTTTTTTTTACATTTGCAATTAAAACATTTGTAGTCTTTATTCCTTTTGTAGTAACCTTGAGCTTCGAATTAAGATTATCCAACTTGTTTAACATTATGTCCATAATATCATCATCATAATAATTTTTATATGAAATTCTTCCCGACTGATATTTTTTTAGCAAAATGTCAAGCCTTGTCCGTTGCTCTGTCATGCAGTGAATCATTAATGCCTTTGATCTTGATTATGGTATCGTATTTCTTTCTTTACTAAATTTTTATCCATCCTCTCCTATGTTCTCACTAGATCAACATCATTCATTACAACTTCTTGAATTGTTGCCCTATAATATCTAATACAATTTTTTTCAACCTAAAATTTGTCTTCTCCGATCATCTATGAGTCTAGTTTTACTTTGAGGAGAGTCCACTATTTGATGCACATCTTGATGTGGGTATAGTTAAGGAGGTGGAATAGATTGAAACATATCATGCTTGTTAAAATAGGTATCCTTTTATTCATTCCACAATCGAAGCCTAAAATCACTTTCATGCTCGATGTTGTTCAAAATCTGGGTGCTCATTGTATTGAAGACACCACCTAGTGACAATCTAGGAAATTATGAGGTTGTAGGATATATTCTTCCTACAGAGTCCGCAAGAAACCTTATCTTATCGCCTATAAATTTTCTTGTTGTTTGGATTGTATTTATTGGTGGTATTAGTGGCCTTCTTGGAATGTGTTGAGAAGGTCTATTAACTACAAGAAGCAAACTAAAAATTATTAGAAAACTAATCATTATACCCTTGGGCCTTGTAAATACTAAATAAAATATTTGCAACTAAACAAAAGATGTTAAATATTGTACATTACCTTGCATGCTCGAAGACTGAGACGTGACAATTCGATCTTGACACTAAGAATGAGTTTGATCTTGATCGTCAAACTCAAAACTTTCTGAAAACAATAAATGTACAAATATTAAAATATTGTACCACTATATAACAAAGATTTATTACGTTTAATAATAGATTCTATTATGTTAGACTTGATTAATTATATAAACAATAAAGTTTATACATGTAGTAAAATGTGATGGTATAAAAGGTAGGCTGGGATGGACCTATAGACCCTTTAGGTTTTTTTTTATGAGGAACTCGTATTGGTGTTCATTGTGTTGAATCACCGTCCAATCCCAAAGACCTCTCGAATGGGCTTTACCTTGATAAATAGCCTCCTCATGAGATATTGCAGCCATAATTCTTATCTGCAAAAGATAATATTACAATTATTATTGTATTAAAAAATAATTAATGTGAAACCGTTATAATGTGAAGAATTTAAAAGTAACTGTTACCTTTTGTTCTTCAAGAGGGAGAGCAATAATTTTTTCATTAATTATAATTATAATTTTTCATCCTTCTGAATTGGTGGAAAGCTTCATGATAGAAAGAAATTAAATAATTGGGAGAAGAGAATACAATCTTAGATTTATCGATGTATTTGCACTACATGTATTCTTGACACCTATTTTTATTGGATTGGGAAAATGTGTGCACCAATTGAATCGTTGCACTACTAGTGTCCATAATATTTATTGAACTTTCTAAAATAGAATGTCCAGTAGATCCGTCTGTAACACAATACTAGCCCGAAAAATTGATACAACGGCAAGAAAAAAATTGTTTATAATAACTTGTATAACAAGTACTATTTTTTAATGATTAACAAGAGTTACAACAACATACGAGAAATATTAGATACACGGATAGTCAAGTAATTTTTCATGCATAATCACATCAGCCTTGAATGTCCCGATTACAAGTGGGGTATTCAGGTGTGATTGCACAACATTGGATCATCTCTCAAGCTATGGGACTTGCAAAACTTGAGATGGCCCTCCAGAGAAGGTTGGTTCCTACTTCCTAATATACCTTCCACTAAATTTACTCCAAAGGCAAGAAAAACCTATCTAATCCTAATCTAACAATTCTATGGGGACAAGGAGAGAGAGAGAGGGAAAGAGAGCCTACACTCAGTGGTGATACACCAGAAAAGGAATTTGTGAGATACTCTACTGAGGGAGGATGAAACCGGGAAAAGGGGACTGAGGAGGTCAAATAGAAGTGACACAGACCCAGATCCAAATCCTCCATCGAAACTCCATGAAGCACAATGTCCTACACCTGTAAATGTGAAATACATGCACATGGAGAAAACACAAGATAGAGAGGCACAGAGAAACAACAAAACAATGCAAAGGGTTGAAAGACACCAAAAAAACATGATTTTATTTCTCTATAAGGTGCACATACTATTACATTAATTCTCAAAGGCATAAAATCCACTTGCCAAGCGTAAGAGAAGGATTACAACTCAAAATGGAGTTGGGAATTTTTTTAAAGAGTTTCCCACACCTGACTTCTCCGCTTCTCAAATGAGAAGTTTTACAATATATAGATGACAAAAATAAGAAAAAAAAATGAACGAACCTCAATTCGTCTCCTAAACCTCAACCACAAACCATCAATGCCCCGAAAATCTACTTATAATCTATCAATTTTGGTTCTCCATGCCTGTTTATACGTTGGAGAAGGAAGAAAGGAAGATAAAAATCAAATCTAAGTTGTTGAAGCAATCGGATCCTGTATTAATGTACAAATTTTTTTCCTAATTTTCACACACCTAACCTACTATAAATAATAGTTTTTTGCTTCAACGGCATAGAGGATGTCAAGAAATTTCTAAACATTCCTCTCCTACCCAAATCCGAGTTTTTATTTGAATGATATGGTATGTCTGAAGATCGTGGTCGCAGGTGCTTGATATTTAAAAGAGTTTATTTGTATGGGGTCTTGTTGTTCGAGATGTCGATACTAAAATTTTCCTCCGTAATTTCTATTTTGTTATCTATGTACTAGGAATAGAATGTTGTTAAGTATGATTAGTAGTGGCGTCGATAAAAGATAACGATGTTTGTCAATACGGTGCTAATAAAGTAGAGTACGGTAATAGTCAAAGTATAATAGGAATGTTGTGGTAAAAAGTAAATATTTGTCGTAAGTGGTCCAGTAATGTTAAAATGTCAAAGTTGGGGTAAGTAGAGAAGTAGGGTCTACATGATTAGGAATTAGAAATATTATATTTGTAATAAGGACAAAGAGTGATGTCATAAATATTTTATGTATTTTATTTGTGGAAAATACTAAAAAGGTGGAACCCATGTGAGATGATAAGGTTTATCTTATCTTAGAAGATAAGCCTACATGTAAAGGCAAGAGTTTAGGCATGGAATATGATTGGCTAGAAGAGATTTCCTATCCTATCTTAGAGATAGGGTGGATAAGCCTGAATTCCTATAAATAAAGAGGCCACCCCCTCATTTAACATAGAAGGAAGTAGTGAGAAATATTGTATGAGTAAGGAAGCCATCGATTTGAAGGTGTGTTAAAGAAGCCATTAAGAGGTGTAATTGTGAAGTTTCTCCCATAGTTATTGTTAGAAGGCAAGTGAAGTCATGAAAACTTGAAGTACCTCAAAGAAGTGAGATTGTAACAATTTCATGTTGATATGGTAATTTACACGATATTTCAGATTTATCATCATTCCTTCTTATCATAGTCTATGGTATTCTTGTGTTATGTTTGTTGTTGTGTTTCCAAATTACATCCACCAAACTAAAAGTTGTGCATTAGTAAATAATCATAAGACGAGGAGTTCCGGTGAAGAATTTTCATAGTGCGGATTGGTGTTGACATTTTGGTTCTGTAACGCCTTGAATTTTTGTAAGCTAGCATGGTAATCACTTTTCATGATGTTGTAACTGCAGAAATGAAGATAAATATGTTAAGATATATCTTTTGATCTTAAAAGGAATGTGAACTGCTAATCTGGACCCTTGTTTGTTGTAATTTGTTTACTTGGGACAAAGGTTATTATTGCTTGTGTGTTGCTAATGACACAACAAACTTGTTGTATGCATGATGAAATCTTTTCACTGATTGACAACACACCTTGAATAAATTCCATTGATCCAAGGTATGATGTGGCCTTGTTGTGATCGCTTTGTTGATTTACTTTAAACCGAATGAAGTCCAAACCAAGTCAAGGTTGATATAAAGGTTGGAGCACCCGATTTCGGTATGAATATCCGGTACGTAGATGCCAATTAAAAAGGTTCGATTCTTGAACCACATACGGTTGTAACGCTAGACATGTAAGACAATAAGGGCCTAGATGCGAGTGACAGAGGTATGTGGAACATAGGATGAAACATCCCGCATTGTGATTGAATATGAATGCTAGTCGAAAGACTTGATTGGAAACTATTAAATAAATACTATGGGATTAAATGCTAACCTACTACTAAGTTTTATCCTATACCCTAACTACTAGCCTATATCGATTTTAAATTTCATAAGGATGAAAATAGATGCAAATTCTAATAACTTATGAACTAGGTGAATAACCTAGCTATGGACTATGAAATCCTAAATTATTACTAACCTATGGAAGGGGACTTATGGACCCATGTGGATGGAAAGAGATAAGAAGGGAAGGTTAAAAAATTAATGGGACAAGAACAAAGTCCTTACAAGTCATAGCGCAAGTTTGAGGAACATGGAAAAGTTGGAGGCATCCAACTAGCTATGAAGCTAAAATGAAATTTCAAGCAAAATTTGAAAAAGAAATTCACAAATTCTGAGTTGGTGGTGGCGTGAAAAATTGATGAAAACGTAATGAATTCAATGCATTCAATGACATTGGTCTTAGCGACCAGCTTGCCTTGGAAAGAGGATAGAGGAAAAATTTGTTTGTTATTGTGTGTAATCGGGTTTTAGTTGCTCTGCATTTTGTTCTTCCATGGTTCTGTCGAACCTGCTGTATTTTGGTTATTGTTTCTGTTTTTGGAGAAGCAAAGGCTATTTTTGAGCCTGTGGAAGTTAGTGGACTGTTTGGAAAGCCTGGCTGAGGACGTCGTGGAGAGAAACAGCTCCTAGTGGACGCGGTTTTCTTCAAACCACAAAAAAATATACAGGCATGTTAAGCCCTTCTCCTTAAACCATTTTCTTTTGTTTAAACGTCTCATTAAAACAACCCTGATCTTATGAGGGGTGATTTAGTTAAATGATGTTGTTGTTTTGAATGAAATGATCTCTGGACTGAGTCATTTTTCCTTTGCTGAGTACGACTTGGGTAATTTCTTTTGTGAAATAGGTGAATGAAATAAGTCTGCTCTTGATGTGTGAGTTGTTTGGCAATGTTGGGTAATTGATCTTTACTCAATATGAGTTGAGTTTGTGTTGAATAATACATTAGCTATGTGTGTATTAATTCTGAGTTTTGTGCATTCTTGTAAAAATGGAAAGATAAGGTGATTCTGTATGCCTGGTTCGAACTGTCATAATAAAAAGGAACACGGCTTTGGTATTTCTTGCAAATAAGTGAAATAAAGGGGTTGTGCTTGTGTATGAGTTTGTTTTTACTTTGTTTAGCATACATCTATTACCCTATACGGGTTTGAATTGATAAATGTATTGTTATGCGAATATTGTATTTGAGTTCAAAGGTGTGAAAACGTTTGGGCAAAAGAAATTCGTGGTGATGTTAATGAACTATTGTGTGAGTTATATCTCCTAGATGTTTTTCATTCCATAGAATACAGCTTCCCTAGGACAAGAAGGTCATAATAGCATCTTTCTTTGTTGTTCTAATTAGATATGGTGTTCTACCTGCTGGTTCCAGGTATTCATATAGGACTATTTGGAAGGAAGTTCGATCCAATGGGAATAAAAAAATCAGTCTATATAATAGACTGAGTAGAGCATACAAATCATACTGTGTCTCTGCTGAACTCAAGGATATATATACATACATACATACATATATATATATATATATATATATATATATATATAATTTTAAGGATTGAGAACCTTTCATTGTTTTCATTGGAGCAGAATATGAATGGATTTCTTACTTTTCTATTGGAAAGTGAATTCTCTCATTATTATGACGAAAGTGTGACTTGTTGTTGTTGTTGTAAACTCTTACACGTTTTATATAGATGTAAAAATCTGCGAGTGAATTATTTTAAAAGGAAAATGATTGTGCTTAGAGTTTCTTTTGGTATCGATGCTTATGGACCAGTTGCAATGAACTCTAATCAACTTTTGGAAAGGTAAATAGTAGTTTTTGCATATTGAAATATAATATTCGAATGATTCATACTATTGACTATGTCCGTGCTAAATAGTGGATATTTGGTTAAACAGTGAAAAGAGGTAATATGATCCTTCTTCCTTTTATTTGATTATTGATTTTCTTTATTTCTCTTTGATTGTTATCATTGATTGATATCATGTCCTGGATTAAATTCTTAAATACAAATATGAGAAAAGGAAAGAGAGTGTTGGACGGATAATTTGAATTAATGTTCATTTCTTCTCTCGTATAGTTGAAATCTATAATTGTTATCAATGAATTTTGTATTGCTTTGGTTTAAGCATCTGCATTTAATTGTTGTTTACTTTTCTCTTCAAAGATTTGATTGCTTGAAATCGATGAGTTGTATGAAAGGAAGGAAAGTAGTTTGGGTTAAATTTTAGTTAAATTCTATCGTTTGAAATTACAACTATTGTAAGGGAATGGAAATTACAGCATTTATATTGGAACAACAAGATGCATATATGTGTTTTAATTCTCATAGATGTTAATTCGGAACTATTTGAAGGAAATTACTTCTTGTAGTAATTATTGGAAAAAAAGGGCAAAAGAATCCTTTCTTGTCTGATTGGGAGGGTTCTTTTATTGAGAAAGTTAATTAAAAGCACCTCATTTTAATGTCAAGTGTTTAATATGCTGATTGAATGAACCGACCCATGCAAGTAATTTTACAGATGGAACTTGAGTATAAACAAAGACATGGTTGTTTTTTTATACTTCTTTTGATTAAATGAGGATGGATTGTATTCAATAGCTATTATTGCTCTATGAGGAAATGAGAAAGGAAGAAATTACATTCTTCTATCTTTATGAGTTCTAATGTAGTTTGATATAAACGAAGTCCAAATCGTTTGAACCGGCAAATGTAAAGATTCTAAAAATTATGGATAAATACAAGGAAAAGTGTGATATTTTAATGGCTATATCAATTTGATATTGTTGAATAAGATTGAGAATATAATATTATTCCTTGATTTGGAATTATTCAAATGATAGTGGATAGATTTAAAAGGAAATAACATTTATTCTTTACCCGAATGCAACTTTTACGTTGTAATGTGCAATTAGTTCATACTTGAGTTATATGAATTTTAATTTGACATTAAAATGGATTTAGGTGTATATGAGCTCTTAATTGAATGATATTCAGGATTAGCTTATAAGCTAAGGAATATCAAATAATATAGAGTAGCCGAACCTCGTATTCGACTAAGTTAATATCCTCGAATGTTTAAAATTCGTAAAATATAGATATCGGAAAAAATATCTTTTGTTAATAGACCTTAATTGAAGTAAGGTTACGAGAATAAATAAATAAATTCATTTAGAATTAGACATCATTTAAATGATGTATAATGAGATGGAATTCTGAAATTGTTTACAACAGGGTAAAAACTTGGTTAAGTTTAATAGGTTAAACTTATTACATTCATCCGCAATGGAATGATTAGTCCGAGGATTAAATAAAAGAACCATGAAGAAAATATGCAACCCTTCGGTATGAAGGAGAGGATTTATATTAAGCTGTACGACAAATTAAGTCTCTCTTAGCTACATACAACCGTAACGAGAACGAGGATAAAGGATCAGCATGGCTGCTGAAAGTTAATCTTAAATATTAAGATTATAATCTGATCACACTCGAGCTGGTTGTGTATTTATCGATGAGAGGATTCCATAGGACTTTGGCACACACCATCTACAATATGGTGTCTTCATGAAGGTAGGGCCTTCATGATAACACAATGTTGTAGCCGACATGTTACAACGCCCTCCCGAATCAAATCATCAAGTTTACATAAGCCGGATACTAAGTTTCTTGATGGGGATAGGAATGTGATCATGTATATGGAGTGACTCCGAAGACTAAGGTAACTAGACACATGGCGTCACCTCGGATGACACCGTATGTCTGCGTACTTTAATTACCATGAGTAATTTCCTATACTCGCTCATATTGCTAGTTGAGGTTAGAGCTTGACCTTAGATGGTAGGGGTGACAGAGATCAGAAAGACCATTCTAGATAATAGATGAAGTGAGGTGAAGGATGTATTCCATTGATGTGTATCACATCTAGATATATGATCATGCAAAGCATATGAAAATATTTGCCCAAAGTATCGTAAGTCTGGTTGTATTGTCCTAATCACCTAGTTTAAGATGTAGGATGCCGGATGAATATCGTTAAAAGATATTCGATATGCTTCTTAAATGGATCACTTCATAATCGGAAACGCAGTAAAGAACCCAAATCAATTTATTATACATGCATGGATTAACATGAAGGATCGTTAAGTCCCCGAGTCATGAAATGAGATATCACTCAAACTCGAGCCATAAAATGGGAGATCGGTAGTTCTTCGATTCATTTACAGTAGCATATGGTATCTATTATTAGATTGAATGGCATTGAATGTGTGTTCCATATTGCAAATATGTGAACAGGGAACATTGGTTTTAAAAAGAAATTGTGTGATCCAAATTACATTAATTGGACAGAGAACAATTATTAAAACTTGAACGTGTGTTTGAATTATATAATTGCAATGTGAGAACGTTGATTAAAAAAAAAAAAATTCCCCTTGTTTTAGTATCTTAAAATGGGGATGTTACATCTTGGCATCGAGTGAAGGTTGCAGCTCTTAGACCTAATGAGTCCACAATTTAATAAGGTTTACATTTTCTTATTGAATGTAAAAATGGTTAGTAACAAGAGGAAATGCCGTGAACAACCCGTTCATCGGGTGGAGAAGCAACTCGCTAAAAGTTGGATGAAATCCTCTCCCGCCTCTACTAGATACGAGAGATCATCTAGTTGTTTTGCAACATCGATCAATGGGCAATGAAGAGGAGGAAGAAGAGGCTGATATAAATGATCAACCATCACCTATGGACAACACCAATGGAGGGAATCCGGGTGTCGATAATAGTAATGTGAGTGCTCTTAATCATCCCGAAAATAAAAGGGCAAGATTAGCAGCAAATTAAATTACAAATGATATAAAAAGAATAAGTCCTCCAAAGTTTGATGGAACAACACTTGGGGACGGATTGAAAATTGGCTCGATGAAATGGAGAAGTACTTTGCAATAAGAAACTTCTTCGAGGAGACCAAAGTGATATGGGAGCATATCACCTTTCTCATGAAGCATCATCATGGTGGGACAACCGTAAGGTTGAGTTGAATATTGTTGAAATGGTATATAACTTGGGATCAATTTAAGGGTTACTTTAGGAAATGGTGGCTGCCTTAACTCTAGTTTGATAGGAAAATGACTGAATTTTAGAACGGTCGCAAGGAAAGCCGACAAAGTGAGAAAATACTAGGAAGGGTTTACTAAACTCCTTAAGTATGTGCCGCAGTACCAAGCTGATGAGAAGTTCAGAATACGAAAGTTCATAATGGGATTGAATCCCATCATTGGTGGTGAAGTGGATGTCCACGGTCCAACCACTATGGAAGGAGTTTTCGAAAAGGCAATAAGACAGGAACAAAAATTAAGAGCAATTTCTGCTCATAGGGAAGAGATAAGGAAGAAGATTCCCAACTCTTCTTCATCTCTCGCACCCAAAAAGGGGCCCCTGGAAAGGTTTGGTTTCAAAACAAAATTGTTTTAGATAACAAAAAGAAATTAGTAATGAACAAACTCAGAATAGTGTGCGGAGAAACTTTGCAAAAGTTAGTGCAATGGAAAAAGTCCTATGGAAGCTAGAGTGATAACTTCAAGGTCGGTAGCAAATTTGAGCCAGGAAAGGGCCAACTGGAGGTTGCTTCAACCGTGGCAAGGACCATTACGTGAGTCACTATCCTCTCAAGAAGGATGATCGCGATCAACAAAGATAGATACATGCTTTGGGTGGGTAACAAACAAGATGAAAAGCAAGTTACATGCATAGAAGTTCTCGGTAAGTTATTCAAAGACACCAGAGTCATAATTTTCGATACTGGAGCCACTTAATGCTTTATTTCTACTAAACTTGCAATGAAATTAAAAATAAAAGATGAACGAATGGATAACACATGGACAAGACATTATGGGAATAATGCTGTCCATACAACAAAAATGTGCCTTTTAAGGGAAATTCTTGACTTGCCAGCTTTCTCCACCAATGTTGACTCGTATGTCACTCCCTTAGATCATATGATATCATTATCGGAGTTAACTAGTTGGCGTAACATAAGGCAAAGGTCGATCACTTATGAAAAACAAATTTGTTGTTTTCCTGATGACTGACTAAAAAAGCAACACCATTCAAGGTGTAAGGCGTGAGGTTTCAATAGGAAACTAACATAAACTATGCAACTAAAAAGGCCTAAAAATAGAGGTTGCACCTTGTATGCAAAGAAAAATGATAGAAAATGCTGAGGAAGATAATGATTTCATGGAAAGATATCCATTATTAAGGGATTTCAAGATGTATTTCCTGAGGAATTACCGTGTCTTCCACCCAAATGAGAGTTTGAATTTGCAATAGAGACTGCCAGAGAACCGAACCAATATCTAAGGCACCTTATAGAATGACCACCCTCGAGTTGGTAGAGCTAAAGGATCAATTATAGAACTTTTGACTAAGGGAATGATAAGACCGAGCGCCTCACCATGGGGAGCGCCGGTAATTTTTGTAAAGAAGAAGGATGGCACACCGAGATTGTGCATTGATTACAGAATGTCGAATAAGGTAACTATTAAGAATTGATACCCACTTCCTAGGATTGATGATCTGTTTGACCAGATGCGTGGAGCATCAGTCTATTCAAAAATAGATCTTCGATCCAAATATCATCACTGAGAATAAAGGAAGAAGATATTCATAAAACAACTTTTAGACAAGGTACGACATTATGAATTCACGGTGTTACCTTTTGGGTCGATAAATGCTCTTGCCGCCTTCATGAATTTGATGAATAATATTTTTCAAGAATACCTAGACAAGTTCGTGCTTGTATTCTTGGACGACATTCTTATATACTCTAAAAATGTCGAAGAGCACCAAGAACATTTAAGGATAGTGCTGGAAGTTTTGAGAAAGAGAAGGTTGTATGGTAAATTGTCCAAATGTTCCTTTTATGATGCAGAGGTGCATTATTTGGGACATGTTATAAGCAAGGATGGGATAGTTATAGACCCTTCAAAGATTGCAGCTATAACCGAGTGGCCTGCGCCTAAGAACGTGCATGAAGTAAGAAGCTTCATGGGCTTGGCAGGATATTATAGAAAGTTCGTTAAGGACTTTTCAAAAATTGCTGCCCCAATCACCTCACTACAAAAGAAGGATAAGAAATTTGTCTGGACTGACAAATGTGAATCTGCCTTTAAAAATTTAAAGGAACAGTTAACTACAACACCTATTTTAACTGTACCAGTACTGCACTCCAAATAGAAATTTTACGGTATGTAACACATGCGTCTGGAGAGAAGGACTTGGAGGCATTCTGCTAAGGTAATAACCATGTCATAGCTTATGAAAGAAGAAAGCTTAAGTTACATGAACAGAATTATGCTCCACACGACCTAGAGCTCGCTGCCATTGTACATGCACTTCAAATGTGGAGACATTACCTTCTTGGCAAACCCTTTGAGTTAAAAACCGACCATCTGGGGTTGAAGTATATTTTTACTCAACCAAATCTAAATGCAAGACAGTGAAGATGGTTAGAATTTCTGTCTCAGTATGATTTTGATATAAGCTACATCAAAGGTAAGGAAAATAGAGTGGCAGATGCTCTGAGTTGAAGGAAGCACATCTCTGCTCTTATAACATCAAGAACTCAGTTTAAGGATGAGGTGAAAGATGTCATGGAATCGATTCTTATTTCCAAAGCAAGTTAAAACAACACTTGCTGCAGATCCAAAGGATGTGAAGTATAAGGGATTTCGTTTTGATAGCGAAGGAATTCTGAGGTTCGAAAACAGGGTATATATACCCTTGGAAAATGATTTAAGAAAGAAATTGTTAACTGAATTTCATAATTCACCTTTTCTCTGGACACCCCGGTATTACAAAAATGCTTTCCGATCTTAAGCAAGCAATACTTCCGAAGGGAATGAAAAAGGTCATGGTGGAATTTGTAACACACCGCTTGGAATGTCGCGCGTGTTAAGGTGGAACATATGCATCCCGCTGGATTATCAGATCCCCACAAAGCTGCTCCACAAGATAAATGGCAAGTGGTAACAATGGATTTCGCTTCAAAGATTGCCTATGTCAAGGAATAAGCATGATATCATCCTAGTTTTCATTGACAAACTAACCAAAGTGGCACACTTCATTGCTGGTAATTTGAAAGACGATGCACCAGTTGTTAGCAAGAATATTTGTACATGAAATTTTCAGATTGCATGGAATACCCAAATTGATCATATCGGACAGAGATCCGAGGATGACATCAAGGTTTTGGCAAACGCTTAATGTGGCCTTGGGAACTAAATTAAACTTTAGTTTTGCATATCATCCGGAAACAGATGGATAGACGGAAAGAGTCAATCAAGTTTTGGAGGATATGTTAAGAATGTATTGCATGGACCAGTAGTATAAATGGGAGGAATACCTTCCAATGGTATAATTTACCTATAATAATACATATCATGCCTCTTTAAAAATGGCACCTTTTGAAGCATTATATGGAAGAAAATGCGAACCCTTTTAGTGGGACAACATAGAGGACAGAGAGGTAATTGGGTCCGTAAATCCTCACGGAAATGTAATAAAAAATCAAAATGATTCAGAACGTCTAAAGGAGGCTGCCAATAGGCAAAAGAGTTATGCAGACTTAAAGCGGGTTGATAGGAATTATAAACTTGGTGAGAAGGTATTTCTTCGGTTTAAGCCGAAAAGAGCTCAATAACTTTTGGCAAGGCTACCAAGTCATTCGCCTGCTATGTGGGACCTTTGAAATTGTTGAAATAATCAACCCCGTAGCTTATCGTCTAGCATTACCTCCCCGCTTTATCACAAATGCACGATGTTTTTCATATTTCTTTCTTAATAAATACGTAATAGATTTATTGCATGTGCTGAATTGGAATTCCTTATAGGTCCAAGACCCTGTGACTAATCGTGGTTAAGCCCATTCGAGTCTGGGAACTCACCAATATTTGTACTTAAGAAATCATGAAGTGAATCAATGTAAGGTCTAGTGGGACTAGTTTAGTGAAGAAAGTGTAACTTGGGAAAATCTCGAAGAAATGAGATCTGCTTTTACATACTTGTTTGATCGAAATTGAATTCAAAAACCGATAAAACTACCAAATTTAGACAATTACTAGTCTATTTTACAGCTTATCTTAAAACATTGTTTTAATGAGTGAATCTGTTTTAGTATGAACTTATGAATGGAAGGACAATAACCGAATTTTGTCCTGTAAACCCTTGAATTGGTTAATTTGATCTTCAGACGATGATTCTTTAAGAAGGGAGGAATGTAACGCCTTGAATTTTTGTAAGCTAGCGTGGTAGTCACTTTTCATGATGTTATAACCGCAGTGAAGATAAATATGTTAATATATTTTTGATCTTAAAAGGAATGTGTTACTAATATGGACCCTTGTTTGTCAGAATTTGTTTACTTGGGACAGAGGTTATTATTGCTTGTGTGTTGCTAATGAGACAATAGACTTGTCGTATGCTTGATGAACTCTTTTCGCTGATTGATAAAGCACACCTTGAATCAATTCCATTGATCCAAGGTATGATGTGGCCTTGTTGTGATCGCTTTGTTGATTTAATTTTAAACCGTGAATGAAGTCCAAACCAGCCAAGGTTGATATAAAGGTTGCAACACCTGATTTTAGGTATGAATATCTGGTACGTAGATGCCAATGGAAAAGGTTTGATTCTCGAACCACATGCAAAGTTGTAACGCTAGACAACGTAAGACAATAAGGGCCTAGATGCGAGTGACACAGGTATGTGGAACATAGGATGAAACGTCCTGCATTGTGTTGAATGCGAATGCCAGTCGGAAAGACTTGATTGGAAACTATTAAATAAATACTATGGGATTAAACCCTAACCTACAACTAAGTTTTATCCTATACCCTAACTACTACCCTATATGGATTTTAAATTTCATAAGGATGAAAATAGATGCAAATTCTAATAACTTATGAACTAGGTGAATAACCTAGCTATGGACTATTAAATCCTAAACTATTACTAACCTATGGAAGGGGACTTATGGACCCATGTGAATGGAAACGGATAAGAACTTAAGGTTAGAAAATTAATGGGACGGTAGGAAATGAAGTCCTTACAAGTCATAACCAAGTTTGGTGGGAACATGGAAAATTTGAGGCATCTAACTAGCTATGAAGCTAAAATGGAATTTCAAGAAAAATTTGAAAAGGAAATTCACCAACCCGAGTCATAAAGTGGCATGAAAAATGATGAAAAAGTAATGCATTCAATGACATTGGTCTTAGAGACCAGCTTGCCTTGGAAAGAGGATAGAGGAAATTTTTTTGTTATTGTGCATCGGGTTTTAGTTGCTCGCATTTTTTCTTCCATGGTTCTGCAAACTTATTGTATTTTGGTTATTGTTTCTATTCTTTGGAGAAGCAAAGGCTATTTTTGAGCCTATGGAAGTTAGTGGACTATTTGGAAATCTGGTAGCTTAATGTCGTGGAGAAAATAGCCCAAAGTGACACGGTTTTCTTCGAACCACAAAAAATAAACAAGCATGTTAAGCCCTTCTCTTAAATCATTTGCTTTTGTTTAAACGTCTCATTAAAACAACCCTAATCTTATGAGGGATGGTTTAGTTAAATGATGTTTGTTGTTTAGAATGAAGTGATCTCTGGACTAAGTCGTTTTTCCTTTCCTGAGTACGACTTGGGTAATTTCTTTTGCGAAATGGGTAAATGAAATAAATCTGCTCTTGATGAGTGAGTTGTTTGGCAATGTTGGGTAATCGATATTTACTCAATATGAGTTGAGTTTGTGTTGAATAATACATTAGCTATGCGTGTATCAATTCTGAGTTTTGTGCATTCTTGTAAAAATGGAAGGATAAGGTGATTCTGTATGCCTGGTTCGAACTGTCATTATAAAAAGGAACACGGCTTTGGTATTTCTTGCAAATGAGTGAAATAAAGGGGGTTGTGCTTGCTGTATGAGTTTGTTTTTGACTGTGTTTAGCATATGCATCTATTACCCTATACGGGTTTGAATTGATAAATGTATTGTTATGCGAATATTGTATTTTTGAGTTTAGTGTGTGAAAATGTTTGGGAAAAACAAATTCTTTGTGATGTTAATGAACTATCAAGTGCGAGTTATATCTCCTAGATGTTTTTCATCATAGAATACGAATACTGCTTCTCTGACAAAGAAGGTCATAATAAGATCTTGCTTTGTTGTTCTAATTAGATATGGTGTTCTCGCCTACTAGTTCTGGGGTATTCATATAGGACTTGTTATCACCAAATCACAAAGACCTCCGATGTTGATCGATTTCTAGTTTGATCACTCTAAGCATCTAGTGTGATTGGATAACATGGGTACTATCTCCATGTCTGGGACTTGCTCAAGAGATAGACCTCCAGAGAAAGCATACACTCCTAAACTACCACCACAATCTACTCTAATGCAGGAGAAACTAGCTATTCTAACCTAAAATTCCAAGGACCAGAGAGAGAATGCATAAAATGAAAGCCTACACTAAAGCGGTGATACACCTAAAAGAGGGTGTGAGAGTAATCTCCAAATGTGTGAAATACAGAGGTAGGCAAAGTGCACACTAGAAGAGGTGATGACAGCTTCACCATAATCCAAAGAAATGCATTCACAAAGAATATTCCAAGCACACAAATGATAATGAATTCCTTAGCAAGAACATAATAAATAGACACAATATACTTTTAGAAAGATTAAAGGGGCAAGAAGAATGCAAGGAAACACAACAGGGGAAGATATATCCACAAACTAATATTTTATCAAGCTTCTGATATGCCGCAGTTCAATCTATTACAAGATAAGGGCCTGGATCACCATGCAAGGAGTCCACTACAAGGGCCTGCAACACACTGGCTTCACAAAGCAATTTTGATAGAGCTTTGTTACCCAAAAACTCTCCCCTTACAATGAGCCCAACACTCCAATTTATAGAAAAAATGAGAAGGAAAAGAGAAGGGAAAATGGAAATCCCGAAATCTGTCCTTCAACCACCTGTAAGAGGCATTAAATTGAGTGAAAAGGTTTTCCATTACTTGCAAAAGGCTCCCCATACTGTCCCATGTGCTGCAGCAGAGAAAGAATGATGACCATGCCTCTTAATTGCACTCCCAGCTACCAAATAAAACACTGCATGAACCCGGCCACGTTTCCTTAAAAATATCAATCAATTTCTGATCAAATCTGGAATTTCTTGATTTCTGTACATCGGGCTCAGAACCACGATTCCAACAGTACCAATTTTGTGCAATTTCGTTGAGAAATGCAAAAGTTATGGCCTTCTGAGTGTGGGCAGCTATTTTGGGTCTGGCAGGCGTTTTCTGTCATTTGACGGGAATGAACATTAACTGACTAAGAAATCCAGTTTTTGTGGCATAGAGGACGCGTTCTCGCTCCAGAAAGTCTAATTTTATGAAAATCGGAGCTCGAGTCAAAAAGTTATGGCTGTTTGAAGTTCCACGGGTCAAACGCTGACTTTTCTTCCGTGACATGTGTCATGATTTGATTGAGTCGACGAATTCCTCCGCTCTTTCGCCGCCCTTCGCGTCTTTTTGTCCCAGATGTCCCAAACCGCTTTGGGACAAAACCTCCGATCAGCCCGAAATGGGCTTCCTTGTCCCTCTTGCGCTGGACACGTGGCAAGATTTGATTGGCTTTCTCGCCTCCTTCCTCGATTTTCGTCCTTCACGTCTTTTCTCCCATGATGGCACAATAGGTTACTTGTGCTGATTTCGGCGAAAATTGGAAACGGCTCGCATCCATTTGTCCCGATGTCCCAGCTTACATTTCGGATTTCTTGTTCCCATTTCGCCTGGGTTCGCTGGCTCTCCGTCTTTTGGCCCGCCTCAAAATGTCCCACTTTGTTTCTGGACTACTTGTAAGCTCGATTTCTGCGAACCGCCGGTTCATGCACCCAAATGTCAAGATGTCCCAAAGGCGACCTCTCAAAGCTTTTCAATTTTTCTTCCTCTTTTGGCCAGATCGGCCTTTCGCACCCGCCGCATACTTCTGCCCCGATTGTCCCAAATGCTTAGTGGGCCACCTGGAGGCTTTTCGGCCGATCCACGTTTTTTTGTCCCAAATGTCCCAATTGCTCCCTTGAGCAGGACTTAGCCAATTTTCACGATTTTTTCTGGATCAATCTACTTGCCTTTCTGCAACCTTTTTGCATTTTCTCAGAGCTTGCTCCTTCCTTCTTTGGCCAGGGGAGTTAGAAAAATATCTGAGGGAACCTCAGAAACATGATGTTTGCTCTGAATCAATCAATGTGCCTGGGACTTGAATATTCTGATGCATGTTATCAAATTACCTAATTTTGGATAACAGACTATTAGGAAGGAAGTTATGATCTGAATGGGAACAATAAAAATCAAGCTATAGAATAGACTAGGTAGAGCATACAAATCATATTCTGTGCATCACCACTCAAGGATATATATACATACATATATATATATATATAATTTTACGATTGAGAACCTTTCATTGTTTTCACTGGAGTGAAATATGAATGGATTTCTTACTTTGCCAATACCTTGGAAAGTGAATTCTCTCATTATTATGACGAAAGTGTGACTTGTTGTTGCTGTCAGAAACTCTTACACGTTTATATAGATGTAAAATCTGCGAGAGTGAATTATTTTAAAAGGAAAATGATTGTGTTTAGAGGTTCTTTTGGTATCGATGCTTATGGACAAGTCAATGAACTCCGATCAACTTTTGGAAAGGTAAATAATAGTTTTTGCACATTGAAATATACTATTCGTAAATGAATCATACTATTGGACTATGTCTATGCTAAATAGTGGATATTTGGTTAAACAAAGGAAAAGAGGTAATATGATCCTTCTTCCTTTTATATGATTATTAATTTTATTTATTTCTTTTTAGCATTGTTATCATTGATTGATATCATGTCTAGATTAAATTCTTAAGTACAATATGAGAAAAGGAAAGAGAGTGTTTGATGGATAATTTGAATTAATGTTCATTTCTTCTCTCATACAAATTGAAATCTATAATTTTATGGAATCAATTTTGTACTTGCTTTGGTTTAAGCATCTACATTTAATTGTTTTTACTTTTCTCTCATTTTGATTGGTTGAAATCGATGAGTTGTATGAAAGGAAGGGAATGTAGTTCGGTTTAAATTTTAGTTAAATTCTATCTTTTGAAATTACAACTATTGTAAGGAATGGAAATTACAGCATTTATATTGGAACAACAAAGATGCATATATGTGTTTTAATTCTTATAGATGTTTATTCTGAACTATTTGAAGGAAATTACTTCTTGTAGTAATTATTTGGGAAAAAGGGGGCAAGAATCCTTTCTTGTCCCGATTCGGAGGTTTCTTTTATCGAGACAGCAGTAATTAAAAGCAAAAGTATTTTAATGACAAATGCACCTTAATATGCTCTATGCTCTTCAATGAACCGACCCATGCAAGTAATTTTGCAGATGGAACTTGAGTATAAATGAAGACATGGTTATTTTCTAATACTTCTTTTGATTAATTGAGGATGGATTGTATTCATTAACTTATTATTCCTCTACGAGGAAATGAGAAAGAAAGAAATTACATTCTTCTATCTTTATGAGTTGTAATGTAGTTTGATATATAAACGAAGTCCAAATGTTTGAACTGAAAATGTATAGATTGTAAAAATTATGGATAAATACAAGGAAAAGTGTGATATTTTAATTTCTCGTATCAATTTGATATTGTTGAATAAGATTGAGAATATAATATTATTCCTTGATTTGGAATTATTCAAATGATAAGTGATAGATTTAAAAGGAAATAACATCTATTCTTTACCCGAATGCAACTTTTACGTTGTAATGTGCAATTAGTTCATACTTGAGTTATATGAATTTTAATTTGACATTAAAATGGATTTATGTGTATATGAGTTTTAATTGAATGATATTCGGATTAGCTTATAAGCTAAGGAATATCAAATTATATAGGTAGTAGCTGAACCTCAGTATTCTGACTCAAGCTAATATCCTCAAATGTTTAAAATTCAGAAAATATAGATATCGGAAAACATATCTAATGTTAACAGACATTAATCAAGTAAGGTTACGGAGACTAAATGAATAAATTCAATTAGAATTAGACCTCATTTAAATGATGTCTAATGAGATGGAATTCTGAAATTGTTTACAATCAGGGTAAAAACTTGGTTAAGTTTAATAGGTAAACTTATTACGTTCATCCGCAATGGATTGATTAGTCCGAGGATTAAATAAAAGAACCAAGAAGAAATATGAAACCCTTCGGTATGAAGGAGAGGATGTATATTAAGCTAGAAGACAAATTAAGTCTTTCTTAGCTATATACAACTATAACGAGAAAGAGGACAAAGGATCAAAGCATGGTCAATGCTTAAAGTTGATCTTAAATATTAAGATTATAATCTGATCACACTCGACCGGATGTGTAATTCTGATGGGAGGATTCAAGAGACCTTAGACACACCAGCTACAATATGGTGTATTCATGAAGGCGGGCCTTCATGATGACACAATGTTGAAGGCCGACATGTTACAACGCCTCTCGAATCAAATCATCAAGTTTACATAATTTGGATACTAAGTTTCTTGATGGGGATAGGAATGTGATCATGTATATGGAGTGACTCCAGAGGACTAAGGTAACTAGACACATGGCGTCACCTAGGGATGACACCGTATGTCTACGTACCTTTAGTTACCATGAGTAATTTCCTATACTCGCTCATATTGCTAGTTGAGGTTAGAGCTTGACCTTAGATGGCAGGGAATGAGAGATCAGGAAAGACTATTCTAGATAATAGACGAAGTGAGGTGAAGGATGTATTCCATTGATGTGTATCACATCTAGGAATATGATCATGCAAAGCATGTGAAAATCTATGGCCAAAGTATCACAAGTGTTGGTCATGCGTTGTCCTAATCACTTAGTTTAAGATGTTGTCATTAATGAATATCAAGAATAGATATTTAGATAGGATTCTTAAATGGATCACTTTGATAAACAGAAACGGTAAAAGAACCCGTAAATTTATTATACATGCATGGATTAACATGAAGGATCGGTAAGTCGCCGAGTCATGAAATGAAAGATCACTGAAACTCCGAGCCATAAAATGGGAGATCGGTAGTTGTTTCGAGTCATTTACAGCAGATATGGTATCTCGTTGTATGATTGAATGGCATTGAATGTGTGTTCCATATCAAGCAAATATGTGAACAGGAACATTGGTTTTAAAAATAAATTGTGTGATCCAAATGGGATTTATTAACCGAAAGTTTTCTAAGAATTTGGTGAACAATAGAAATATGCGGATCTCATGATTGATATCACAAAGCTATCCTAAGGAGAGAAGGAGAAGATAAGGGATTATCATGCTCGTGTTCTAGAGCTATGGAGGAAGCTCGATGCCCGATCTAGAAGGAAGGATTAACAGATGGGTTGATGAATGGCATGGATAATCTCCTCCTGTAAGCACTTCATTCTCTGGGGTGAAGCCGCAGATCGACAATGAGTGAAGTATGACCGCCCAGCTACTATTAAACAAGTAAAGGAGATTTCAAGAAGGAAAGAAGAAAGCATGGAAGAGGAGCCCAAAGAAATTGCTGCTAAGGTAGAGCCTACACCAACACCTTTGGTCCAGAATCCACAACCACTTCGGTGAGCACAAATATTTCTCCTACTACATCTATTGAGTATGAAGATCTAGTCAAGAAGACGGACCGCTTAACTATTAATCTTGTTCAAGGAAAATAATTTAGTTCCCAAGGAGGAGATAAAGGTCCAAAAAGAAATATTTCTGAAGTTGTATGTTATGGTTGTCATAAAAAGGGTCATTATAAGTATAATTATCTACATAGATATTTTACATCCGGTACAAGAGATAATGATAAAGGAAAAGCACCTGTGAATTCGTTTGATGTATTAGATAAGAGCAGTGTTTGTAAATGAAAAAAAAGAAAGAAAAAGATAACCAAGATGGAAATGATCCTAAGAAGATGAAAGGAGAAACTAGTAAGAAACATAGGAGAATAAAGTTGGGTGTGCACGATTTTTGATTTCACAGTGGACAAGGACCATACTCCATCTTACAAGATCTGTCCAAAAGGCCTACAAATAATACATATGGTCAACTCTTGGCTATGTATTTTGAGAAGATGCGGAGTTACAAAGTGGAATCAATGCTCGATGAAGGAAGGAGGCCGAGGTCCCCTGCTTTGGAGGCAGAGGCATCCCTATGCTCCACAAGCTGAGATATTATGTAATGGTATTTCAATTCATGATGTCTTAGTTGTTGGAGGTGTCATGCAGCTTAATGTAATGACCGAGTCTATAATGAATATGTTGGGTTTAAAATTGATCGCCTCAACACTTATGTTAAGGTCATTAAATAAGGGAAAAACTAAACCAAAAGGTGCAATTTCAAATGTGGCAATATTTGTTATGGGTGTTTTATGTGTGGTAGACTTTCTCGTGATGAAAATGGTATTGTTGCGTACTCCAATGTTGTTGGGAAGACCATGGCTAAGGATATTTCATGCAAGAAACTATTGAATGAAGGATTCATGACACTTGGATGTGGTAGAGAGAGGGTGAAGATAAACGTGATCCCGGCATCATAAGACAGTAACCTCGTGGATTCAAGTGAAGAAACTAATGATTGACATCCTCCGATTACTCTAGTACATCAAAGAAGTGGACACAAAAGATGAGGAAAGTGAGGTCGATGTTTCGGTCATAGATATCTTTCCAAATCAGTGCACCGAATCATGAACCCATAAGATTATCTCAAGAAGAATTTGATGATCGTCTCAAAAATAATGATTGGTGATGTTGTGATGGAGAGTGAGAAGGAATGCTACGCCTAGCTCTTTCGAAGGTACATACACCTATTCACTTTTGATTACAAGTAACTCCGGCCAATTAAGTTGGGTAAACATTCTATTGAGCTAGTAGATGTTGCTAAGCCCATAAAGAAAATTCCATATAGAATGAATCCTAATTTTTCCAAGACTATAATCAAGAAATAGATAAGTTGCTTGATGTAGGATTCATATTTCACATGGAGAATTCTGAATGGGTTTCTCCCCATTGTGATCTCGATAAAAAAAGAATGGGAAGTTATGCATTTGTGTTGATTATAGGAAGCTCAATAAGGCAACAAAGAAGGATCATTACCCTCCTCCATTCTCGATCAGATCTTGGACGAAGTAGCCTAGCTAGAGTGCTATAGTTTTACTGATGGATGCAAAGCAGATACAACCAATTTTGTATAGAAGAGAAAGATCAGCCAAGACTGCGCGTCACCACTCCTTGGGGAATGTTTTCTTATAGAGTTATGCCTTTTGGGTTGTGTAATGCTCCAGAAACGCTCCAGCATTTGATGAATAGGGTGTTTAAACCCTACATTAGGAACTTCATCGTAGTATTTCTGATGATTTTTGCATCTATGGGAGCAAGATGGACCACCCGCACTAGATGGAGACAACATTTCAAAGGTTAGATGAAGAACAATCCTCACTAAACCATACAAAGTTTGTCTTGGATGTTCTAAAGTTGTTTTGTTAACGCATGTCAGATCCAGAGATGGTATTGGTAATCACCGATCTTGATAATTTTTCAAAATCAAAGAGTTACCATTTCCTATGAATAAAGTAAGTTGAGATAATTTTTAGGCCATGTGGGTTACTATAGAAGGTTCATCAAGAATTTCTCAAAGATTACACAACCACTAATCCAATTCTTGAAGAAGGATGTTACTTATGAACCAGAAATAAGGTGCATGAAGCTTTTGAACAATCAAGGAAGTCCTAAAGTGTCTTCACCTATTTTAAAGAATATAGATTGAGCAAGCCATTCATCAGGTATACCGATGCCTAAGATGTAGCACTCGGAAGTACTCTGAGCCAAATGGATGAAAATGGGAATGATCATCCACTTTACTTTGAGAGCAGATAAATGAGTAAAGTGCTTGAGTTAAATTATACTCTAACCGAAAAGAGGCTCTAGCTATAATTTTTGTTGTAAAGAGGTTTAGAAATTAGTTTCTAGGGCATAAATTTATAGTTGAATGATCATCATCGGCTCTAAAATATATTGTAATAGTTTCTAACCCATCAGCGAGGATAGCAAGATGGATAATTTTTCTATAAGAATTTGAATTTGATATTATAGATAGGCTAGAAAGAAGCATGTCAATGTAGATGCACTCTCTCGAGCTTATGATGGTTTAGGTTCATCTTGTGATGATGATAATTTCTCATATGCAACATTGTTATCCCTCGACACAATCCCTAGTGAATACATAGATATTTGGAATTATCCTCGAATGACTTCAAGTTTCCGATGGTGCCAATGCAAAGACTAAGAGGAAGATTACTTAAGCCTACCATCCATATTCTATTCTCGCATGGAGTATTATTTCAAATAGAACCTCGATGGACAAAGAGAGGCGCTTGGACGTAATCAAGGGAAGGAGCTGATAGAAGAATTCCATAATGGTACATGTGGAGGAGACTTCTCTCGGACAACTTACAACAAGAAGGATCTGATGTAGGTTATCACTAGCCCACTCTTTTTAGAGATTTCTATAATTATTGTAAGACATGTGATATTTGTCAAACACATGGTAACCGTAAGACTTCATCAGCTCCATTATGCCCTATTCTTCCACTTGGTACCTTTGAAAAGTGGGGAATAGATATCTGCAGTCCACTTCCAACTACCCATGCCAAAATAAGTATATTGTAGAAGTTGCCACAGATTATTTAACCAAGTGGGTTGAAGCTTTAGGCCATTGAAAATAGCTTCCATGGATAAAGTGGCAAGGTTCATATATGAAAACATTATCACTAGATTTGGTTGCCCATTAGAAATTGTAATAGATCAAGGAAGCCACTACATTAATGAGGTGGTAGAAGCGCTAGTCAACAAGTTTTCTATTAAGCATAGGAAGGAAACAACATACAAGCCAAGCACAAATGGACAGTGGAACTAATTTTTTTGTGTTGTGTCAAATTATAGCAAAAGATGCAGCCTTGCAGGTACATAAGTGGGATAAAATGATTCATGTAGCATTGTGGCATATAGGGAAACATCAAAGTTAGCAACAGGATACTCTCCATTTCAGCAGTTGGCTTATGGCATCGATCCAATTCTTCCTATTGAGTTTGATATTCTCACCGCATGAGAGTTATGAAAAAGGAAAGGATGGATGAAATTGATTCAAGAAAAGAAAGTTTGGTGCATATTCATTTGCTAGAGGAAATGAGGGAAATAGCAAAGGATACAAGCTATAAGAAGAAAATGAAGAAGAAGGAATATTTTGATCAAAAGATCCATTGGTCTCCATTTCATGTGAATGACTTGGTTCCAATATGATTCCGATACAAAAAGAAGGCAGAGAAGATTTCTTCCTAAATGGATGGGGCCCTACAAAATAGCAGTTGTGCATGAAAATGGTACATATCGACTAGAGGAATTAGATGGCACTCCCATTACGAAATGGGTCAACCATGACAAGTTAAATATTTTTCAAGCACGGAATAGTCTACTACCGAGGACAAAGTAGGTAAGCTAGGAAGGGGGAAGATGTCAACACTAAAATATTCTCTGTAATTTCTATTTTGTTATGTATGTATTAGGAATAGGATGTTGTTAATTATGATTAGTAGTGGCATCTCGATAGAAGATAATCTAAGACTGTCACAATACGGTGTCGCCAATAAAGTAGAGTATGGTAACAACAAAGTACAATAGGAATGTTGTGATAAAAAGTAAATATTCGTTGTAAGTAGTCCGATAATGTTAAAATGTCAAAGTTGGGGTAAGTAGAGAAGTAGGGTCTACATGATTAGGAATTAGAAATATTATATTTGTAATAAGGAAAAAGAGTGATGCAATGAATATTTTGTGTATTTTATTTGTGGAAAAGACTAAAAAGGTGGAACCCATGTGAGATGATAAGGTTTATCTTATCTTAAGATAAGCCTACACGTAAAGGCAAGAGTTTAGGCATGGAATATGATTGGCCAAGAGATTTCCTATCCTATCTTAGAGATAGGTGTGATAAGCCTAAATTGCTATAAATAAAGAGGCCACCCCGCTCATTTAACATAGAAGGAAGTAATGAGAAATATTGTATGAGTAAGGAAGCCATCATTTTGAAGGTGTGTTAAAGAAGTCATTAAGAGGTGTAATTATGAAGTTTCTCCCATAGTTATTGTTGGAAGGAAAGTGAATTCAAGTGAACACTGAAGTACTTCATGGGTGAGATTGTAACAATTTCATGTTGATATGGTAATTTACATTGATATTTCAGATTTATCATCATTCCTTCTTATCATAGTCTATGGTATTCTTGTGTTATGTTTGTTGTTGTGTTTCCGTGATTACATCTACCAAACTAAAAGTTATGCATTAGTAAATAATCATAAGTGACAAGGAGTTCCCGGTGAATAATTATCATAGTGCTGGATTGGTGTTGAAAAAGACACTATGCCCGACGACCGAGACATGTGGAGGCTTCACGCTTGTTTCGAAACTACCCCTATCTTTTAACTTTAAAGTCGCAGGAGTCGACACATGGCACTTTCCACCTGCTCTACCCCATTTTGAATCTTTCAATGACCACTTCTACCTTTTTAGGCTCTGGACACATGGAGGGCCAAAGACTTGTTTGAGTCTCCACTTTAGGTTGCGCCCTTTCGAATTTGTGCTGATGCGACACATGGTTCCATATGCCTGCGTTCTTCTATACTTATTAGATTTAGGACCACTCTATCCCCTTTGTTGACTCTGACCATGTGGCGAACTTGTGCTCATTTAGAGAACCACCCTTCGCACGCAGCCTCTTGGTGTTGCTAATACGATGAGACACATGGAGGCTTCCACCAACACCCTTATACTTAGTCGCTTTAATGGAAGACTCATCCATTTTGGGACATGGGACACATGGAAGGCTAGCACTTGTCTAAGAGACCCACTTTTCGATTTACCTTTAAAGATGCACCGGGCTAATGCATGGAACCTTTCGTGGGTCCAGTGACTTTTCAACAGCTTGATGAGACCCTATGGACTCGCATGCCCGCACTTGAAACTCGCCATTTGTGGAAAGTGATAAAGTTCCAAAGTCCCCAGCACTCCACTGAAATACTTGTCACATGGGAAAAATTTCCCTCGTGGCCCCAAAGACCCTTGTTTACACTTGAGTTATCTCCAGCCCACTGGCCCATTTTTTTCACTGGGAAAAAAAGACAACTTCGGCCCGCTAACCCACATTTTATACATTTCACGAGTAATCCTTCTCAGCTTTGGGGCTGGCAATTACACTTGTGTGTTATTGTGAAAAGTGTTAAAATGTCTTCGCCACCCCGTTGGTCCACAATTTCCATGGGAGAAAAGTCTTCCCTAGGCCTCAAATGTCCCGCATTTGGCAAAAATCCTTCCCAGCTCCGCGCCCATAACGTAAAAAATACAAAGAGTTAGAAGGACTTCTTTATATCTCTGGAAAGGGAATAAATTTCCTATTTGATGGAAATTACTTTAGTGTCCTTAAGTGCTTCAACTATGTAAAAATTTAAACTGAAGCAAAAAAGGGGAAAATGGTGTCAGCTTGATCCAAAATAAGTGTGAGATTATTTTGGTCAAAGTGTAATATTAATAAAAAATAGTTGAAAATAATATTTAAGTTACCATCAACCTTCATATTGTAATGAGACTCTAAAAAATCATGTCTTCATATGTAAGGACCTCCTTTGTAGTCACGGGCGGTTAGTTTTGTAATGGTAAGCCAATTAAATGACTAATGTATTTGGGCTCAATTGTAAAGAAATTGTAGGATCCATGCGGTGAATGGAAAATTGTCCTATTTCTAGTTTTATGACGTGAGTAGGTAATCAAGGATGTAGTATCGAGTTTCAAATTGAGGCATTTTTTTTTATTAATGGTAAAATTTTTGGAGGGACCATGCCCTATAGGAAAAAGAGGCTCAAAAGCCGAGAAATTACATGAAGTACAAACTACAAAAAAAGGCCTAACTCAAAATGAAAAATAGGAGCAAAGGGCAAACAAAAAATAGTTGACAAGAAGCTAGAGAATAACAACACATCAACGGCGTGACATGGAAAACTAAAAGGTTGTAAAAATACAACCAAATAATGGATGAGACCATTTCAGTGTGGTCTCAAGCAACCAAAAACAAGAGCAAAACTGATCTTGAACCACAAAAATCTATAATTTTTACCACAATTCGAGATGTGGCGGAATTTGAAATATGTGACATTTTATTATTAACTTTTGTCTATTCCTCATCTCCCACATTCAGATTTATGTTTTCAATCATCCCTAGAGACTAAGATAGAACAAAGATAGTTTTTTTGTTAATGTTCATCAAGGGGGCTCGCTTCCTTTGTTGCATTGCTTAAATTGGATGTGGTTCCCACTTGGAGTGCCTTTTTGTTCAACTCATGTTTCCATTACGATCACAAAGTAAATATTTTATCATTAAATCCTCAATATTTATAGCTCCATCTTTGTTTAAAATAGATTTATTTTGATTTGCAAGGGATACTTCAACCAGATGTTTTAGGATATCCACCTATCCCACTCAGTCAATTAAATAATTGTTTTGTACTTTATTCGGAGGTGGAAGGAATTTGAATTTATTTTGGGCATTTGTCCACTATCACCACCTTCAAAAAATAGTTGCCGTGAGTTAATTTTCAATGGTCACCCCGAGCTTGGTGTAAAATGACCCAACTAATCCTAGTTCCATGTACAATACTTCATCCACGTGTATTAGTTTCAATGCCACATCAAGGTTCTCCCATACCCCAAGTGCATAGTTTGTTTCCGTTCAATAGGTTGCACTTTGTTCTATTCATGATTTGTTCAAATTGGGGCATGTTGACAAGCCCCGTAAATTATGTTTTTGTAGTCATTCCTTTAGTTTGAATTTCATTTTACACGTGCTACAATTTGTGGGCACTTGAGATTTTTATATTGGAATTTGGGTGTAGGAGCAACTCAGTAGTGCGGCCAAAATTGAAATCTATAGGAAAGGGAGGAAACAAAGGTGTACGTAAGTTTGGTTGAATATTGAGAGAGATCGGAGCACCGGAAACGTTCATCGAAAAGTGAAGAAATGAACCTTGAATGGGTATATATAGGGATATAAACAATTTAAGGGACACATGGTGACAAATAATTGGTTGAGAAGTTCAAGGTAAGTGCCTCGGGGACACATACAAAATCCACCCGTCCATCTTCTTATAGGTATACGGTTCCATGAGATGGATAACCAGGTTTGACGCTTAATGGGCCTCATCTTAACATAATCCATCCATCTCACATTGAATGAGCATCTATTTTAGTTTGATGGCGTAACACTTGGATTTCCGTGCATCTCCATCAAGCAGAGAACCAAGTGTTAAACCATTGAACTGAAATGGACACTCATTTAATACTGAGCCGAGTAAGTGCAAATAGTGTCGAACCTAGGTTAGATGAAATACTAATGGGTTGCGCCTTCATGGTTGTTTTTCTAAGCTGGAATATACATTTTTCCAACCCGGATCAACTGATAACTAACATATAAATTTTCCAGCAAGAATCATCTAATGATATGAAACATTTGGGAAAAACACCTTACAAATTTTCTTTTTTGCGAATTACTTTTTCAAAGATTCACCATCATTTCGAAAGTCCATTTTAGAGATTCCATGGCGGGTTCATTATCTATGCAATATCCTAGCACATGAGTTCATATTGGTGTAATTAAAATTAATAAAAGTAAAGTCAATATACTTGGTAGAAAACAGGAGTGAAAGGGTTTAATTTATTAATATTTTCAATAAGGAATTGGGGGTAGGTTAGAGAGGTGGGCCAAAGGAAATTCTGGTTTAATTTTAATATAATACTAAAACATTTGAACCCTAGTTTTAAAAACTAATTACTTTAAAATTGCGCTTTAATGAGTGTGGTAATAAAGAAAAATATAACCTCTTTGTGAATAAAGACATATCAATTAAGAAATTCTTAACCAAGAAATAATAAGATAATAGAAAACTAGAATTGAGTATGCTTTTCAACACACATGATATTATTTCACCATCTTAATTATTTGAAAAATATTCATAATTTAGTAAATCTTAACATTTATAAGGCACTAATAATAGGTCTTGAATGGCTTCAAAATAACTTTCAAGAGAAAATGCAAATTAAAAAAATTGAGTGAGAAATATGATATATTTCTATTTAATATATTAGGGTAGAAATAAAAAGGGGTAAATAAAATTGTCATGAAAAAATGGGTAAGGCACATAGAAAAAATAACGGGTGTTTTCATTCGAATAATATAATGGGAGGCCAAGACTCGCCATGATTATAATATGGCTATTTTTAATGCAATTGAAGAATTTATTGAACAACATGTCCGTAGTGTCTCCAATCTCAGTGGAGTTCTGGCAACCCTTTGGGGCACTGAAAAGGAAAGCAAAAGGACCATTGAACAGCTAGATGTTACTGACTCTGCCCACATGATGACATTGGCTATGTTCAAATCTTGGTAGAATATCAAATCCAGCATCGACAAAGCTACCAAGAAGTAATTGTGGGTGCTTTTGCTGCACTTATTTGTAATTATTGTTGTTTTTTGTTGTCTTTTTGCTTCTTTCCCGCAATGTTCATCTTGTTTTTCTTTGATGGGGTAGCTGCTCTTGGGTTGCTTTGGGTTTCATTGTCCCATTTGGATTTTGATCCCTTTTTTCTCGGTTCTCATTCCTATTCTGGCTTCTAGGCCCTCTTTTGTTCTCAAGGGTATAGTCCTTTTAAGAAAATATTTGCCAAAAATAAAAAAAAATATAATGGGAGGTGGTATTATAAATTGAATAATTAGAGCTAAAAACTAGAATTAAGGGTATACTTTAATACCCTTGGAACGAACGTGCTATACCATACTTTTACTAAGTGAACCCCATGTGGGAAATTCGCCACCCACTCTATAATAATTTTTAGAAAGCTTGGGTCTTAAAATGAACACTTCACCCTACAAACCTCCCATCTACCTTAGCGCCACATGGCATGCACTTCGCGCCCTTACTACCCCTACGAGCAACAACCAGTCTCCGTGTAGTCCCTCACACCGTCAACCACTCCACCTACCTACGAGGGTCCCCCACCCTTTCCTTTACCATGGGACATTTTAGTTGCACATGGTCACGACATGGGGTTCGAAAAGGATTTAAAAGGCTTCAAAATGGGTGGATGTGGTGTGACTACGATCACCCAACTACATTTTGTTTTAAGCCCTTATGGATTCGCTTTCCCGGTTGCTCATCCTCCACGCCGTATGGACTCGTGGTGGGTTGCGGGTGCTTTTTTGCTTCATTGGTGGGAAAATATTATAAGGCTTTGTGAGGCTCGATTAACATGGTTTGGAACATTTTGATTACTATTAGGTTTTAAAAATTTCAAATAAAATTTGAAATAAAGTATATCATTGAAATGATTAAAATGAAATATGTGATAAACTTGCCGAGTTGGCTAGCTAACTTAGCCAAGTTAATAGAGATTCAAACCAATATGGAGCAAGACCTCCCCAAATTTTTATATAAAGCATTATTGTCTTTTCAAAATATATATATAAAAACTATTGTTTTGTTTTTTCGAGAATATTAACCGTGAAAGTTACTTATTTATGTGAAAAATAGTAAAACAATATAATAATTTTTATTTTAAATGATATTTCCTTGTGAGATGATAACTAGTTTGTCGTCGTCATTTTCTTAGACAACTAATAAAAATTTACTTGAATTTTGATTTATTTTTGATATCATACTAACACATTCGTGTATAGATTATCCAATCGCATGACCTCCTTTTTTGGCATTAGCTTATCGATTTTTTATTGTGAGGATTAATCAACGATGGATATTTCTATTAAGGTATTTTTCAATCCTAATTAATTATTTATTTCTATTGTTGCAAAAATGGGGTCAATTTTTTTTTCAATTGATAAATCTCAGATGTTGAATGGGAGTAATTACAATATTTGAAAGATTTGATTAAAGGTAGAATTCATGGTTTGCAAATTATGCGAAGTTGTTAATAGAACTAAGAGGGCTTCGGCCCAAAGACAAGCAACTACGAGAGAATGTCATTACGTATCAACAGAAAGTACAAGAGGCGATGTATATCATTATGCAAAGTGTACATGATGATTTTTTGCTACATATTGGGAATCAAGAAAGTCTGAGTGAGGCTTGGACTCAATTGGAATCGATGCACGAAGGTACATGTTTATCAAAAATCATAAAATTGATGTTAGAGCTTCTAAAAACTCCCATAAAGGGAAATAAAGAAGTGATAAATTATTCAACAAAAAAATAAAATATTAAGTTTCAGTTATATGGATGTAGCTATAAATTAATTATGAATAAATTACTTTGTTTCATTATTCAAATGAATATTCATGAGAAATTTAGAAATTTCAGTTCCATTTTGAATTATAAATATCAAATAGAACAAGACATTCTAGATTTGCAAACCCTTAGTATTCTCCTCATTTAGGAATATCAAGTAATTAAAAATTTTGAATCTAAGGAGAATGCCAATCAAACACTTTTCACTTAGAAATCAAAAGGTAAAACCTATAGATTAAAAAAAAAAAAAAAAATCCAACTTTTAAACCTCCTAGTAAAGATAAGCAACATAGAAATCTAAGAGTTAGCTTTGATGGTAAATTTCATTATCGTGGTAAATTTGGCCATAAGGAAGAGAATCGTAAATTTAAAAATAATAAGTCAAATTTCAAAAATAATAAAGGTAAAAAATATGACCAAAATCAAAATGAAAACCAAAAGAAGAATCTAAAAAATAGTCAAAAATCAAATGTAATTGCTTTGTATGCCGCCATTGTCACTACAAAATAAAATGAGTGGATACTAGAAAGAGGTGCCTCTAGGTACATGACCTTTAGATCTGATATCCTATCTGAACTAAGAGAGTGTAATGATCATATCTACTTGGGTGATCATTCCATTTTCCACGTTCATGGAAAAGGTAAAGCAAAATTTTCAAATGATTTTTTAAATAATTTTTTGTTAGTTCCTAAACTTAAAATTAATTTGCTTTCTTGTTCTTAGTTGACTCAAAATAACTATAGGGTTACACTTTTACAAGATAAACAGGTTTATTAAACAAGAACATGATGTTACTATAAGTTGAAGGCATTTAAAGAGATGGTTTGTTTATGTGTAATGGTTTTCCTTTTGCTTCTTGTTTAACATCTCAAAGAAGTGACATGTAATTGTGGCATGAGAGACTAGGTCATGTAAACTTTAGGAGCATGTACAACATGTCTTGACTAAACCTAGTAACTGGTCTGCCACCTATTTCCCAAAATCATGAAACATGTGAAGGATGCTTACATGGTAAGCAATATGTTAATCCCTTCCACATTCATCATGATGCTAATTCTTCTAAACCTTTGGAACTTGTCCATAGTGATGTTTGAGGACCCCTAGAAGTTCCATCTCTTAATGGTTCTTTGTATGCTGTCACGTTCATTTATGATTTCTCTTGTATGATTTGGTCTTATTTTATTAAAAATAAATTTGATGTCTTGTCAAAATTTTAGGAATTTAGAGATTAGGTTGAAAGCTCTTCTAGTTATAAAATAAAGAGTCTTAGGACTTATAATGGGGATAATACGTTAGTAAATCATTTGAATCATTTTGTGTTGAATGTGGCATTCAAAGGAACTGACTACTCCCTAATTCCCTCAATAGAATAAGATTGCAAGAAGAAAAACCCAGGCCATTCTTGAAATGACTAGGACCATGATACACTCAACTAAGGTTCCTAAATTCCTTAGAGATGAAGCAATGAACATTTTTGTTCATATCTTGAACATAATTCCCACTAAAACCCTAATAAATTCCACTCCTCTAGAAAAGTGGTCAAATAAAAAACTAAGCGTGTCTCATTTGATAATCTTTGATAGCCTGACTTCCCTCATCATTCCAAAATCAAAATGGAAGAAGCTTGATCACATCTCTTTTCCTTGGATTTTTATAGGATATAATTTCAAAACTAAACGTCTTAAGATCTTTAATCCATCGAAAATATAATTTATAGAAAACAGAATGTTAAAATTATAGAAAAACCTTTTTTTTCTTCTTACTCATATTTTGTTTCTATTATTAATGATGATTCTAATGAAAATGAAATTGAAATTTAAAATTGTGAAAATGATGTAAATGATAAAGAAACTAGTAATGAACCTATAGATAAAAATGATATAGCACATTTTTCCTCTATAACTAAAGTTCCTAGATGGTTTGAGTCTATTATTCAAGACTCTAATCCTAGAAACCTTTAGAAAATGACTATAAATCAACATAAATATCATACTTTTATGACATTATATGAACCTCAATCCCAATATTTTGAATAAGCTTCATCTAACTAAATATAGATAGATGCTATGAAAGCTAAATATTATTCCTTGATTAAAAAAAACTTTGAGTTAGTCCTTCATTCTAAAAAATGAAGAATAGTCGATCTAGATGGCTATACAAAATTAAATATAAATAATATGGTAGTGTAGATAAATTCAAATCCAGATAAGTAGCTCAAGGGTTTAATCAAAATCTAATATCGACTACATTGAAACCTTTGCACTAGATGTAAAAATAAGAATTGTAAGGATCTTGATTTCCTTAGATGATAAGTATGTTTAGCAAATCCATCAGATGGATGTCAAAAATGTCTTTTCTGAATGGATATTTAAAAGAATAAATCTATATGACCTAACCCAAAGGATTTGAAGAACTAGATAAAGAAATATCTGTTTGTAAATTAAAAAAATCTTTATATGGTTTTTACAAAGATCCTAGAGTTTGGTATGCAAATATTAACAATTTTTTAATGAAGTTGGTGTTTCTAACTGCTTCATCTGATAATGATTTATGTTTTAAACCTAAAGAAAATACTATCATTCTCATTTTACTATATGTTGATTATTTACTTATCATTATTAATTCTAATAGTTTAATTATGAAAATTAAATTAAAATTAATGCAATATTTTGAGATGATACACTTACAATTATTTTATCATTTTTTGAGCATGGCTATATTTCAAGATATAAATTCTATTGTAGTTTCAAAATCACAATATGCAACTAATTTACTTAAAAGGTTTAATATGATTGATTGTAAAAATCCTGCTATTCCTATTGAAGTTGGATGTAATTTTGTTCCTAAACTTGTATGTGAAAAGATAATCCTACTTTGTATAAGAAACTTGTAGGTAGTTTGATTTATCTATCTATTACTAGACCTGACATTACTTATTCACTAGGGATTGCTTCAAGGTTTATGCAGGAGTTTTATTAGGATTAATAGAAGTTAGAAAACTATTTTTGTTATATTAGGGAACAATTAATTTTGGTTTACATTATACTTCTTATAACAATGCATATTTATATGGATATTGTGATTCTGACCATGTTGGTGATGTGATAGACCACAAGTATACATATGGATATGTATTCAAGTTTGTGCGGAGTGTGATACGGACCACCAAAAAAGTAGCCATTAGTTTCCATTTTTTCTACCGAGGTAGAATATAGAAGTGCAATGGAAAAAGAAAAAGAAGCGATGTGACCGAAGTGGTTGTTTTTTATTAAGGATAAATAGTTTTGAAGGGACTATACACTGAGTACAAAAAGGCTCAAGTAGCCAGATACCGAAAGGAGAAAACTCAACTAAGAATGGCTAAACGCCTTAAACATGTAGGCTCAAAAGCCAGATATATCAGTAAAGTGAGTACAAAAAGATCTATCCAAACTGAGATCCGAAGAAGAACAAAAGGACCAAAATACTTCAAAGAGGGATCCAAAACAAGGCATCCTAACAATAAAACAACAAGAAAACCACCGAAAAACAATAACTTCATAGGAACCAAATAACATCTATGCAACTGCACTATTTGACTGCCCTGTCAATCTTGACCTTAATTTTTTGAAGAGAGGTGAATAGCGCAATGGCCATGGCATGTGAAGGATCATTCATGTCTTCCTAAGCAAGGGCAAGGTCACGAGTCTCATTAGAATCCTAGATGTCATCAGGAATGCCACTAAGGCTGCAAACACTTCTCACATGTTGCTCTCCTGTCGACACTAAAATTTTCCTCCATAATTTCTATTTCATTAATGTATGTATTAGAATAGGATGTTGTTAAGTGTAATTAGTAAGTAGCGTCGATAGAAGATAATGGCGCCACAAGACGGTGTCGCCAATAATGTGGAGTACTAAGTAATGTAGACAAAGTACAATAGGAATGTTGTAAAAGTAAATATTTGTCGTAAGTGGTCCGGTAATGTTAAAATGTCAAAGTTTGGGTAATTAGAGAAGTAGGGTCTACATGATTAGGAATTAGAAATATTATATTGGTAATAAGGAAAAGGAGTGAGGTCATAAATATTTTGTGTATTTTATTTGTAAAAAGTCTAAAAATGTGGAACCCATGTAAAATGATAAGGTTTATCTTATCTTAACAGATAAGCCTACATGTACGTATAAGAGTTAAGGTATGGAATATGATTCGTCGTAGTGGATTTCTTATCCTATCTTAGAGATAAGATGGATAAGCCCGAAGTTCTATAAATAGAGAGGCTACCCCCTCATTTAGCATAGAAAGAAGTAGTGAGAAATATTGTAAGAAGTGTGCAAAGGAAGCCATCGCTAAAGGTGTGTCAAGAAGCCATCGAGGTGTAATTGTAAAGTTTCTCCCATAGTCTTGTCAAGTACCTCATGGGTGAGATCAGAATAATTTCATGTTAATATTATAATTTACTTTGATATTTCAGATTTGTCGTCATTCTATCTTATCATAGTCAATGGTATTCTTGTGTTCGGTTGTTGTTTTGTTTCCAGATTACATCCACCAAACTAAAGGCTCATGCATTAGTAAATAATCATAAAGACGAGGAGTTCCCGTGAAGAATTATCATAGTGCCGGATTGGTGATGACATTTTGGTTCCGCTGTCGACCATTCCTCGTTGGTGGATTTTCTCTGAGAGATATTCCCACTTAGTCAAAAATCAATCGAGGGTAACCTTGTTTTTACTGTGCATAGTAGTTACCATGGTAAAGTCATTTTTACCGTGAATAGTAGTTACCATGTTAAAGTCATTTTTGCCATGAATAGTAGTTACCCTGGTAAAGTCCTTTTTGCTGGGAATAGTAATTACCGCAGTAAAGTCACTTTTTACCGTGAATAGTATTTACCGCAGTAACTTCACTTTTTACCGTGAATAGTGTTTACCACAGTAAAATCAGTTTTTACCGCAGTAAGTCAAGTTTTACCATAGTTTACCATGGTCATTTCTATAGTAATTCCAATTATTTGTGCACATAAGTCTTGTTGATTGTACTTGTGAGTTGGTATTTCACGGTGGTTACTTTTGAAAATGGGAAAGATTCCTATTTTTTCAGCTCAATCTAATGAAGATGCTTTCTTTTCATTCAAGAATTTAAGCGATCTTGTATTTGTAATGGCCTTATAAGAAGGGAACAATGGACTGAATTTTTCCTACCTTTTTGGATGGTTCAACACTTAGGTGGTTTGAAACACTAGGTGATAATGTGAAAAATTCATGGGATTTATTAACCGAAAGTTTTCAAGAATTTGGTGAACAATGTAAATATGCAGATCTCATGATCGAGATCACAAAGCTATCCCAAGGAGAGAAGGAGAAGATAAGGGATTATCATGCTCGTGTTCTAGAGAGCTAAGGAGGAAGCTCGATGCCCGATCCTAAGGAAGGACTAGCGGATGGGTTGATGAATGGCGGATAATCTCCTCTCGTAAGCACTTCATTCTTGGGATGAAGCCGAGATCGACAACGAGTAAAGTATGACCGCCCAACTACCATCAACAAGCAAAGGAGATTGCAAGAAGGCAAGAAGAAAGCATGGAAGAGGAGCCCAAAGAAATTGTTGCTAAAGTAGAGCCTACACCAAAGACCTTTGGTCCGAATCCACAACCACTCCCGGTGAGCACAAATATTTCTCCTAGTACATCTACCGAGTATGAAGATCTCCTCAAAAGATGGGTCAATTAACTATTAATCTTCTTCAAGGAAAGGAATTTAGTTCTCGTGAGGGATAGAGGTCCAAAAAGAAATATTTCAAGTTGTTTGTTATGGTTGTTATAAAAGGGTCATTATAAGTATAATTGTCCAGATAGAGCTTCTACATCCGGTAAAAGAGATAATGATAAAGGAAAAGCACCGTGAATTCTTTTCATGTAGTAGATAAGAGCAGAAATAATGAAGTAGATGTGTTTGTAACAAAAAGAAAGAAAGAAAAAGATAATCAAGATGGAAATGATCCTAAGAAGATGAAAGAAGAAACTAGTAAGAAACATAGGAGAAGAAAGTTGGGTGTGCAGGATTTTCTCGATTTCACAGGGCAAGGACCATACTCCATCTTGGAAGATCTGTCCAAAAGGCCTCGTAAATATTACATATGGTCAACTCTTGGCTATGTCTTCTCGAGAAGAGGCGGAGTCATGCGAGGTGGACTCAATGCTCAAGAAGGAAGGAGGTCGAGGTCCCCTGCTTTTGGGAGGCAGAGGCATCCCTATGCTCCACAAGTCGAGGTATTATGTAATGGTATTTCAATTCATGATGTCTTAGTTATGGAGGTGCTGCAAGCTTAATGTAATGACCGAGTCCAGAATGAATATGTTGGGTTTAAAATTGATCGCCCTTCAACACTTATGTTAAGGTCATTAAATAAAGGAAAACTAAACCGTAGGTGTAGTTTCAAATGTGGCAATATCTCATATGGTGTCAGTATGTGTGGTAGACTTTCAGTGTGATGAAAATGGTACTGCACAGTGCACCCAATGCTCACTGGAAGACCATGGCTAAGGAGAGTTCATGCAAGAAACTACCGGAATGAAGGTTTCATGACACTTGGACGTGGTAGAGAGAGGGTGAAGATAAACGTGATCCCTCGACATCATAAAGCGTAACCTCGTGGATTCAAGTGATGAAACCGATGATCGGACATCCTCTCGATTACTCTAGCACTAGTGAAGTGGACACCGAAGATGAAGAAAGTGAGGTTGATGTTTCACCATGGATATTCTTCCACCACACCCAACCCAGACCCCATAAAATTATCTCAAGAAGAAGTTGATGATCGTCTCAACAAATAAAGATTGGTGATGCTTGTGATGGAGAGTGAGAAGGAAACCTACCTCCAGCTCTTTCGAAGGTACATACACCTATTCACTTTTGATTACAAGGAACTCCATCAAGTAAGTTGGGTAGAACATTGTATTGAGCTGGTAGATGGTGCTAAGCCCATAAAGCAAATGCCATATAGAATGAATCCTAATTTTTCCAAGACCGTAAAAGAAGAAATAGATAAGTTGCTTGATGCAGATTCATATTTGTCATGGAGAATTCAGAATGGGTTTCTCCCATTGTGATCTCAATAAAAAGAATGGGAAGCTACGCATTTGTGTTGATTACAGGTGAAGCTCAATAAGGCAACAAAGAAGGATCATTATCCTCTTCCATTTTCGGGATCGATCTTGACGAAGTAGCCGTCCAGAGTGCTATAGTTTTGCTGATGGATATAAATGGCTACAACCAAGTTCGTATAGCAGAAAGATCAGCTCAAGACCACGCTCACCACTCCTTGGGGAACGCTTGCTTATAGAGTTATGCCTTTGGGTCAGTGTAATGCTCCAAAGCAACATTCCAAATTTGATGAATAGGGTGTTCAACCCTACATCGGGACCTTCATCGAGTATTTCTCGGATGATTTTTGCATCTATGGGAGCAAGTTGACCACCTCACTGATGGAGACAACATTTCAAAGGTTAGATGAAGCACAAGCCTCACTAAACCCTACAAAGTGTGTCTTTGGATGTTCTAAAGGCATTTTGTTAGGGCATGTCAGATCCAGAGATGGTATTGGTACCGATCCCGATAAAGTTTCAAAATCAAAGATTTACCATTTCCTATGAATAGAAGTAAGTTGAGATCATTTTTAGGCCATGTGGGTTACTATAGAAGGTTCATCAAGAATTTCTCAAAGATCGCATGTACCACTAACCCAGCTTCTTGAAGAAGGATGTTGCTTATGAACCAGAAACAAGGCGCATGAAGCTTTTGACAATCAAGGAAGCCTTGGTGTCTTCACCTATTTTGAAGAATCCAGATTGAGCAAGCCATTCATTGTGTACACTGATGCCTCGATGCAGCACTAGGTAGTACTTTGAGCCAAAAGGATGAAAATGGGAATGAACATCCAATTTACTTTGGGAGCGCATAAATGAGCAAAGTACTTGAGGTAAACTATACCAGAATCGAAAAGAGGCTCGCTATCATTTTTGTCAGAAAGAAGTTTAGAAATTACTTGCTAGGGCAGAAATTTATAGTTGTAATGGATCATCAAAGCTCAAATATATTGTCAATAAGCCTAACCCATCGTGAGGATAGCTAGATGGATAATTTTGCTACAAGAATTTGAATTTGATATTATAGATAGGCCAGAAAGAAGCATGTCAATGCAGATGCACTCTCTCGAGCCTATGATGGTTTAGGATCATCTGTGATGATGATGATTTTCCGATGCAAAGATTGTTCTCCTCGACACAATCCCTAGTGAATACATAGATATTTGGAATTATCTCAATGAATTCAAGTTTCCCGATGGTGCCAATGCAAAGACTAAGAGAAAGATTACTCAAGCCACTGTCCCATATTCTATTTCGCATGGAGTATTATTTCGAATAGGACCTCATGGACAAGATAAGAGGGCAAGCTGGACGTGATCAAGGAAAGGAGCTGCTAGAAGAATTCCACAATGGTACATGTGGAGGGCACTTCTCCTGACAACTTACAAAGAAGAAGGATCTTGATGCAGTTATCACCGCCCACTCTTTTTAAAGATTGTTATAATTATTGTAAGACATGTGATATTTGTCAAACACATGGTAACCGTAAGACTTCATCACTCCATTATGTCCTATTCTTCCCTCGGTCCCTTTGAAAAGTGGGGAATAGACATCAGAGGTCCACTTCCAACTACATCACGCCAAAATAAGTATATTGTAGTTGCCACAAATTATTTAACCAAGTGGGTCAAGCTAGGCCATCAAGACAACTTTCTATGGATGAAGTGGCAAGGTTCATATATGAACGTATTGTCACCGATTTGGTTGTCCATTAGAAATTGTAACAGATCAAGGAAGCCACTTCATTAATGAGGTGGTAGAAGCCCTAGTCAATAAATTTTCTATTAAGCATGAAGGCAACAACATACAAGCCAAGCACAAATGGACAGTGGAACGAACAAATTTTGTGTCAGTCAAATTCTAGCAAAAGATGCAATTGCAGTACATAAATGGGATAAGAGGATTCATGCAAAGATTGTGGGCATATAGGGCAACATCAAAGTCAGCAACAGATACTCCCATTTCAATGGCTTTGCATTGATCCATTCTTCCTATTGAGTTTGATATTCCCACCGTGAGAGTTATGAAAATGAAAGGATGGATGAAAGTGATTCAAGAAAAGAAAGGTTGGTACATCTTCATTTGCTAGAGGAAATGAGGGAAATAACAAAGGATACAAGCCATAAGAAGAAAATGAAGCGTAGGAGTACTTTGATCAAAAGATCCGGTGGTCTCCATTTCAAGTGAATGACTTGGTCCTAGTATATGATTCCGTATACAAAAAAAGAAGACAGAGAAAATTTCTTCCAAAATGGATGGGGCCCTACAAAATAAAGCAAATTGTGCATGAAAATGGTACGTGCACTGACCGGAGGAATTGATGGCACTCCCATTACGAAATGGGTCAACCACGACAAGTTGAAGATTTTCCAAGCACTGTAATAGTCTACTCCGAGGACTCGGAGTAGAAGCTAGAAGGGGGAAGATGTCGACACTAAAATTTTCCTCCATAATTTCTATTTCATTAATGTATGTATTAGAATAGGATGTTGTTAAGTGTAATTAGTAGTAGCTGTCTGATAGAAGATAACGGCGCCACAAGTACGGTGTCGCCAATAATGTGGAGTACGGTAATAAATCCAAAGTACAATAGGAATGTTGTAAAAAGTAAATATTTGTCGTAAGTGGTCCGAATGTTAAAATGTCAAAGTTTGGGTAATTAGAGAAGTAGGGTCTACATGATTAGGAATTAGAAATATTATATTGGTAATAAGGACAAGGAGTGAGGTCATAAATATTTTGTGTATTTTATTTGTAAAAAGTCTAAAAATGTGGAACCCATGTAAAATGATAAGGTTTATCTTATCTTAATGATAAGCCTACATGTACATATAAGAGTTAAGGTATGGAATATGATTCGTCAGAGGGATTTCTTATCCTATCTTAGAGATAAGATGGATAAGCCTGAAGTTCTATAAATAGAGAGGCTACCCCCTCATTTAGCATAGAAAGAAGTAGTGAGAAATATTGTAGAGAAGTGTGCAAAGGAAGCCATCGCTAAAGGTGTGTCAAGAAGCCATCGAGAGGTGTAATTGTAAAGTTTCTCCCATAGTCTTGTCAAGTACCTCATGGGTGAGATTGTAACAATTTCATGTTAATATTATAATTTACTTTGATATTTCAGATTTGTCATCATTCCGTCTTATCATAGTCAATGGTATTCTTGTGTTCGGTTGTTGTTTTGTTTCCGCATTACATCCACCAAACTAAAGGTCAGGCATTAGTAAATAATCATAAAGACGAGGAGTAGTTTACGATATGCAATAAGTTCTCGGTAAGTTCAATATCCCCGTGGCTACACATAATCCTTTTCAGAAGAAGGCAGAAACCTTAGCCTTTTGCCTTTCATCTTTTTGCTAGAGGTAGCATAGTCAAGACCTTTATTGGTAGGGATAGGGAGAATAACATGGGGAGTAGGAAGAGGGCAAGAGAAAGAGATGCGGTGGTGGTGGATGAGCAAAATCAGACCTTGGTGTAGGGATGCGCAATGCATGATTATAGACTTCAAAAATACCTCTCCAAGGAATTTAATAGATAATGTGGGAAATTGATGGTTAGATTCCTACGAAAATGACCGAGAAATATTAAATGCTTCAGGGAATGGTGACATATCTTCCGTCAAGTGTGATGTACCTAACAATCATCCACACTATCTTAAAGAAAGGGCCTCGGTGGATAGAGGCAACTTTTATTCCAGCCACGACAAACTCAAGGTTCTCCCCTTCCTTGAGAAAATTTTTAGCCTCAACCTCACAAATCAACTCTTTTGTTGAAGAAATTGGCTCCATCCAGTTCAGGCCTCGTGAACTGGGTGATGAATTCTCGAGAGATCTTGACCCGACATCTCCATACTCAACAAGACATTTTCTTCAACCGTTAGCAAATTTCATTTGAGATGTCCTGGTCAAGACCTCGCATATTTTCAATGAGATTTGAAATAACCCCCATTTGTAGATAATGACAAAGAATTGTGTCATTTTTCTAGGCTATATCGTAAATGGGTTTGGTCTTTCATAGAGGCCCCCATTTTTCTCGGTATTGTTCTACTCGCACAATGGTAAAAATTTGAATTTCGTTTGATTCTATACCATATTTGATTTTGGGGACCTCTGAAGCGTGTAGAATTTTAAAAACATCATTAAACTTACCATTGAAATTAATAATCACATCCTTGGCACCTACTTTGTATCTATTAATGATTGTGCTCAAAATCATGTATATATTTAGTGATGTCATCTAGTACTTTGGCTAGAGAGGATCTTTGCTTAACCATGTTTGCATTGTGTTGTTGACACCAATATTTGCTAAACTATCAGCCACTCTATTGCCTTCATGATAGGTGTGGATAATCTTACAATTATCAAAAAAATTGCAAATTTCAATAGCTTCATTAATGAAATCCCTAATAGACCAACTTGGGGGTTGCTTTTGATTTAAAAAATTAATAATGTTCAACGAATCCCCCTCAATTATAATATTAGAAATATTACAATCTCTAGCCAACCTTATTCCCCAGAGCAATCGATAAAGCTTCCGAGTAATGATTTTTTTTCTTACCCATCTTCCCATAAAAAGTAGCAACAAAGCAACCTCCATGATCTCTGTTCACCCCACCACCTCCCAAATCCCCAGGATTACCTTTTGAAGATCCATCAAAGTTTAGTTTGTACCATGTAGTGGGTGGCTGAATCTAACTTAGAAAAAATCTATCAATGTTGTTTTTATCCTTATGCTTAATGCTATCGGTGCAATGTTCCCGTAGTGCCCACATTTTTATAGCTCCAAGATTATCTTTGGTTCCTTTATTCCTAGACATGTTTTGATTGAGACTCTAATAGACTTTGGACATTTTACTATGATATTTTATCCTCATGGACATTATGGCATTTTGGGCGCGTAGCGCCAATTGGACTAGATTCGTATACTGATATATTTCTTTGATGTTGATGACATGTAGCAGGTTATATGGTATATTTATTGATTAGATGTTAGTCTCTTGGGTTGATTTGATTAATAATATAGTGTTTTGGATTTAATGATGGTAATTTTCATGTTAACCTAAGTATATGTCGTTGCAATTTTATTTAGTGGTGATTCATGGCAAACTATGTGAATAATTGTATGCATTGCACTATCAATTGTTTAATAATGTTAGGACATTATAAGTTAGATTGAATTTGTGATGTATAGATGATGTTTATTATATCGACAGATGCGGTTAATGTGTGCAATGTGCAGAGTGTGGTATATAGGAGAGCATGGGTTTCAGCGGCAGCTATGCACAGGCACAAGCGGCCCACGGATGAGTCCTAACCATGCTAAATGTTTGATGCCTTAGAATAGATGTATTTAATTTGGCACCATGGGTGAACCCCTCAATTGAAATGTAATATTGTTGGTAAAATTAATTAGCTTTAGGGTGTGTTTTATTAAGTAAACTAGCTTAGGTGTTTAATGATCTTATCTTAAGTTAAGTGTTGGTTTTGGGAAGTGTGTGTGTTGGTAGATGGGGATTAGGGACCACATGTGAACCTTGGGTGGACCCCACACCCTCTACCCTTGTGCCCAAGCATGTCAAACCCGCAATTGGGTTATTTTGGGTAATTTTAGGGACCCATTTTGAGTTTGGGGGTTCCCTTAGCATGAAAATGGGCCCTTGGACCCTACCTAATAGGTAGGGGGGCCTATTTCCAAGGTTTGGAGGGGGTTTCCCTCCCATTTAGCCCTCTTTAGTCACCATCCATGTAAGATGGTTGGGTTGTGTGAAATTGTTAAAAGTTGCTCCACTTTGTTTTATTTTAGTTTTTAGTATTTTGGGTGAAAAGGGATAAAAGGTGAGTTTACTCTTACTTATTTGGTTTTTGGAATATTTTACTCTTGAGGGGAGAGGGGTGATACTTGTCACTTTCTCATTGGTGAGGAAACTTTTGGGTTCCTTTTTTATTCTTCCGATGTGGAAGGAATGGGTCTTCTTGATTCATTTTTTTGGGAGCACTTGGAGAATTTTGGGAGCTTGGAAGGAGCTTGGACAAAAGGGAAAAGCTTAGAGTCTTGAAAGCATTATAGAGGTAGGGTTCTTAACCTTTTTCTTATTGTTGTGCCTATCTTGTTAACTATGTTTAATCAATGGATTGGTGTGTGTGAAATGATGTGTTGAGTCAGTATGGTAAATGTAGTTGTTTGTTTGTTCTTTTTTTTTTCTTTGTTGTCTCTCCACCATCATTTGGAATGATGGTTTTGGAGAATGTAGGGAAGAGAGAGGGATTTACCTCTCAAACCTAATGGTTGTAGGTCAAGCCATGAAGGTCCCTTCTCATCCCCTCATATGATTTGAGGTGGGAGAAAGTTTCATACGGCTTGAACCTTTCCTCATTCTTGGTGAGGAAACCATTTTGGGTTTGAAAATCCTCCCAAGAAGGATTTCTATAAAGCATAAGGAGGAATAAGGAGGATGAATGATTAGGAGGTATAAGGAGTTTTGTATATATATATTTATTGGTGCTCCTATGGTTGGACACCTTGATTTGGGCATCCTTCTTCCTCTCTTCCCCCTTGTGAGGTTGACCTTGTTCTCCTCATGTTGTTGTGTTTCATTGTATAGTAGATCTAAGTGGTTAAATGGTCTTATGTTTTCTTGTTGTGTGTAAAACCCCATTATACTTGTGCACATTGTGGAAGCTAGTTCCTCTCTCCCATGGGATTGGGGGAGGCTAGCATGACTTCCAACCATGGAAAGGCATGTGATGATGCCTATTGGTTGGGTGGTAAACAAGCCATGTTCTCTTGGAGTTGGATTCTTGTAGGAGTATTGGAGTTGGAGCTCAAGTTGGAGATAGTAAAGCCTCTTGTCATCTTGGTCTTACTCATATTTGGAGGACATTGCCTTCAAGAAAAAAAAATTAAAAAAATCAATACATGGATTTCACAAAAGAAACAAAAAAAGAGATTCCATGAAGCTAAGATCAGTATATCTTTTCCACCTGCATAAAAGAAAACAAGGGAAAAAAAAAAAGAAAATAGTAAAGAAGAATAAAAAAGAATGAAAAAGAAAATAAAAACACCAAAGAGAAATCTAGGCAAGTTTGAAATCAAGGGCCAAGATTGGATTTGATCCTAGGGCTCTCCTTCAATCCTATTTTTTCCTTTAAAACATGACATTTTAATGGGTTTGGAAAATAAATTAAGAGGGGTGTGTGGGTAGATAAAATTAGAAGGGGGAAAACAAATTAAATTAAAAAGGGGTGTGTGGGAAAATTAATTAAAAGGGGAAGACTAATTATTTACAAAAAGTGTAAATTTTTATTTATAACCCTAAGGAGATTAATAGATTAAAATAATTAAATTATTGCGGGATGGTATTAATTTATTTCGGGAAAATAAATAAATAAATAAATTAATAATTATTATAAATTAATTATTAATGGGAAGGGGCATTGCATTTGGTGTTATAATGATAATAACAATAATAATAATAATTAAAATAATAAAAAAAATAATAATATAACGCTTCCAACAAATGTTTAGAAAGTTTATAATTTTTTTTTTTTTATCTCGGGTTCAGGATGGCACCCAAGAGGGGACGATCGGCTCGAGGTTCGGGACGTAGTGCACCTACGCGAGAGCCGCCGGCCCACGATTTCGGGCCTCGATATGAGACCCCCGCAAAGGGCCGAGTGTCGTGCACAGAGCACCTTCCATCACCGCAAGTGCCACATAGAGGAGGACATTCAGTTGGGAGAAGAGGAGTTGTTTGGCGAGGATGCACATCCAGAGCCACCTGAGCATGACATTCCGAGACGAGAGAGGTCACGCAGCCCTTCCATCCTTGGCGAGAGGGTGGCCTCGTTTCATCACAAACCGATCACACAAATCCTTCGAGGGACCATTTGGAGATAGCGACCTCTTTCACCCAAGTTAGACCACATCGCGGATCGAGAAATAGGAAGTGTGATTCGAGACCTTCTTCGCCTTCAAATGCCTACGCTTCTGGTTCGACAGATGGCTTTGGGGTAGAGTCCTAGCTCCTTAGCTTGGATACCATGCTTTGGCTTGCACTCTCGCGAGAGCAACGCTGTCAAGCCAGTTCACTACATACACCTCCTCACGGACGATGTGCGTTTGGTGGAGGAATGAGGAGCGAAGCTCCATTTTACATGAGATACAATGACATGAGAGTTGTTCGAGGAGTGGTTTAGAGCCGGTACATGTCATAGCATTTTTGCGAGAATAGGATCGGCGAGTTCCATGACTTATGACGAGTTCGGATCGGTGGCACAATACGAGAGCAGTTCTTATATCTCTTGCATATGTAGACTACTGCAGATGAGAAATTACAGTAAACAGTTCATTCGGGACCTCAATGCGAGATATAGCAGGAGCTGTTAGGATGTTATCTCCTCCCATGCTCGAGAAGGCCGTTGAGAAGTCCTACTTGGCTGAGGAGAATAGGACCAAGGCTCAGGAGCACAGAGAAAGGAACAAGAGCAAGTTCGAGGATAGGATTCAGGAATTCAAGAGTTAGAGAGCACGGGGAGCAGTACCACCCCCTAGAGGAGGATTCTAGTCTTCTTCAGCAGCATCGAGAGCTCCTCCACACCCATCACAGTAGACACAACATTAGGGACACCAGCATCGTAGGGGTAAATAGACTCGAGTTTTCAACGAGGTGGGTCTAGAGTGGTTTTGGTGGAGTCTAGAGACGGAGGCTGGGTACTCATCACTCTCGGCTAGCTTTCCGCTCATGTAGCGATCGCTGCTAGGGTTGGACAAGTAGGTTTAGTTCACCGAGCACGGAGGGACCCCATCTCGAGAGGCAGTACAGGAGGATGTTTTATTTGTGGGGCTCCGGACCATTATGTGTGTATGTGTCACTGCACAAGCCCACTACTATGGATATGCAGAGAGCTCCTAGATCAGATCCGAGAGACGGTGGGTGATGTGGGGCGTGCTCATCGTGTGTATGCATCGGTTGACAACCACCGAGTGCTAAGCATCGTGCCACGGTCATTGAGATGACGAGTACTATCATAGGTATTTCTGTCTCGGTAATTTTTGATTCAGTGCTTGATTCCTTTATATCACCTTCTATAGTGGACCGGTGTGGGCTAGTGGTGGGTGGGCAACCGGATAGTTGGCAGTTTCAATTGGCCTCTCGGGGCTAAACTCACCGTGGACTCGTATGTGGAGAGTTGTGTACTTGATTTGGAGTCTTCTCCACTACACTTGACCTCCGAGTTCTTCCTTTGTGGATCCTATCGGGTAGTGTTGGGTATGGATTGGCTCGAGGCTCATCGAGCCAAGGTGGACCTGAGAGAAGGTCATTGAGTGTCGGGATGATTTGTGTAGTGCAGTTGTGATTTCAAGGATGCAGAGACCCATTTCCTTGCGTATGATCTCGGCTAAGCAACTCAAGCGGAGCATGCGTAAGGGTTGCCAGTTGTTTGCTATCACTATCAGTGATCGTTTGGACAGTACTCCAGAGCATTCACCCCTTGATGATCACGCAGTTTTGAGGGAGTATGTAGATGTGTTTCTAGGAGAGCTTCCAGGTTTACCACCTAGTAGAGAGGTGGATTTCACCATTGACTTAGTGCTTCAGATACCGCACCGGATTTAGGGCACCCTATCGGATGACGACTTCAGAGCTTCATGAGCTCAAGATTCAGTTAGAGGAGTTGTTAGAGAAGGGTCTCATTCGCCCTAGTGTATCTCCTTGGGGAGCGCCAGTCATATTTGTGAAGAAGAAGGATGGTTCTCTCAGGCTTTGTGTAGACTTGAAAACTCAATAAGGTGACAATAAAGAACCATTATCTACTCCCTAGGATTGATGACTTGTTTGATCGGATCACGGGGAGCTAGAGTGTTCTCCAAAATCGATCTCAAGTCGGATATCATTAGTTGCGCATTTCAGATGCAAGCATTCATAAAGACAACGCTTTCGCACATGTTACGGGCATTATGAGTTCACAAGTGGTTCCATTTGGTTTGACCAATGCCCAAATTGCCTTTCATGAGCCTCATGAATGGAGTATTCAGAAATTTCTGGATCGCTTTGTTTTAGTGTTCCTTGATGACATATTGATTTATTCTCGTTCCGAGGAGGAACACGAGGAGCATTTGAGAGATGATACTTCAGGTTTGAGAGAGCAAAGTTGTATGGGAACTTCGAAAATCAGTAGCTTCTTTCAGACAGGAGATTAAATACTTGGGTCATATCATATCGAGACGAGGGTATCTCCATAGATCCCTCTAAGATTCAAAGCTATCTTGGATTGGCCAAAGCACCCACATCGGAGCACCGAGGTGAGGAGGAGCTTCATGGGTTTAGCAGGTATTACATGCAGGTTTATGCAGTTAACTTTTCTAGGATTTCTCACCCTATTACTTCTCTTGAGAGGAAAGGAAGAAGTTTTATTGGTCGGAAAAATGTGAGAAAGCCTTTCAGTTGCTTAAGGAAAGGCTAACCATGGCACCCATCTTAGCAGTTCCAGACCCAACAGAGGATTTTTTTGTTTGCACTGATGCATCACTAGAGGGTTTGGGAGCAGTTCTTATGCAGGAGCGTCGGGTTATTGATTTTGAGTCTCGTAAGCTCAAGGACTATGAACTTAACTATCCTACTCACGACTTAGAGCTTGCAGTAGTTGTTCATGCACTTGTGCGTTGGTGACATTTACTTTTGGGTAGACCTTTCATCTTGAGGACGATTATCATTGTAGCTTACATCATATCTTCTCTCGGCCAAAATCAACGCTTGTCAATGGCGTTGGATGGAGTTGCTTTGTGAGTATGATATAGAGGTGTAGTATATCAAGGAAAGGAAAATGTTGTTGCACATGCACTTAGTAGACGATGGCATGTGCTTACTTCTTTGACACACTGCAGATCAGATTTGAGAGGCGAGGATACATGAGCATTTTTCGAGAGGACGTGGTTTTGCGAGGGGTGCTGTGGCGGATGTTGGATTCTCGGGTTCTCTTGAGGCGGATATTCAGGATGCATGTTAGAGTCAGATGGGTTACTTCGGTTCCATAGGTGCATTTATGTGCCTAAGGTAGGTGATCTGCGTAGTTTCATCCTTACTGAGGCTCATCGAGCCCCATACGCAGCACATCCAGGATTGAAGAAGATGCGTACGATTTGAGAGAGTTATATTATTGGCCGTCTTCGTCGAGACATAGAAGATTTTGTAGCACGTTGTCTTGAGTGTCATAGAGTCAAGGTAGAGCATTCTCATCCCGAAGACTCTTATACCCTCATGACATTCCCGAGTGGAAATGGGATGTGATCTCCATGGATTTCATAGTAGGAATTCCTATGTCCTCTTATCGTCATGATGCCATTATGGTCCACTTTGTGGATAAGTTGACCAAGGTTATGCATTTCTCGCCAACTAAGGTTACCTATAATGCACAAAAGCCATTGCAAAAAGTGTTTATGGAGGATATTGTTGGATTGCATGGGATTCAAGACGATCATCAATGGCAGAGACACCATCTACACATCGGTTTTGGACTTCTTTTCGGGAGGCCTTGGGTACACTGATTAATTTTAGTTCATCATATCATCTAGAGACAGATAAGCGACGGAGAGGGTTAATCAGGTTCTTGAGGACATGTTGAGGATGTACGTGATGGACCAGCAAAAGAAGTGGGAAGACTATTTGCATTTAGTTGAGTTTGCCTACAATAACAGTTATCATAGCTCCATTGGCATGGCTCCCTATCAGGATTTGTATGGACGACCTTACAGGACACCTTTGAGTTGGGATAGACTAGATGACAGGATTATTTTGGGGCCAACTTACCTTCAGGATTTAGAGCAGCAAGTTATTATGATTCGGCAGCATCTTGAGTAGGATAGAGCACGCCAGAAGGTGTATGCAGACACCAAGAGGATCGATCGTCACTTCTCAGTGGGTGACAAAGTCTTCTTGAGGGTTCGTCCTCATAAGAGTCCGATCTGTTATGGAAAGGGTTCTAAGCTATCACCTCGTTTTGTGGGGCCTTTTGATATTCTTGAGGTCATCGGTCCAGTTGCCTATCGTCTAGCTTTGCCACCACGCCTTTCACAGGCCCACGACGTTTTTCATGTTTCTTTACTACATAGATATGTACCAGATGTTTCTCATGTTTTGGATTGGTTGACATTACAGGTAGAGGATGAGAGGGTAGTGGAGATGAGAGCCCGTACGCATACTTTGGAGCACCGAGAGGTTGGCCCTTTGGCGTCGAGATTTGCACCGAGTTAGAGTGTAGTGGGACCGATATGACGAGTCATCAGCTACCTGGGAGGATGGTACACCACTGAGGGCTAGATATCCCTATCTCTTCTAATGACTTCCAGGAGGAAGTCTAATTCTAGGAGAGGGGGATGTAGTGGCCACATTTTCATAGCTCAAGTTATCTGTTGGTTCCTTTATTCCTAGACATGTTTTGATTGAGACTCTGATAGACTTTGGAAATTTTACTATGATATTTTATCCTCATGGACATTATGGCATTTTGGGCGCGTAGCGCCAATTGGACTAGATTCGTATACTGATATATTTCTTTGATGTTGATGACACTAGCAGGGTTATATGGTATATTTATTGATTAGATGTTAGTCTCTTGTGGTTGATTTGATTAATAATATAGTGTTCTGGATTTAATGATGGTAATTTTCATGCTAACCTAAGTATATGTCGTTGCAATTTTATTTAGTGGTGATTCATGGCAAACTATGTGAATAATTGTATGCATTGCACTATCAATTGTTTAATAATGTTAGGACATTATAAGTTAGATTGAATTTGTGATGTATAGATGATGTTTATTATATTGGACAGATGCGGTTAATGTGTGCAATGAGTGTGCGGGTGGCAGTATGGAGAGCATGGGTTTGGGGCAGCTATGCAATTGTGCACAAGCGGCCCACAGTTGAGTCGTAACCATGCTAAATGTTTGAGGCCTTAGAATAGATGCATTTAATTGGGCACCATGGGTGAACCCCAATTGTAATGTAATATTGTTTGTAAAATTAATTAGGTTTAGGGTGCGTTTTATTAAGTAAACTAGCTTAGGGGTTTAATGATCTTATCTTAAGTTAAGTGTTGGTTTTGGGAAGTGTGTGTGTGGTTGGTAGAAGGGATTGGGGACTACATGTGAACCTTGGGTGGACCCCACACCCTCTACCCTTGTGCCCAAGCATGCTAAACCCGAAATTGGGTTATTTTGGGTAATTTTAGGGACCCTTTTGAGTTTGGGGTTCCCAGCATGAAAATGGGCCCTTGGACCCTACCTAATAGGTAGGGGGCCTATTTCCAAGGTTTGGAGGGGGTTTCCTCCCATTTAGCCCTCGTTAGTCACCATCTTTGTAAGATGGTTGGGTTGTGTGAAAGTGTTAAAAGTTGCTCCACTTTGTTTTATTTTAGTTTTTAGTATTTTGGGTGAAAAGGGATAAAAGGTGAGTTTACTCTTACTTATTTGGTTTTTGGAATCTTTGACTCTTGAGAGGAGAGGGGGTGACACTTGTCACTTTCTCATTGGTGAGGAAACTTTTGGGTTCCTCTTTTTATTCTTCCTCATGTGGAAGGAATGGGTCTTCTTGGTTCATTTTTTTTTGGGAGCACTTGGAGAATTTTGGGAGCTTGGAGGGGAGCTTGGACAAAAGGGAAAAGCTTAGAGTCTTGGAAAGCATTATAGAGGTAGGGTTCTTAACCTTTTTCTTCTTAGTTGTGCCTATCTTGTTAACTATGTTTAATCAATGGATTGGTGTGTGTGAAATGATGTGTTGTGAGTTGTATGGTAAATGTAGTTGTTTGTTTGTTCTTGTTTTTTCTTTGTTTTCTCTCCACCATCATTTGGAATGATGGTTTTTGGAGAATGTAGGGGAAGAGAGAGGGATTTCCCTCTCAAACCTCATGGTTGTAGGTCAAGCCATGAAGGTCCCTTCTCATCCCCTCATATGGTTTGAGGTGGGAGAAAGGTTCATATGGCTTGAACCTTTCCCCATTCTTGGTAAGGAAACCCTTTTGGGTTTGAAAATCCTCCCAAGAGGGATTTCTATAGCATAAGGAGGAATAAGGAGGATGAATGATTAGGAGGTATAAGGATTTTGTATAGATATATTTATTGGTGCTCCTATGGTTGGACACCTTGATTTGGGCATCCTTCTTCCTCTCTTCCCCTCGTGAGGTTGACCTTGTTCTCCTCATATTGTTGATTTCATTGTATAGTATATCTAAGTGGTTAAATGGTCTTATGTTTTCTTGTTGTGTGTAAAACCCCATTATACTTGTGCACATTGTGGAAGCTAGTTCCTCTCTCCCATGGGCTTGGGGGAGGCTAGCATGACTTCCAACCATGGAAAGGCATGTGATGATGCCTATTGGTTGGGTGGTAAACAAGCCATGTTCTCTTGGAGTTGGATTCTTGTAGGAGTATTGGAGTTGGAGCTCAAGTTGGAGATAGTAGAGCCTCTTGTCATCTTGGTCTTACTCATCTTTGGAGGACATTGCCTTCACTTGTAAATAAATGTGGCTTTGTAAAGTGTTATACTTTTGTAAAGATCCATTTTTATTGCACTTATTGTTCCTTGAAAACATTGGTCATTACTAAGAAAGTTTCTATTTTATTGTTGCAAGAATCTTGTAATATTATCATATTGAATCATGAGTTTTCTTTTAGTTACATGTTGTATTTTGAAAGTCTTGTTGTGTATAAATCTGCAAAGTGAGATCATGTATGTTGCATCAAAACTGTAATTTTTAGTTGTCTACTTTATTTAAAAAAAAAAATGAAAGTTAAACATTCTTTTAGTTTGCAAAATTTTATGGCATTACAGTTCCAAGCAACAAGAATGTGCTCCTCTTCCTCGGATAAAGTTTATTTCTAGGAGGCGTAAATATTTCAATGATTTCTTTCACTACAATGATAATTTCTTTAAAGACTTTTGTACATGTGTTTTTTTGTATTTCTGAAAATAACATCATTTCTAGCTTTCGGACTCTCCACATGGTGTGAGGGAGAACTAGTTGCCATAGCCTCCCCGATCACACAATGATTATGTGGGGAATTCCATTGTTCCCATGTCTATAGACAAGTATGGGGAAAACCCGTTTCGATTAAAATTATCAAATATAAGATGTCGACTTTGTAAGTATACTTACAATACGAAAAGAGGTGTTTAATGTCTTAAGCTTCTACTTGGCACATACTGACATCTGTTATAGGCATGATAAAACCCTTCCTAATGAGATTTTCATTAGTGATAATCTTACCCTTGACGATAAGCCACCGAATAAATTTTCTTTAGGAGTTAGCTCAGCTATCCAGGAGCTTGTGCCAATCAACCTCACTTTCATAGAAGGAAAAAAACAATTTTAACCAGATTTAAATAAATATTCTACATCAAAGGAGTCTATCTAAATAATCACATCCTTATTTATCATGTTGATCGATATGTATTAGGAGAGATATGTATCTGATATCTTTGATTCCTAAACCTTCGATCCTATTTGGCTTACAAACCCGATCCCATGCTACTAAATGACATCTAAACCTTTCTTCTGTCCCATGCCATAAGAAGTGTTTTTTAATTTTTTCAATGCTATTCACCACTACTGTTGGAATGTTGAACATTGACATGATATATATGGGTAAATTCTGAAGAGTGCTTTTAATCAACAAACATTTACCAACACTTGAGAGGATAGCACCTTTCCACCTAGCTAATTTTTTTGAAATCTCTTAAGAAAATCATTCCTAACCTCATTAGAAACCTTACTAGTACTCATAGGAGTCCTAGTTAAGTAGAGCTGGGAGGAGTTGATTTTACAACCAGGAATGAGAGAAATCTTTTTTTGTCTTTCAATAGGAGTATTGAAGATGTATACCAAGCTTTTATCAAAGTTTACTTTACATCTGAGGATTCTTCATAGAATCGAAAAATGGTTTTGATAGCCTTTGCTTCAATGATGGAGGCCATAAGGAGGAGAATAGTGTCATCAACAAACTACTGATGGGAAGAAATCTGATTTTCAAAATTAGGTTGAAAGCCTTTTATCATACCATTGTATATAGCTTTTGTAATAGAATGACTGTAGAGACCCATAACCATTATGATGAACAACAAACGGGACATGGGGTCTCCTTGTCATATGCCTTTATTGCTAGCCAAAAAATCAATAGGCTCACCATTGATAACCACTGAAAATATAGGATAAGAGATGCAAGCTTGGACAATTTTTCCGAATTTATTTTGAAATCCAAACTTGGTCAGTACATCATCCATGAATTTCCAAGAGACTCTATCAAATTCCTTATGCATGTCCAACTTTATTGCCATCCCAAATTTTCTACTTTTAGCCATTGAATGAATTGTTTCATGGACCATAATTACCCCATCCTGGATAATTATACCTTTTATAAATCCACTCTACTATTGGGAGATCATTTTTATGAGAAGAGGTTGCAATCTAGGTGGTTTTGGAAGAGATGAACATCGAAGCTAAAGGAAGTACTCCTCTTCTCCAGTGTGAGAGCTAGAGTTGCATTTCTCTCTGGTGGAAATTTAGTTCAACATAAAGGAAAAACAATATCAAGATACATATGCACTTTATCCGAGAGAAGGTTCTGCGGTGATATCGATGTCCAGTAGACTTCGTAAATGAAGATCAATGTGTAGACATGTTTACAAAGACATTATGTGTTGCAAAGTTCTACAAGTTTAGCGTAATTCTTGTTATTTCGAGTTTCCATCGAGGGGGAGTGATCATGGAAATTCCACCTCTAATGGTCATCTAGCCGTTGACTCCTTGTCCTCTATACTTTTACTCTGGTTTAAAGAATTATAAAAAGATATTTTATGGCCTATGTAAACGGATAGAGTTTATGGAAAATATAGTCTAGAGTTTGTAAAGGAGGTCATTGTGTTTTAACAGTTCTACAAATGTAATTTAAGAATTTTTCCTTGAAAAATGGTAGGATTTAGTCTCAAAATCATGTTTATCCTAAATCATACTTATGATTTATGGATTCCAAATCCTTTTCTATTAAAAGGTAAGTTGAGCATGATGAAAGTGTTATAATTCCTTAAAAATAAATATACTAGTGTAAACGTTGGGGTTTATGGATTTGTAAATCCTGTTGTGACAACATGTAATGTTGCGATATGGATCCCTACATAATATTAAGGGGTAGTCTTGGAACTAAAATATTAAGTGATCATAATATTTAGTTTATAGTTAAATAATATAGAATAAATTATATTCATATTATTTAAATATATACTATATATTAGTCGATTAGTTATATATTAAATAATATTAATCGGAGGTGTGGCCCATCACTTTAGAAGGTTATAACCCTTCGGTTTATTTAAATATGACTATAGGTCCTATTAAAAATTATCGTGGTGATTCTGGTAAATACATGGACTAGAAGCGAGGTGGGAGTTTCTTTGGAATGGATGAAAAAAGTCTCTGATATAGTGGAAATTATTCTTTCAAGGTTTTTTACCCCATTGGGGTTTTCCATGTTAAATCCCATGTTATGGTGTTATTTATTTTTCTACGTATTTATTAATTTATTACTATGTGCACATCAATGTTTATGTTTATTAATTAAGGTTAATAAATATTCCATCCCCTTGTCTTGAAAAACTATAGAACAAGAGTGCGTGACAGAAATGGTGTGATAGTGTACGCTAGATAGATAGATCAATGAAGTACATAACACAAAGATGGAGCAGGGTTCTTATTGTAAACTATTCCTCAATCAAACTAATTAAGAAATATAAGAACACAAGTCCATCATCGATTAATAAGATGATAAAATTTACCTACCAAGGATGGAGAGGGTGGCTAGGAGCGTGGAAGTATGAGTGTATGCACCAAAATGAATGTTAGATGAAATGGTGCCAATGATGTGAGATGCAACAATAGCAAGCACAAATGTCAAGATCTTAAGAAGCTAATGTGAGGTGGATAACATTATGCTGCAATGGATGAATGAGGTGGAGGACATGAATGAATAATGATCTTAGGAGATGGGTAACTAATGAACTTAGAAGTGAGTGGAGAAGACAAGTGAGATGAAGTGGAAGCACACTTATGCCGAATTAGAGAAATATACCTCTCACAGAGTGAGAGCCAAAGGAAATGACACCATTGTATTCTAATTTTTGTAATTTGTCATGATGGGAATAATTGATCATTGTGATGATGGCCATTTATGTTGTGATAATTACATTAAGGAATATTGTGTTGGCTATGAAAACAATGCATAGAGTGATGATCATTTTAAGGTTAGATACTTAAACTCTTATCAAGATATTCATCCAAGACATCATGAGGCTTAGTAACATACAAGAAATGCAATGGATGTCGAGTAGGAGATGGTGAAGACTTAGGTTGATAGTGACATGGTGCTAGAGATGGAGTATGCTTATGCGGTTGAGCGGATGAAAAATTCTTGTGTGGTGGAGGATATGGAGACCTTGAAGGCTACTTAAAATATGGAAGAGGTGATGAAGTAGAAGATGACATAGTAGTAGAATAAGTAGAAGGATGATCTATAATGTTTATAGTAATTAAATATTGTTCGGATCAATAACCTTATAAGCATAAAAGTATAAATGATTAACATGTATCATATTGCAATCATTCTTGAAAAGTAGGAATAGAGATATGAAAAAGGTAAATTACTTTTCTAGATCAATAGGTTGAAATTCTAATTGATGCATGCAAGAAGTAAAACATAAAATGTAATCAAGAATAGGTTCTTTCTTTCCCGATGCAAGTTATGTAAGCGATGAGTGTACCATTGAAGTGTATCATCAAATAGACTAGGAGGAAAGGATTTTTACAATAATCAATCATTGCAGCAAGAAACCATAACTAGTTGATAATCCATAAGATGTAGATATGGATTTCGGTGCTATCGAAACATGAAAATTTAGGCATGATGAAATCCTTAGGTAATGCTGAATTGTAAATTTTCTTTGGAATAATATTTCCATGAAGATAGTTATTATCAATAGAAGTATAATAGACTTTCCTTTCAAGAGTGAGAGATTGAACTTAAGATTAAAACTGGCCACCAAAATTCATGAGTGAAAAATTATCCTTCGTAGGAATAATATAAGATGTAAGACGAGCATTGAGAGGTTGAAGCTTGTCGTTATGAGTGATCATAGGTATTTGAGAAGAAGAAGCATAAGATGAAGATGTTATGGGAATACTAGATGTAGAGGTAGAAGAAATGAGAGGCAATACACTAAGAGAAATAGAATCAATATAAACATGATCAAAAAAATAAGAAGAGGAAAGAGGAGAAGAAGAACATGGAATATTAGCAAAAATACTTGCAATAGAATCAAAATAAATATTAAGGGGTGAGCTAGTAGAAAGGAAAATCTTCATGAATTCTATCTAAAACAACCTCAAAAAAGGATGAAAGTAGAGAGAAAAATTCACATTCAACAATCTTAAGAGAAGTAGAATCTTCACTAACATGTGCATGCTTAGAAATATAATCAGTATCAAACAAATTTTCACATGGAAGTAATTCATCAAGCATACCATCGACATATAGTGAAGTAGGAGAAGAGCTATCATGAGATTTATATTTACAATAATTAGAGAAATTTTCAGAAATTGAGGAAGTACGAGACACAAATTTACAATCATATTTAATAGTATGAGAAATAATATCATGCACACATACATTTTCATCATTATTTTTCCTAAATTATCACAATCAATACCTATCATAAAGACTTTCAATGGATATAGAAGAAGTTGGAGTAGTCTTGGTTCCTATGGAATAATAAATATTACATCCATAAAAGGTTCAAGCGTTAGAAATTATGCTGAGAGTAGAGTGTTCAAACCTAGTAGGAACTTTGTGTTAAAGAAATAGTTAGAGATTATCATGAAATTGAGCATAACGATAAAGATCAAGAAATTCAACCTCAATAACATCATCCCATATAGGATTAAAACCCACATCATGCATAACTTTCCTAGAGAGAAAGATATAATTTTAGCAATTAGGGTGTAGTGGATCTAAGGAAAGGAGTTTTAAGAAAAAGTTTCACTAAATGATTTAACAAATATTAAAATATTGTGTTAATTTTTAATTTTAGAATGACTATATTGATATAGAATAAGATACAAATTATAATCCTTTTAAAGATTTATTTAAGTAAGAAAATTAGTAAGATATCACACTTATCTTATTTTTCACTTATCCCAAAGTTTATCCGATTAGAACAACTAATAAAAGGTTGTGCAGAGTACAAGAAATACTTGATATGAATTCTAGAACTTCAAGAATAACTTTTGGAAAGGGGTGCTGCGTAGGGCGCGAGGGCTCTGAGTGCTCGAGACCTTCTTCAGTAAGAACCAAAGGTGACTACAAAAAGTGTTAGAACTTGATATTTTGGTGTTGCTAGGGTTTCGCTACCATTTTTTGTTAATCATTTTTATGTCGCTAGAAGATCATTGGGCTCATTGGGTAACCTACAAAATAGATAGTATCCTGTAAAACCCCTAAACTATATCAAATACTAAAAAAGAAAGATGTAAATGGGGAGTCGGAATGACCCCGATGGTCACCCGATAGAGTGAACTTATGACCAAGTGCTACACTACATCTCGGAATCAATGTAGTTCTATGTACTTGTATGTGTAATAATGTTCGTAGGTTTACCTTGTGCCAATGAAACCAACATAGCAGATTGTAGCTAGATAGAATGTAAATGTGTGGAATGGAATTCAAAAACTTCCCCTTCCTATGTAGTGTATGTAGAGTAATAAGCCCAAAATGCAGTCCCTTTGATAGTATGTAGATAGATAGCCCTTGATAACATTTCCTACCCTTATTAAAGGAATGTATGATGTGTTTATAATCGAATCTCTTGCTTGAATTTCAAAACTAGTGACACTTTAATGCCACTTTCCAATTTTGCTTATTGTTTTGGAATGCTAGTTCTAATGTTGTTGTTTGTTGTAATAGGGACATGGGTTCACCAAGGATTGGTGGTACCTATGGGCTAGCTTCATCATATGGGGGGTATGCCCCAAGGAGTTACATATAACTAGTAGGTTTTTGAACAATGAGTTATTATGTCACTTGGGGTAGAGGTGTATAAACTCTGTTTACCTAGAGTTAGAGGTGACCGACCTCTTTAGTGGAGCTAAAATAAAAAATGGTCTTTATTTTACTGTTGGGAGCTATATGGAATTATTTTTTGATACTTTGTGAAGCATATCGAGTTATTTTGTGATTCTTTGGGAGGTATATTGAATTATTTTGTGATTTTTTGGGGGGTATAAAGAGTTGTTTTGTGATGATTTGGGAGGTATATGGAGTTGTTTTGTGATGCTTTGGGAGGTATATGGAGTATTTTGTGATGCTTTGGGAGGTATATGGAGTTGTTTTGTGATGTTTTGGGAGGTGTGTGGAGTTGGTATTATGATTTATGTGTACTTATGTGTATATAGTTATGTTTTTTGATGTTGAGAATTAATTCTCCTCTTTGAGGGTATGATTTTGATCCCCTTTTGACATTAGATAAATACAATTATGGTTTCTAGTTTCATGAAACCTTTGTATGAACACTTGTCTAGAATTATGTGTTGTTATAGTGTGCTTATGTTATGAGTAGATTTTTTCCAAGAACATGTGTATGAAAAGTACTATGTTATGTGGACTATGTATGTTATTTCTATGGTTTGGTTGAGTTCTTGTGATGTGATACAATTGCGTAGGTATGAAGTTATATGTCTTGTGAACTATTAGTGTTGTGTTCAAGGCTGGTGTGGTATCGTGATGTTAGTTTCAGTTGGGAAATCACAAAAAAATCTTCAACAATGAAGTATAAAGAGCTTGAGATTAATAAATATCGTTATGAAAAAGATTAACTAAGTAATAATGTAAACTAAAACTACCAATCTTCACAGATCATTACGAAATTTTCATAACTTTCCTTTTTCCTTCTTGTCACATTTTAGCAAAAAGTATCATTCACTTGTGAGATGAATCATTGATTGTTTCCTCCTTGCAAAGAGAACCTCTTCTAATCTTATCCTTGTGTTACATCGAGGATGATGCTCTTGTAAGGAAGGGATATGTAATGCCCAATTTTGTTTCACCTCTCCATTATTGGTGGATCGTCTAAATGATCATTACTATAAAATAAACTTAGATAGATAAATTACAAAAAAATAAAAAAAATAAATAGAAAATATAATATTAATAATAAAAATGTGTTGAATGTGGTTGGTGAGATCATGGGTGGACATTTGAGTGTGTCAATTGGGAAAGCATGGGATCCCTCATAGGCATTCACTCCAAATTTTCAATTAACCTTTGTCAAAGTATTATGCCCAGCCACATAAAATTGGAGCCTTAGAACACGGTTAAACCGATTCTTCAGGAAGATGTTGAGTGTGACACAACTTAAATGAATTTAAGACCTGTTATCTTCCTTGCATAAAAACGATCACTTTATTTGAGGTTGAGAGGCGTTAAACACACCGAAACCCAAGTTAACATTGTAATTTAACAATAATTGGATTGTGTCTAGAAGTGAAAAGCTCTCATAAATAAATAAATAGAAAGTTGCGGGGAAAATTGTGCTTACGGAGCTCTCACCAATAGACGTTCTAAAATCAATACCAATATGGTTTAAGCAGCTTGCATATAGTGATTAACCTCTAAACCAAATATCCCCTCACCTTTATATATACAAATTAATTGATTTGATCTATATTTTCTTCTTAATGGTTTAATTGTTGCAATGAGGAATTAAAACCATTTTGTACTACTATTTTTCCGTCGTATTATGCAAAAGAGAGGAAAAAGATTAGGGATCATGAGGTGTGTAACATATATATGAATTGATTTCACATATTCCATGTTCCTTACACTATAACCTTTGCATCATCATTTCCATGGTAGCTACCACTTCATTTCTTCTCTTTATCTTTTAATTCAAGTAGTTGTTGAATCGATTTAGAAATTGGTAGTGCCCTATGTATGTCTTTGTAAGATATGTCTCTTTCACTCTTCCACTGTGTGAAACTCTCTTTTTCCCCATTCTCAAAGCAATCCCTTATCCAAACACCCTCTCATGGAGTGTCATGAAACTGAAAGAGTCCTCATCATGGCCTTCCCTTGAGAGTTAAAGGAATTGTAGGGAACAAGAGTTAGAGGGGGAAATGATTATTGATTCATTAAGTGTGGGTGGGATGCTTCAACGGCTAGCTATGGAGTAAAAATACGAGAGAAAGGAGGAGGGAAAAAAATTCAAAGTAGAGAGAAGGAAAGAGAAATTTTAACTAAAAAGAAGAATAATGAATACCCACTACATGAAAAGATCTAGAAGATGGCTGCAAACTTGATGGGGAACTTTTGACGTGATTAGAGATGCCATTAAAAATCTAGAGCGAATGTGGGAATATATTTTAAGATGGGAAAAAGGATAGAGAGAAATGGTCAAAACCCATAACTTGATCTATGGTGGCCATGAATACTATTTTTAAACTTAAATCCCATGGATTCCTACATATGGATCGAATTATATAGAGGTATGCACGTAGCATGTGAACTGTTGAAAAAATACCCCGAGAAAAATGTAGCCTCATGGAATACTTCAATTTAGGGATATGCACAAATGGTTTTGTTGAAGAATCTTTAGAGATGTTTGAGAAAAAGAAAGTGGAGGGGTGTTTTGGATAAGAAATTGTTTGATGAAATGCCTATTTAAGATTGACAAAAAATCCCTCAATTTCGACTCTCGCTTTGTTCCTTGAGGCATGTTCTAGCTTACCTTTATCTTTCATAATTTTCTCATCTTTTGTTCTTCATTTTTCATATAATATAAATATTAACCCCTTAGATAATTATACATTTCAATATTTTAATTTAAATTTCAGTGAAAAACAAATAAAACTCCACCTTCCGATTTACGTAACCATTTTACACTTTGACTATCAATCGTGGTTTCTATGTCAACCTTTAATGTTGCTATGCAAGGGATAAGAATTAGGTGCTCGAGCCACTAGTACTAGAAAGAGTTTATATGAGTCGTTAACTAAAACAACATTCTTGTCTACCTTGAAAAGTTATAAAAGCGTAATATTTAGATACACCGTAAAACAACCTTCTAAAACTCGAAAAGGGATATCAAGATTCATTTGTGTCTCTTGTTAAGTGGGGAGTCACACTAAGTCTTAGGATGACCCTGATTGACCAATTTTTATATCTTTTCCACCCCTCTAGGAGCCATGCTACCCCATTTTGCAATTTTACGGAGTTGCTAAAAGTGAAAAGTTAGTTTTCATTTCGGCTCACTTTTTAGACCGTAAGTGAAGGAACATTTTGACTCCTTCACAAACCTCTAGTATTTATACTAGAAAATTTCTTGTAACCTTCATTTTGGGAAAATCACATTTCTAACTAGTTTGGCAAAGGGGTTTTGTAGGCCTCCGGTCATTGTTCGACTTGGTCAAACTAAACTAATTATGACTAGTGGCTTGAGAAGACAACCCTCCATTTGTAACCCGTTTGATGATTTCGCTTTAAGTCGACTCGGTGAATTCCACATATATATGAGATCATGTATAAATTTTCCCATTGATTATTCATTTATCACAATTCAGGTTGGTCGACGTGGTTTCTTATCCCTTGAGCTAAAATTGGTTGTTTTTGCAACTAGGCCAATTACGACCGATGGCCCCGAAAACTATCCACCATTTGCAAACCATTCGCCATTTTAGAATTCCTTTAGTCCTTATGAATTCTTTCTATATAGGAGGAAATGTAGGAATTTTCCCATCGTGTATTTTCTTACCGGAAAGTAGTTTTTGAATGCACTTTCTTGGCCTCCTCGAGTCAAAATTGGACATTTTGCAACTAGTAGGAAAATGTAAAAGAAGACCATAAGACCCTAATCAAGTTAGAAAATAGTTGTGAAAAACTTTTGGCACTTATAAATAATTGTATGAAACTCTATCTTGTGGCTTATTGTGTGAAATTTGACTTTTGAAAAATAGTATTTCTCTCTCCTCTCTCTCTTCTCTATCTCTTTCTCTCTACACCCATAGTTAAAACAATAATTGCAATGAAATGATTATAAATATCTCTAACCCTCTCTAGTTGCATGTGAATTATTTTGATTATGAAAATGAAAAACCAATAATATTAATTATGCTATATTTAAGTGGGTGCCATGCCAAGCATTTTGCTAACCATGAAGTGGTCGCAAGTACAGAGACTTGGAGGAAGTGGAGTGTCACTAAAGTATCATTTTTCATACTATTTATAATAATGAAATAGTAGAAATAAATTAACCTTTTATGAGATATTGAAAGGTTTATTATTGAATTTTTGTAATATGTATGAGTTACTAGTGTTAGGGGTGTTTGGGGAAATGTATATCTAACCTTGGGACTCATTTTAGTTGAGAATTATGTATTGTAGAAATTTGGATATATATGTTAAATTTATTTGAGTTTTACATCTTATAGTGCTTTGTTAGTTTCAAATTGATAATTAAATCTCTGGTTTATTATGTTATTTTCCTTAATAACATAGATAGGAAATCTAAATGAAATAGTCACCCTAGTATAAAAAAACTTGCATAAATACCCTTCTCATGTGATCCTTCTTAATGAATAAAAACAAAACCATGTGTTGAATGTACATCATTATACTCAATGTCAACTTCTAGCTTAAGGATATAAGATCCCATGTTTGAGATTATCATAATAGCTACTATGTTTAGCAAAATTGTCATGAACCCGATATTTAGGAATGACATGTTTAAACTTTGTCTTGAGTATGTGGTTCCCTCCGGTGATTGGTATTTGTGAGTGTAACAAAGAGAATGTTCTCCCTTAAGATAATATTCCATGGGAAACCAATTTTAAACATAATGTTAAAACCATCTTGGCCCAACACAAATGTAGAGTGAAGGGTGTTAGGTCACAAACATCACCAACTACCTTTGAAAGTCACCTTTAGGAGTTGGATTATAAATGAAATCGATACCCAATTTTTCTTATCATTTGGATTCTACGGTACAATACTAAGATTTAATTATGAACTTAACAACATTTTTAATTTATTACTAGTTTGCGAAACCGTAACCATAAGATGATGTACTAGAAGAAAATAGAAATTTAGATCTTTCTTGTAATGCATTTAAACCATATTGTGGTGATAAAAGGGATCCAAGTTGTGTAAAATTTAATATGAATATCAACCTTATAAATGATGAACTACTCCCGCTTGCTCTCCCACTTTTTCTTTTGTGTAATAAATAAATGATGTGAAACTATGTAATCATGTTCTTAGAGACGGATTCTCTCGTAGAAAGGACTAGAAGTATCATAAACATGAATGTCCCTATTAATAAATGGGTTACTCAATTAATTGCTAATAGCATATGATCCCAATCAAGAAACCCCTTTTAAATTTAATGTAAAGTTATATCAATGAAGTTAGTCTCAAACAAAATAAATAGAAAGTATGTTGTCATGGTAAGTTCCTTTGTATTCATAAACTAATTATTGGTACATAATTTTAATAAAAAAATTATTAGCACTTGGCCTTCTAAGCGTAATCATGAGATGTGGTCCCATAGAAAAGTGAAACTTGACCTTCATTACAATGCTAGTCAACCTTCTTTTCATGAAATAAGAAACCCATATTGTATAATACTTAATGCGGACTAAGTATCTAATGGAAGTCTCTAGAATATACAACTAGTCGTAATAACTTAAAACAAAATAGCGTAACCCTAGTGATTAAATGTTAATATGAAAAGAACACGGAACCTAATTATTCTTGAACTAATAAAATTTCCTTGTGTCATGTGATCCTCCCTTGTTGTAACTAAGATAAATTTTAAGAACAAGAAGCACTTCCTATAGAAAAAGAATCCCAGGGAATAATTACCTTGTGTCATGTGATCCTCCCTTGTTGAAATAATTACCGTAATAACAAACAAACGAGTTAAACAAGTTGAACTAATAAACTTCCTTGGTTTCATGTGAACCTCCATTGTTGAAACTTAGATAAATTGCAAAACCAAGAAAACATACAATTTAGAATACAAATCCTTAGAACAAACACTAGTATCCCCATGTGTGTACATATGTTCTTATCAACAAAGAAGGCTAATCATTCTATTGTGATAAGGGAAACAAGAAAAATTAGAGGGAATCATTACAAGTGAAATGTCAAGTAAAATAAAGATAACGTAGTCTAGTTTAAGGAGGAATAAAGGACTGAATGATAAGTGATTTTCAAATAATTAAGGTCAATAACAAAATATGCCTCGTAATAAATATGTAAATCGGGAAAGTTTCATGTTATGGATGATGCCTATATGGGACTATATATTGTATTTGGATCATTATGTTGTGCCTTGTCATTTGGGGAAAAGTTGCATTGATTTGCATTATTTATTTTCATGTAATCTAGGTGGGATAATTTTTGTGCCATTGTCGCATTTGTTATGCATTGTCCTAAGCAACCCCTTATTTTGTCATGTCTCAAGCAATGTAAGTCAAAAAAATTATTCCGTTATTTTTAAGGTTGTATTTTTGTGTAAAATTTATGGGCATTACATTTGGTATTAGAGTGAGATTCATGCTCTCGAACCTCTGGGACAGTTGGTGTGTTGATGATTTTTCATGGTGGTGGTGGAGATGGGAAGAGTAATGTGATATATGTTGTGATGTGACCAACATTGTAATTGTGATCCTATGAACGCACATGTTATGCATGTCACTTAGTGCATAATTTTTACAATTTTGATGTGCTTTTGATAATATTATTCACTCTCCTATTCGTGGATTTAATGAGGATTTCACAGTGATACACGTACTTGTGTGTGAAAATAATGTTAGTGTGGATTGTGGAGTGTTGGAGTGTCTTTTCATTCTGGAATATGTAGATATGTTGATGTGTTGCATGACAAAATTTGTGTATAATGAATTGAATTGTAATATGATGTCACAACCGTGTTGTGATGAATCTTGTGTGTCACCATGTTGTATTAAAATTGACTATAGGTTGTAATTTTAGTCACTATGTTCATCATATGTATAATTGGTGTAATATTTGATGGTTCGTGTCGTGAATTAGGATTATGGTGATCATATGATCCCTATTGTACAATACATGCACTTTGGGTACATTATGTGGAAACAAAATGTATTATAACTCATAAAGTAATGATTTTGTTATATCCCATATATACCATGTGTAAGATGATATGGTTAATGTGTCGAAACACCATTGTGTTAGTAATGTAGCTATGCAACACCCACATTTCACACACAGAAATATAACCGTAAAATACCAGGATAATTTTTTTTTACTTACATTGCTCACTACACAACACCACAAGGCTCCAAGAAGAGGAACTGAAAAATGCACAAGACACATAAGTCATCGACTCACATGGACACATGACAACACCATATACATGTCGATGACACACTTTCTCCAATGAATCAAATGCTAGCAATAACTCAACCACAAGAAAAGGGACTTAAGGATTGACAAACCCACAACACATCATTACCATGGTTACATCTAGGTTACGATTAACATTCCCATAAAATTATTATGTAAGTATAATTTTGTCCTTTTTCCACCCACTGGTTCTTAAGTTTGTTTTAGAATCAACTTAATGTCCAACCATTTAAGTTTCTCTTTATCCCTCATGGTAATCTCCATAACTTACATAAATATTTTCCATATTTCAAATTGCATACAAAGATCCTAATTCTCTCATTCTTATGTTAAGATTATGCTTCCCAAATGCTTATTCAATGTTTAAAATTTACCCTTGCTACACAAGTGAATCTAACGTGATGTCAAGATGAAATATTAGGATTAAGGGAGACTTAGATTCAAGATAGCTTTTTCCCAAAAAACATTCTTCGATCACGGTATAGTTATTTCCCTACCATATTTATTATAGTTCAATAACTTGTTGAATTCCATTTATATATATATATATATATCTTTTGTTTTCTCAAAGTTTGATCACACCAAGGCAATTCATATTCTTTGTAACACATGAAAATGTTTAATTAATTTATAAGGACTCCAAGAGTTACATTATTCCTAACCTCAAATCTTGTTTTACTCTTATATGATTTACTCGTACATTGCACTATGGTCTCATTATTGGCATCACCTTATAAAAAAAGAGTTACGAAAGTACTTGTCTAACATCTTGAATAAGAACATGATTAGAAGCATTATAAACTACACATGAACCACACGTGATTTTTGTTCAAGATAAGATCCTAGGTTTTTGCATTCCACGATTCCGCGAGTAAATTTTCTTTTATTTTTAATGTCATAAAATGGCATAACAAGGGATTATGGGACCAAGATTCAAGTTTCTTGGGTTCTCTAAGGTCAACATATTTCAAATCAATTTCATTAGCAAGGAGTTACTTACCATTTTCTACCCACAAGTTAACCTCCTAAACAACTGAGGTTTAGTTTAATTCCAATTTGCACTCAGGGTTCTACGCCCTATTATTGATCAGATTAAGGTGTCATGTTGTTAGTAACCAAGGTAACACATTTAGATCAGAGGAACTAAAGAGTTTATTAACAAGATTTTAGGTCATAATACAACTATTTCACTCTCTCCATTTATGTCGTCTAGGGGGTTTCCACAAGGAACTCATTCGATGACCAGAAAAACTTCTAGATCTAACTTTGTAATACTTGGGATTCCACTAGGATACTAAGGGATTAATAGCTCAGTTGACTCCATATATTGTAAGGTTACATTGCATAGTCATTGCTTTGAACAAGGAATCTTAAGGTGACTTCCATAACGGTCTTCACCACTCGAACACGGTGTCAAAAATGAAGAGAGACATTCCCCTTAGCCCACACATAGTTACCAAAACTAAACGGAAACCACATATTATGGATAAAGTTTGTGATGACATTCGTAAAAGACGGGTTCATGGAAAATTTGTTAAACATACCGACTATGAAAGAAAACTAAAACTAGGTGTTTTATTTACATAAACTAGGAGTTTCCATCGAGTGAAAAGTTTAAGTTAATTCTATGGTTTCAATTTCTTCCATGGTAAGAAGGATCACACATGAAGACATTTTATGCACGAATCTTATACTAGGGTTGATTATTTCAAATAAATATCTTTGTTACATTTACAAGGTAAGAATACAACACACTAATTAATTAATTGTTTATTGAACACTAAAAATGCACTACAAGATATTAAATTCAAATTCATTTAACATATATATATCAAACCCTTTTACCATACATAACTATGAATAATATTGAACTTGCGATTAAATGGAAATTTCCTAATATATCCCTAAAAATAACATCTCATACATATTATAAAATTTCAAATATAACTTTTCTATAACAAAATACTAAATTACACTTATATTCATTTCATAATAACCTATATAATTTAGAATGATAAATAATGAATTACACATCAACTTTTCACCATATTTCTTGAATACTGCAAAACCATGTGAGCATGAAATAAATGATAAATTGCTAGCATGGAATCAACCCTAATATAACATAATTAATGTCTTTAGTTTCCCATTTACATGTAATAATAATTAAAATTTGCATTTGAAAGAAAAGGTTTAGAAACATGTATTCAATTCATTTCATTTCACTTCACTTCATAAACAAGGAAAGAGAAAGAGAAAGGAAGAGAGAGAAATGCCGTTTTTCCAAAGTTCAATTTCACACAAGTTATACTATAGAGTTTTCAAACAGATTATTTACATGTGTCAAAAGTTCCCACAATGGTTTGGCAACCCGATAAAGGTCCTACAACTTTCTCTTTACATTTTCCTGCTAGCTACAAAAATGTTCAAAATAGGCTTGGAGGCTAAGAAACAACCTTCAAACATTGTCTTCGATGAGAAAACACACCACAGTTAAATTTCTACCTTCCCACTTATATACCAAGAGTTCATAGGAATTGACGAAATTCAAAAATAGCGAACGGTTTATGATTGGCGGCTAGTTTTCAGGCCATCGGTCGTAATTGGCCTAGTTACAAATGATTAAAAGTTAGCTCAAGGGCTCAGTAAACCACATCCAAAACTAACATTTGATGGATGTACGCGCCATGATAAAATTCCTACAAGTTCCCCCATATATGGATAGAGCATCAAGTGTCGATTTAAACTCGAATTTTTTTTTCAAATGGCGACATGATTTTTGAAACCACCAGTCCTAATTGGTCCAGATTAGACCTACTCAAACTACAAACGAGAGGCCTAAAAAATGAATTTTCCACACTATACGAAAATTGTTTTCCCAGGCGAAGGTTCCATGCAATTGTCTAGTAAAAACACTAGAGGTTTGTGAAGAAAAAAATAAATTCTCTACCTAGGTTTCAAATGGAGGTTCAAAATGAAAGCCAACTTTTTAGATTTAGCAGATTCCTACCGCTGCAAAATAGTGTGACAGGGCTCCTATAAGGGCATCAAAAAAGGTCACAAAGTTTCATTCAGGTCAATCCAAAGATTGAACCGACACCTCACGAACAAGGTACATGAAGGAAGCTTAACCTCCTTCCTAGAGTTACGAAGGTTACTTTGAGTCACCAAAATTCGTAATTTCTCTTTTTAAACCATGAGATGGTCAACATACTAGGAAGTCAACTTCAACTCATCAATAAAAGAGGTATTGTAGTTATCTAGTTTTGTTGGGACATTCTTAGATCATATTAAAGTGAGGGTTTAATTTCATTGTTTACCAAGGAATAATAGGTCCCGTAAGCTACGTTATAGCGTTTCTTGTATTAAAACTAGTTTATTTAGTACAATCAAATATACATAAAAAACCATTTGGTTTTGTTGTCTCCCAATTTTATTTTTTTGTTTTCCAGTCAAATTTGAAATTTGAGTTCATGCCCTCCTAATGTGTTCAAGCTAATTTGAAGGTTCTCATCGACACTAAAATTTTCCTCCATAATTTCTATTTCATTAATATATGTATTAGGAATAGGATGTTGTTAAGTGTAATTAGTAGTAGCGTCGATAGAAGATAACAATACACGGCAAGATGGTGTCGTGTCCAATAATGTGGAGTACGGTAGCAGTCCAAAGTACAATAGGAATGTTGTAAAAGTAAATATTTGTCGTAAGTGGTCCGTAATGTTAAAATGTCAAAGTTTGGGTAATTAGAGAAGTAGGGTCTACATGATTAGGAATTAGAAATATTATATTGGTAATAAAGACAAGGAGTGAGGTCATAAATATTTTGTGTATTTTATTTGTAAAAAGTCTAAAAATGTGGAACCCATGTAAAATGATAAGGTTTATCTTATCTTAACAGATAAGCCTACATGTACAGATAAGAGTTAAGGTATGGAATATGATTCGTCAGAGTGGATTTCTTATCCTATCTTAGAGATAAGATGGATAAGCCTGGAAGTTCTATAAATAGAGAGGCTACCCCCCTCATTTAGCATAGAAAGAAGTAGTGAGAAATATTGTAAGAAGTGTGCAAAGGAAGCCATCAGTTAAAGGTGTGTTGAAGAAGCCATCGAGAGGTGTAATTGTAAAGTTTCTCCCATAGTCTTGTTGAAGTACCTCATGGGTGAGATCAGAATAATTTCATGTTAATATTATAATTTACTTTGATATTTCAGATTTGTCGTCATTCTGTCTTATCATAGTCAATGGTATTCTTGTGTTCGGTTGTTGTTTTGTTTCTAGATTACATCCACCAAACTAAAGGCTATGCATTAGTAAATAATCATAGCACGAGGAGTTCTCGGTGAATAATTATCATAGTGCCGGATTGGTGATGACATTTGGTTCCATTCTTTGGGACCATTCCTCGTTGGTGGATTTTCTGGAGAGATATTCCCACTTAGTCAAAAATCAATTGGAGGGTAACCTTGTTTTTACTGTGCATAGTAGTTACCATGGTAAAGTCATTTTTACCGTGAATAGTAGTTACCATGTTAAAGTCATTTTTGCCATGAATAGTAGTTACCTTGGTAAAGTCCTTTTTCTTTGGGAATAGTAATTACATGATGAAAGTCACTTTACCGTGAATAGTATTTACCACAGTAACTTCACTTTTTACCGTGAATAGTGTTTACCACAGTAAAATCAGTTTTTACCGCAGTAAGTCAAGTTTTACCATAGTTTACCGTGGTCATTTCTATAGTAATTCCAATTATTTGTGCACATAAGTCTTGTTGATTGTACTTGTGAGTTGGTATTTCACGGTGGTTACTTTTGAAAATGGGAAAGATTCCTGTTTTTTCAGCTCAATCTAATGAAGATGCTTCTTCTTTCATTCAAGAATTTAAGCGATCTTGTATTTGTAATGGCCTTATAAGAAGGGAACAATGGACTGAATTTTTTCCTACCTTTTTGGATGGATCAGCACTTAGGTGGTTTGAAACACTAGGAGATAATGTGAAAAATTCATGGGATTTATTAACTGAAAGTTTTCTTGAAGAATTTGGTGAACAACAGAAATATGCAGATCTCATGATCGAGATCACAAAGCTATCCCAAGGAGAGAAGGAGAAGATAAGGGATTATCATGCCCGTGTTCTAGAGCTAAGGAGGAAGCTCGATGCCCAGATCCGGAAGGAAGGACTAGCGGATGGGTTGATGAATGGCGTGGATAATCTCCTCTGTAAGCACTTCATTCTTGGGATGAAGCCAGAGATCAGACAACGAGTAAAGTATGACCGCCCAGCTACCATTGAATAAGCAAAGGAGATTGCAAGAAGGAAAGAAGAAAGCATGGAAGAGGAGCCCAAAGAAATTGTTGCTAAAATAGAGCCTACACCAAAGACCTTTGGTCCGAATCCACAACCACTCCCAAAGGTGAGCACAAATATTTCTCCTAGTACATCTACTGAGTATGAAGATCTGCTCAAAAAGATGGGTCAGTTAACTATTAATCTTCTTCAAGGAAAGGAATTTAGTTCTGAGGGAGGGGATAGAGGTCCAAAAAGAAATATTTCTGAAGTTGTTTGTTATGGTTGTTATAAAAAGGGTCATTATAAGTATAATTGTCTAGATAGAGCTTCTACATCTAGTAAAGGAGATAATGATAAAGGAAAGCACTGTGAATTCTTTTGATGTAGTAGATAAGAAGCAAAATAATGAAGTAGATGTGTTTGTAACAAAAAGAAAGAAAGAAAAAGATAATCAAGATGGAAATGATCCTAAGAAGATGAAAGAAGAAACTAGTAAGAAACATAGGAGAAGAAAGTTGGGTGTGTAGGATTTTCTGATTTCACGGGGCAAGGACCATACTCCATCTTGGAGGATCTGTCCAAAAGGCTGCAAATATTACATATGGTCAACTCTTGGCTATGTCTTACGAGAAGAGGCGGGAGTTGCGAGGTGGACTCAATGCTCGAAGAAGGAAGGAGGTTGAGGTCCCTGTTTTGGAGGCGCAGATGCAGATCCCTATGCTCCAAGCTGAGGTATTATGTAATGGTATTTCAATTCATGATGTCTTAGTTGATGGAGGTGCTGCGATTAATGTAATGACCAAGAGTCTCAGAATGAATATGTTGGGTTTAAAAATTGATCGCCCTTCAACACTTATGTTAAGGTCATTAAATAAAGGAAAAACTAAACCAGAAGGTGTAGTTTCAAATGTGGCAATATCTGTTATGGGTGTTGTATGTGTGGTAGACTTTCAGGTGATGAAAAATGGTACTGTTGCGTACCCAATGCTGCTAGGAAGACCATGGCTAAGGAGAGTTCATGCAAGAAACTACTGGAATGAAGGTTTCATGACACTTGGACATGGTAGAGAGAGGGTGAAGATAAACGTGATCCCTCGACATCATAAAAGCGAACACTCGTGGATTCAAGTGATGAAACCGATGATTGGACATCCTCGATTACTCTAGCACCAAAGAAGTGGACACTAAAGATGAAGAAAGTGAGGTTGATGTTTCGAGTCATGGATATTCTCTTCCACCACACCAACCTAGGACCCCATAAAATTATATGAAGAATAAGTTGATGATCGTCTCCAACAAATAAAGATTGGTGATGCTTTGTGATGGAGAGTTAGAAGGAAACCTACCTCCGGCTCTTTCGAAGGTACATACACCTATTCACTTTTGATTACAAGGAACTCCGTCAAGTAAGTTGGGTAGAACATTGTATTGAGTACATGGTAGATGGTGCTAAGCCCATAAAGCAAATGCCATATAGAATGAATCCTAATTTTTCCAAGACCGTAAAAAGAAGAAATAGATAAGTTGCTTGATGCTGGGATTCATATTTGTGGAGAATTCGAATGGGTTTCTCCCATTGTGATCTCAATAAAAATAATGGGAAGCTATTCATTTGTGTTGATTACAGGAAGCTCAATAAGGCAACAAAGAAGGATCATTATCCTCTTCCATTTTCGATCGATCTTGGACGAAGTAGGCTGGCAGTGCTATAGTTTTCTTGATGGATATAAAGGCTATAACCAAGTTCGTATAGTAGAGAAAGATCACCAAGACCACGTTCACCACTCCTTCGGGAACGTTTGCTTATAGAGTTATGCCTTTTGGGTTGTGTAATGCTCCAAAGTAACATTCCAGTGTTTGATGAATAGGGTGTTCGAACCCTACATTGGGACCTTCATCGAGTATTTCTCGGATGATTTTTGCATCTATGGGAGCAAGTTGGACCACTCGCGCACTCAAATGGAGACAACATTTCAAAGGTTAGATGAAGCACAAGCCTCACTAAACCCTACAAAGTGTGTCTTTGGATGTTCTAAATGCATTTTGTTAGGGCATGTTGTATCCAGAGATGGTATTGGTACTGATCCTGATAAAGTTTCAAAAATCAAAGATTTACCATTTCCTATGAATAGAAGAAACAAGGCGCATGAAGCTTTTGGACAACTGAAGGAAGCCCTGGTGTCTTCACCTGTTTTGAAGAATCCAGATTGGAGCAAGCCATTCATTGTGTACACTGATGCCTCAGATGCAGCACTAGGTAGTACTTTGAGCCAAAAGGATGAAAATGGGAATGAACATCCAATTTACTTTGGGAGCAGACAAATGAGCAGTGCTGAGGTAAACTATACTGTAACTGAAAAAGAGGCTCTGGCTATCATTTTTGCTATAAAGAAGTTTAGAAATTACTTGCTAGGGCAGAAATTTATAGTTGTAACGGATCATCAGGCTCTGAAATATATTGTCAATAAGCCTAACCCATCAGGGAGGATAGCTAGATGGATAATTTTGCTACAAGAATTTGAATTTGATATTATAGATAGGCCAGGAAAGAAGCATGTCAATGCAGATGCACTCTCTCGAGCCTATGATGGTTTAGGATCATCTTGTGATGATGATGATTTTCCCGATGCAGCATTGTTCTCCCTTGACACAATCCCTAGTGAATACATAGATATTTGGAATTATCTGAATGAATTCAAGTTTCCTGATGGTGCCAATGCAAAGACTAAGAGAAAGATTACTCAGCGCCGTCGTCCATATTCTATTCTCAGTATGGAGTATTATTTCGAATAGGACCTGATGGACAATACAAGAGGGCAGTTGGACGTGATCAAGGAAAGGAGCTGCTAGAAGAATTCCACAATGGTACATGTGGAGGGCACTTCTCTGGAAAACTTACAGCAAGAAGGATCTTGGATGCAGGTTATCACTGGCCCACTCTTTTTAAAGATTGTTATAATTATTGTAAGACATGTGATATTTGTCAAACACATGGTAACCGTAAGACTTCATCAGCTCCATTATGTCCTATTCTTCCCCTTGGTCCCTTTGAAAAGTGGGGAATAGACATTGTAGGTCCACTTCCAACTACATCACGCCAAAATAAGTATATTGTAGTTGCCACAGATTATTTAACCAAGTGGGTTGAAGCTAGGCCATTGAAGACAACTTCTATGGATGAAGTGGCAAGGTTCATATATGAACGTATTGTCACCAGATTTGGTTGTCCATTAGAAATTGTAACAGATCAAGGAAGCCACTTCATTAATGAGGTGGTAGAAGCCCTAGTCAATAAATTTTCTATTAAGCACAGGAAGGCAACAACATACAAGCCAAGCACAAATGGACAGGTGGAACGAACAAATTTTGTGCTGTGTCAAATTCTAGCAAAAGATGCAGCCTTGCAGGTACATAAATGGGATAAGAGGATTCATGCAGCATTGTGGGCATATAGGGCAACATCAAAGTCAGCAACAGGATACTCCCCATTTCAGTTGGCCTATGGCATTGATCCAGTTCTTCCTATTGAGTTTGATATTCCCACTGTGAGAGTTATGAAAGATGAAAGGATGGATGAAAGTGATTCAGTAAAAGAAAGGTTGGTAAATCTTCATTTGCTAGAGGAAATGAGGGAAATAGTAAAGGATACAAGCCATAAGAAGAAAATGAAGCAGAAGGAGTACTTTGATCAAAAGATCTGGTGGTCTCCATTTCAAGTGAATGACTTGGTCCTAGTATATGAATCTTCCAAATACAAAAAAGAAGACAGAGAAAATTTCTTCCAAAATAGATGGGGCCCTACAAAATAGCAGTTGTGCATGAAAATGGTACGTACCGACTGGAGGAATTGGATGGCACTCCCATTACGAAATGGGTCAACCACAACAAGTTGAATATTTTCCAAGCACCAGAATAGTCTACTCCGAGGACGGAGTAGAAGCTAGGAAGGGGGAAGATGTCGACACTAAAATTTTCCTCCATAATTTCTATTTCATTAATGTATGTATTAGGAATAGGATGTTGTTAAGTGTAATTAGTAGTAGCGTCTGATAGAAGATAACGGCGCCGTCAGTACGGTGTCGCCAATAATGTGGAGTACGGTAGCATGATCAGAGTACAATAGGAATGTTGTAAAAGTAAATATTTGTCGTAAGTGGTCCTAATGTTAAAATGTCAAAGTTTGGGTAATTAGAGAAGTAGGGTCTACATGATTAGGAATTAGAAATATTATATTGGTAATAAGGACAAGGAGTGAGGTCATAAATATTTTATGTATTTTATTTGTAAAAAGTCTAAAATGTGGAACCCATGTAAAATGATAAGGTTTATCTTATCTTAACAGATAAGCCTACATGTACAGAGATAAGAGTTAAGGTATGGAATATGATTCGTCGAGTGGATTTCTTATCCTATCTTAGAGATAAGATGGATAAGCCTGGAAGTTCTTTAAATAGAGAGGCTACCCCCTCGCTTAGCATAGAAAGAAGTAGTGAGAAATATTGTAAGAAGTGTGCAAAGGAAGCCATCAGTTAAAGGTGTGTTGAAGAAGCCATCGAGAGGTGTAATTGTAAAGTTTCTCCCATAGTCTTGTTGAAGTACCTCATGGGTGAGATTGTAACAATTTCATGTTAATATTATAATTTACTTTGATATTTCAGATTTGTCGTCATTTTGTCTTATCATAGTCAATGGTATTCTTGTGTTCGGTTGTTGTTTTGTTTCCAGATTACATCCACCAAACTAAAGGTTGTGCATTAGTAAATAATCATAGCACGAGGAGTTCCCGGTGAATAATTATCATAGTGCCGGATTGGTGATGACAGTCAAGAGATGGAGAAATCCATGCCCTAAATTTGTTTCAAATCCTCGAGTCTCATCATTTTGAAAATTCTCGATCTCCCGGTCTCATGCACTTAATATCCTCTTTACAATTTCCTTTTTTGATTGAAATTTTTCACTTGTTCTATGGCCTAGGTTGTCAAGTCATTGTTTTACCTCCATGCCTCCAGCTCTTGAAGGAATTTCAAAAATTGGACTCAAAATGATGAAGTTATCTTCCTCTCGTGTATTTTTCCCATAGTCGGGAATGATGGGCATTTTCTTCCCCATCAAATTTTGACCCCATCCCCACGAGTATGTGGACATACCTAATTAGAAGTGGGTCGGTGGAGAAATTTTTATTTTTGAGCCTCTTTGTAAAAGGGTGAAGAGTTAAAAAGTGACCCACAGCCCCGATCACATAAAGGAAAAAATTCAAAGGTGAAGCCCGTAGGGAAAAAGTCAAAGTGGCAAAGTGGACCGGTAGAACACTTCAAATTTTTTAGCCTCTTGTTAAAATGGTTAAAAAGTATAAAGGTTAGCTACTTCCCCTAAGCCCGTAACAAATCAGAGGTTGCCACATATCGAAGCCAAATCGGAGGGGCGGGTCAGGGGAGGAAGTTGAGTCTTTGAGTCTTTCTCCCAAAAAGGAGAAGAGTTTAAAAGTGACCAATTAGAACTCCGATCAGGATATAAAGAAAAAATTCGAATATTGAGCCTACAGGTAAAAATTCAAAGGTGAAGCCCGTCATTGAAAAGTCAAAGCGGGAGAGTAGGTTGGCGGTAGATTTTGATTTTTGAGCCTTTTTCCAAAATAGTTTAAAATGTTAAAAAGGGTGGTGACCCCATTTCTAATGCAAACATGCCACGTACCTAAGCTAAAAATTCGAAGCAGGGTGTGGGACAATTTGTTCCAAATTGCCAAATCTCTAAAAATACAAAATGCAAAGGGCTTTCCCCGTACCCACTCCATCTCTTCCTACCACATGGATGGTGTGATTTAAAAGTTATAAAAGAAAATCAAACAGTCGTATTCAAACCGGAAAATGAAATGTAACGCTCATGTTACAAGATCTGTTTTAACTTGCCATGAATTTTTCTTCGCAATAGAGGAATTTGAAGAGGCGTAAATGATTTGTAAATTTGTAACCATTTTGGAAAAGGATATAATGGCTCCTCGAGACATTCCGAAAGGCTGGAAATTGATTTCACAATAGACTAGAGTGCTCTGTACCTAGAAAGACAAAAACGCAATACTTCTTCTATTTTCTCTTCTCCTTAGAATTTCCTCTATTCTCAAAGCTCTTTGTAAAAACTCTTCTTTAGATTCAATAATAAAAGAAGGAATTTTCTCCTTTTGATTGGACAAAGATTGATTGGTACCTTGCGACGAATGAATTTTATTCGGTCTTATAGCTTCTCCCGTGGATTTGTTTTTTATTCTAACTATAAATGCATGTAAATGAAATTTCCAATTAATGTGTGTGGGCATCGATATTCTACTCACAACATTAGTTTTCTCCTACCTCCATTCCCACTCCCTTCACCTTTCCAAGAAAAAGTTTCTTCTCTAGTGAGACATTGCTAGCTTTGGCACGTGGTCGGTCGGAGTGCCCTGCTGATCTCTAGTCGAATGGTCAATATTGAAAACCACCTTTATGCATGCACATAGGGAAGCTGCATCGCTCAAGTAGAGGGACTTAGATTCCCATAGTGTTGGCTTGAAACAAACCAATTTGTCCACAAGACAAATTTTCTCGCCAACAAGTTTAAAATTTTAATCCATTGCAAAAGAAAAACTAAATAATAGAAATTATGAGAGATGAGGGAGATGACCTATTCCCGGAATACTAACGTCTCCGAGTGTATGGATGGATCATCTACATTACAAAAGGCATTAAATTTATTTTATAATTTGTTCAAATAGTTTGCATGCATTCTGAAAACTTCTCCACTTTCATACATGCTACAAAATGTGAGCAGAGGTTATCGAGTTGAGTTCCACATCAGCTACTTCCATTCACATTTTAACCCAAGTGGGATCTAGCCTCCACTAGAATCACCGAGCCACAACATAGCTATAAAATAATAGATAATTTGATACCCCCATGGCATGAGCAACAAAAACCAGGTAGAAAACAAATATCAACGAAGAATAATGGGATCAAAGAGTAAACTTTTTGGCAGAAAAATGCCTCCATCCTACGTTAACAGTGATCCATACCTATTCTAGAGATCACATTTTGGCACATGTTGGGAGTGAGCATACAAATTTTAATTGATCAAGTTGGAGACCACTCAGAAAGGTGAAAATGGTGGCCACAACAACGAGATATAAAAATCATAAGCTCAAGCAAAGATGGGAACTATAAATGGCAAACCAAGGGAAAAAGTATATATTTAGAGAAAAAAGCTATGGCGGCCAAGGGTTCAAGTTTGATAAGGGTGTGATAACAAATTGGGATCCAAATGGGAGCATTGAAAACTATTGTTAGAAAATCACAACACCCCGAATGGCCTCATATCTCGAGTGGGGAATTTATTGTGATCTCGCATAACATGGGACCATCTCTCAAACTATGGGACTTGCAAAATTGAGATGGCCCTCCAAAGAAATTCAGATTCTTCTTCCTAATCTTAATTCTAAACTACTTATAAGGAAGGATATGCGATTATCTACTCCTAATCTAACAATGCGAACAAGACCGGGAGAAAGAGAGCATGAAAGTAAAGAAATCCTATACTACGGAGGTGATAGAACCAAGAAAAGGGGGTTATTGGTCACAATCTCGGTTGCCTCAAGTGGAGAGAGGTGAGCAACAGAGCGGATGGACATATGCATCACGGACCAAAGATAGATTTCACATAGAACACAACTTCAAACCCATTAAACACAACTCCCGAACCTACAATAGACATAAGAGATATACACAAGTATACCTGAAATGATGAGAGGTGAGAAGAGACACTAAAATAAGAAAAGGATGGAGAAAATGCATCATGAAACAAATTTATTTCTCCAGGAGTTCACATGGTACATCATCGGTGGAAAAGAGGAAAGAAAATCGCCATTACAGAGTGTGAGAGGAGGCTTAGAATCCACTTTCCACCCTAGGGAAGAAAGAGGGAGGAAAGATAGAAACAATGACAAACCTTTTTAAATATCCCCTCCTTTACAATATATAAAAGAATAAGGGAAGGAGAGAGGGAAATTTTTTACCTTGCTTCAACCTCCCATGTAATGCATTGAATCCACCTACTCCAACCACTCACGGAAAGAATTGAAATCCACCCGTAACAATGATGGGATTTACCTGCAAGACCCATGCCCCATGTGCATTTCCTTGCTGGGAAAGAAAGGAAGCCCATAATCCATTATGAGGGAAGGTGGGAGACTTGATAGCTTAGAAAATGGTGGAACAAATAATTAATGGTGACAGCTTGAGTAGTAGGCGTTGGGAGCTTTCCAAAATGTCCTCTCCCACTCGATTCGAGCTTTTCAAAAGATATGGCTATCTTAAGGTGCTTTGGGCTTGGAGTCTATTCGCATAGATCCACATGGCAGCCTTGTGTGTCTTAAGGTTTCAGCCCCTTCCTTTCACTCTTAAAGTTGCACGGAATTGACATGTTGTGGCTTTCTTGGGCATGTTTTCTTCCTTTATGTTTTCTCCCGAGTCCCTCCCATTGCGGATACGTTCTACAGCACTCCAAGACACGTGGAGAGACGAAGCTTTTTTGTGGACCACTTTTGGATTCACCTCTTGAAAGAGCATTGAGAAGACACATGGCTTCTTCCGCTGCCTCACCTTATGCTTCGTTGGTTCAGTCTCAAATGAATATTGTATGCCTTGTGCCTTTGGATGAGTAAGGGGGCAATTATGCTCCAAAACCCCGTACAAGTGGGACCCTTTTATCCAACTCCCTAAATTGTGATGATGGGACATGTGGCATCATCCATGGGCCACTCCTCCATTATCAATCCCACATGTCCCTTGATTTGAGATTGAATATGAGCCGACAGGACTGAACTCGACCCTTCGATTTTCTCTGTTGAGAGTCTCTATTTGACCAAATTTACAGGGTTAAAATTTGAATAATAGTTTGGCAACTCATGGGGGAATCTTCTTGCTAGATGAAGAGGCCAGAGCATTGGAAGTATCCATTAGGCATGAAGTCAAGAATGATAGCCCGATACTCGATCATATCCCCGAAACCGTGAGCCTGACTGCTTGCACTTGGTGACCCTAAACCTTCCCCGATGTCCACGCTCTAAATTTTCATAAGAAACTCTTGAAGATGAGATCCTAAGGGTAGAAAATTTTATTGACCTGGGTCTTTCACCTGTCCCTTACAATTGACTGTCTCGAAACCTTATTTTAGTTCCTCTGTATTTATTTCATTTGAAATTAGCAACTGTTACAGGAAACTATGGGTTTCTCTACCATAAATACTGAAGGGCCTAGAGCACTGTACGTCCAGAGTAATATGAACAAAACTTATATACAAATATTAAATCATACATGCCTCAAATAAGACATGCAGAGTGTGCAAAAGTACTTGTTTTTCTTAAAGAAAACATACTCCTCCTACAATAACCCTAACAAAGAAAAGCTAAACAAATCCTGCTACATGAAGGGAGAAATAGCTTCCCTTCTTTAAAAAACATGGCCATGTATATGATTTGGCACTAAACATGGCTCTTATTATGAGTGAGAAACTGACAAGAGGCCGATCTTCCACCCAAATCATCAAGGTATCAACATCAATCAAAAATACCTCCTCAAGTTGATTGGCATTGGACTCCTGGAGGTGTTGATGGTGACCCTTGGTGCTTTGATACTCATCCTCATTCCCTAAAGTGGGCATGACTAGTTTTCACTTCTCCCTTGGCTCCAATGAAGCCAAGTACCTAATTGGGCATGGTCTGATCCTTTGAATGTGCCCATGGTTATGAATTTCAACTCCAAGGATGGAGTCTTCCTGTGGACCTTCTTGGGTGGATGGTGTGGAAGAGACAAAGATCTTCATACTCTTTTCCTTCCTCCATTGTTTTCTCGAAGACTAAATTGTTATTGGATAGCCTCTTCCTCTAGCACGAAATTTGTTAAATCAAAATCTTTGATCCACTTCTCTGGAGGACTATTTCATCGCCAGCAAGGTCTTCTTGATAGTTCTCCTCCATCATGGATTCATCAATCAAATCAGGCCCTTCAAATGAAAGCAAAAAATATTTGATAATGCTTTCTTCATCAAGTGGCCTCAACTCTGATTTGATCTCTTCTAGCTGCTCCTCTTCAATGGGACTTGGAGCTAGTTGTTCTTCCTCTCTCTTGACTAGTTGTGCAACTTGGATTAGATCAGCATTCTCTTTAGAAAAAGTGCCATTATGGACACTGCATTCAGAGCATACAAACTGCTGATCTTCTTCCTCTTGTTCTTGTTCTTCTTCTATTGCAAACTTAGCTTCCACCACTTGTGGTCTGATCCCTGACCTCCTCTAAAGGTTTAACCATCAAGGGGATTTTTGTAATCCCAAACTTGAGAGCCAATCTTACTAATTTTTTGATCATTTCTTCTCTATTTGGCTCTCCTTCCTGCTGCTCTCCTTGATTGGTTTTTGGAGTCTCTCCCTGACATGGACTTGGGAGAGTAAGAGGAGTGGTGGGTGGGGTCTCTACTAGTTGTTGCTTTATCTTTGGTGGAGGGGAAGGAACTGCTTTTGGATCTTGTGGAGGGGACTTTAAATTTGAAGGTAAAATAGTAGAAGAATTGAGTTGAGATGGAATACTAGGAGATGGAGAAGGGAATTAACACTTGGGGTAGTGTTATCTCTCAAAATTGTACCTTGTAAAGAGATAATTGCAAGTGTTCTAAGCTTGCAAGTTTTATCTCTCTTTTCGCAGATACAATGGAAACACCTTAGGTTTTTGGGTATGCCTATTTTGAGGTGAGTCTTTGGTATCAAGGTTGGTTCCTTATTGATGTATCCTAAAATAATTTTATAGGGTTTAAAGGTAAAATATGACTGTAAAATGGAAATTAAATTGAGGTGATACACCAAAAATTTTACGAGTTCTTTGAATTAGTACATGCACAATTGATATGGAATGAATTTTTGATACACATGCCAACATTTTTCTGAAGATAGTTAAGGGTAAACACTTTGATGTATTAAGGGATAGAATCAAAAAAATAATGCTAAGTTACACATACACATTAACATCATGCAAAAATATTGTACTTGCAACAGGGTAAGATGATTAATCGGGAATTCAATACTCACAAGATTAATGGAAACATACAAAAGACTGCAAATAAATGGAAACATCGAAAATACTTAACATTTAAAGGGTAAAACTGATAGAAAATTTCTTCAACTAGAACCCGTAATGGGTCCTTTGTTTTATTATTAAACTGATCACCGCTCGAGGGTTTACTCAACTTCCATTTAATTAGTAAGTCCTTGTTTCATTACTATGATTTTGATATACCCATTAATGGGTCTCCGATGAAAACTAGGATCTGTATTTTTCTTCTTCTATTCTACTACTTGAAAATGATTTTTCAATGGGAATGTTGAATTCTAAAGGAAAAACTTGAATCTCTCTTTAGCCTGTATGTGCATGTAATTTTGATTCAAGGTTTTCTGTCTAAATTTGTAATATGAAAATATACTCAAATAAGATACACCTAGTTGTATATATATGGACCTATGCTTCGAAATTTGGGCTTTCACTTGATGATGCCTCGAGATTGGTGTCCCTAAAAAAATGTACTTGTGAAGATTTTTCTTGAACTTCTTTAACATCTTTACCATAATGAATGAGTTGTTTTTAGTAGTACACTTTTAATTCCTAAAACATGTGATCCCTTCATGTTTCCTTGATACATTCCTTGGAGGTTGTTCTGATATCTGCATATTTTGATCTTTTATAGCTCTCCACATTGTATTAATATGAAATTTCTATTTTAAGATTGCCTCAGTACTTGGTTGTACTACTCTGCTCTTGACTGAGAGTTGCTTCTCTGATATTTTCTCCTTGTACTTTTTTTAAGATGAGCTCTTGAGTTTTAATTCAATTTCATCCCCTATAGTAGGTTATTTCTGAGCTCTAACTTTGGAGCATGTAGTTTGGTTGCTTATTCGCTTAGTCGACCTTGAGCATTTGAAGCTCTAAACTGGAAATATCTGGAAGTTCTTGTATTATGCTCTATTATCCTTGTAATTGAAGACTCTATACTATGTGGCTCTTTATGCATTTCATTTCAAGCTTACTCTTGGGTATCGATTCTGTATTTATAGACTTGATTTGAAGATTTATTCGATGCGTATCTTCTCTTGTTCGATTAAAACTCGGACTATTTTGTTTTCTGTTTCAGTTTCATTGAGTTGAGCCATGGTTAAGTCGAGATTCCTTTGACTTTTCTGGGTTATTCTAGTTCTATTTAACCATGAATCTTGCATTTAAATTTGGCTCTGAAGTATACTATAGCATATTTTACACTTCCCTTTGTCCTATGTTTGGGCTCAAGGTCTTGAATCATTATGTAAACTTGAAGTTGTTTAGTTGCGCTTATACTTCCTATATTAAAAAATGTATTCGCCATTAGTTTCATCTTCTATCTTTCTTGATTATTGTAGCTTGGATCTTCTGAGATTTGACATCTTCTTGATAGACAGATAGGCTTGCATTTGATTCTGGAACTTACAGTATTGGTACCTTGACTGTTTCTCAATTTCATGAGATCTTTGTACTTTGTAAAATTATGAGCTTGACTTCCTTGATTATTCACTGTTTGGCCCGCCATGTTATAGATGAGTAATAATTTGCTTGAATGGATGTACTTCATTGATATTGTAGTATTTTTGTGCTCTCATATTTTCTTCATTCTAAAAACTTCAACTTAAAATAACGGAAGTTTGTAGTATTATCTTGAAACTTCATTTTATTCAGTTGTTAAGCTAGAATGAAAGCTCCAAAGTTCTTCAATTTGATGACTGAAAGTGTAGTCTATTTATTTTCTTAAAATATTGCATTTAATCTTCATTACAACTTTAGTATGTATGCTGGAAAATTTAAAATATCTATTTTTCATTACAAAGCCCTACCAAAATTTTCCTGATTTCCTTCTTTAATTTTTTTTTCAAAATCGATGTACTTTCTGATTTAGAAAATAAAATGTATCACTTTTCTATTGAAACTAATTTGTTGTTAGAAACTACAACATAATAACTATTATCTTGATCATGGCATGCTTTTCTCAGTATCACTTATTTGATTTACATACAACTTTTAAAGCATGTATTAGTTAAAAACAACATGATGGAATGATGTAAATGTCCATTATACATGGTGAAGCAATGTCAAATTTTTCTCGACTTCTTTCTCATTATGCTTCTAGTGTAATCTTTTCTCTAGTAAATTTTAGCCTTTATATTCTACCTTTAAATTCTTACTCTTCTTCTTGATTGTAACTGAACATGTACTTTTATATGCAAGTCTCTCCTCTATTTTGTAGTGCAACTTCTTCTATTTCTAGAATAGCTACTAAAATTTGTGGTGCATTCTTCCTTCTTACTAGTATGTACTTGTCGCTTATCTCGCTTTATGTACGATAGCATAAAAGTTATTGAAGTCTGTGAATCTTTATCTATAGTGAGCACTTTGTAAGATATCATTTTTTTCTTCTTTACTAGAACCTATTCCTACACACTTGATAAAATAGTTAGAAAATATTTAGTCTCTTTGGCTTCTCTTATGGCCATGTTTTTCTTTTCTTCTCTTTCCTTCTTTACGAGTGATTAAATCATGTATATTTTCTAATCTTCAAGTAACCTATATCTCTTGTTATTTGGAGATCCATGTGCACAAATTAGGACAATATAGGAATATGAATGAACCCCGATCTCGTAATCGATGATTTTCTCTTTTGTTTTCGGGTATAATACTTTTAAAAAAGAAGATGAAAAGGGAACAAAGCTTAAGATGAGGATGCATGAATAGAATGAAAAACCTCAAGGCAATGATGGGTTCACTCATACTCCTTTATTTTCTTTTTCATGCATGTGTACCTCTTATTTCACTAGTTGTATTTCACTTTCTAGTTACATCACATGGCTTGTGTGGGATCATTTGAAATTCCTTATGAATAACACATTGAATTGTGAAATTGAGTTGTGTATTTCTTTCTACATTTCTCGCTTTACGATATGGATTTTATGATGAACTAAACAACCTAATAATATAATTGAATTTCTTAATCATGAAGTAAAGATAATTAAAGAATACCCAGTAACATCCAATAATGAACTCGAATTCTATAATCTACAATCATGATTGTTGCTTAAAAACCTATAAATTTATCTATTTTGTAATTCAAAGTGTCTTCATCAAGGAAACACAACTATCTTTCAAGGATTTTTGTTATTTTGCTAAAGATAGCATGAAATTGCATGCTATGTGATCTCGTTATGTTTTTCAACAAAACCATAGCTGCATTTGCAGATTTCATGTAATCATTAATTAATTCAATAGTAACAATGTTTTCTAAAAGAACCTCCCCTATCTTAGGTGTACTTCACCAATGCTATCCATCATAACGAAGTTTCAAGTTGCCCATTTTTGCACAAGTGCAAAAATTGTCAACATTTCTGGTGATCCTACGGGGAAAGATTCCTACTAGCTTGTAAACCAGTGCCTTGCTCTTGTCCATTGGGCATGGAGTCTAAAGCATGGAGTCTAAATGAACTAAAAATGGGAAAGGATATGGTAAATAAGATCACGTGCACAAATGCACTTATTGAATTGAAAAACATTGCAATGTGCAGAACTGTACTTATTGAAGGTAAATCTTACTCTAAAAAGACACTGTAGGATTTTTAATAATAGTGTTTGAGAAACATACCATTCACGGGAATGGGAAGTTCCTCTCCATTCAGCCTCGAGAGATGAAAAGCATGGTGTTCTTTGCAAGACGAAATCATGTAAGGACCACTCCACATTGTATCAAACTTCATGTGTCTTCCTAGATTTGCACGATCAATATCCCACTTTAACACAATATCTCTTTCATTGAAGATTCTAAATTTGGCTTTATTATCAAAAGTCTTCTTCATTTGTTTTTTATTCTTTTCCATGTTTAAATGAGCTTGATCTCTTACCTCTTGTAATTCCATTAATTCTACATAACAAACATGCAATGGTTCATTTCAAGCGGCTCCATTAGATGCAAACAATATAATGCTTGTAACTCAACTGTAATAGGCATTCTTGCTTCTCTTCCATAAATAAGCTTGTATGGTGAATTTCTAACTGATCTTTTAGGAGTCACTCTATCAGCCCAAAGTGTTGAATTCAACATTAAATTCCAAGCTCTCTAGTTATCTTTGAGTGTTCTTCTGATGATCCTTAAAATATTCTTGTTAGTACTTTCAGCTAACCCATTACCTTGTGGGTAATAGTTAGATGAAGAACTTAGATAAATTCCATGATTAACAACCCAATCAGTTACTTTTGCACCAATAAATGATAAAGTATTATCTGATATGATAGTTGTTGGAACACCAAATATGCAAACTATACCTTCATAAAAGGATAGTATCGAAGTTTCATTAGCATCTTTCAAGGCTATTGCTTCATTCCAGCATGTAAAGTAATTTGTAGTAGTCAAAATCAACTTTTTTCCTTGTGACGAAGGTGGGTTTATCATGCCAATAAAATCAAGGCCCCACTGCATAAAAGGTTGATCAACTGAAATAGGTTGTAAAGGAAGCGAAGCCAAACGTTCTTTTCCAACAAAGAAAGCACATTTCTTACACTTCCTAATCCATTCGAAACAGTCCTTAAATATATTGGGCCAATAGTAACCAACTTTCATAATTTTTAAGGCTATGGTATGTGTTGAGAAATGACCTCTTACAGGTCCTTCATGGAATTCTGATAATAATTGCTGAATTTTATCATAGTCAACACATTGCAGCAAGATTCCATTTATATCCCTTTTGAATAATACACCATCAATGAAAACATAGGGTACAACTTGTAATCTGAAATACCTTTCTTTATTCTTGTCCATACCTTCGGCTAGATGCCATACTTCAGATAATTAACTAAACTAGTCATCCATCTTGATTCTTGGATTTCCTGAGGAAGTTCAGGTTGCTAATTTTCTAAGGTGAACCATAATGTCTAATTACCGATATGTAATTTTAGCATGTTGTTTTGGATTTTCAAGTTTTACAAACTGCAATTTTTGCATATCAGCAATCGATGTTCAGACAAGCCTTTTCCTTAAACTCGTTCGCAACACAAATATGAAAATCATATTCCATGACCTTCGTTATCTAGCCTGCTCTTTTCTCATTCAATTATTTATTTAACAAGAAAGCTTTCACACTTGGATGAGAAACAAGAACATGAATTTTGTTGTTTAAAAGCATGTACTTAAAATTATTTAGCCCTCTAACTACTGAAATTACTTGTTTTTCAAGAAATGTGTACCTTGTTTCGTAATCATGCAAGCTTTGTCTAAATAATGCAATTGGGTTCTCAAAATTTTCATTATTAACCCAAGGTTAATATGGCATAGATTGTTTCGTGTCCCGTTGCATACATTGTAAAATATTTATCGAAATTCATATTTGCAAGAGTAGGATCTTGAGAGATGGCTTCCTTAATTGATTCAAACCCTTCTCTCCCTTCACTAGTCCAAGAGAAAGTTTTCTCTTTCTTTAACATAGTTGTCAATGGTTTCACCAATGCTACAAAATCTGGAACAAATCTTATAAAAATTTCATTTTACTAAGAAATCATTGTAATGCCTTCTTATGATGAGGTAATGATAGGTGTGATATGGCTTCGATTATGAAAGGATCAATTGCTGAAAATTTCTTAGAAACAATATGACCAAGTAATTTTCCTTGATGTCTTGTAAAAAGATAAAATTTAGCGGATTCAAAGATATTCCAAACTTTTTGCATAACTGAAAAGTATGCCTTAGATGTATTACATGTTCTTCGATTTTTTGAGAACACAAGAATATCATCTAAATAAAAAAGGATGCATTTATTTAACAAGCTATGAAAAGCCATGTCCATTGTCCATTGAAATGTTGCACCAACATTTGAAAAGCCGAAGGCTTTCTTTTTGTAAGCATAAGTACCCCACTTAGCAGTGAAAGTTGCTTTGTACCTATCATCTTCTCGGACTAAAATCTTATTGTTTCTACTATATCCATTTAGAAGAGATTGTCTATTTGAGCCATAAACTGTTCTCAAAATCTGATCCATATTTGGAAGTGGATAGTGATCTTTTAATGAAGCTTTATTAAGATCTCTAAAATCCACACATAATCTGATTTCTCCATTTTTCTTCCTAACAAGAACAAGATTGGCTACCCAACTTGAATGCTTAACTGGAAAGATAATACCTAATTTAATCAACTTAGATAACTCTTTCCTCATTAGAGGCTCTATTTTGGGATTTACATGCCTTTATTTTTGCCTAACTGGATTAGAATTTGGCTGCAATTCAATAGTATGTTGTGCTAAACTAGGATCAAACCCTTTTAGGTCTTGGTATTTCCAAGTGAAAACATCTTTAAATTCCTTGCAAAGATTAATAAAAGAATATTTTTCAGCTAAAGAACATACCTTTCCAAGAAACAAATTTTTACCTTCATCAATTGAGATTTCTTCATAGTTATCAACATGTGTTGACATATTAGTATTGAACTTCCTTAACTGATCATCAATGCTAAAGATGTCTTCTAATGTGACTAGACATCACGGTAGTCTATTTGTATTTAGTTGAACAATCTGGTCACCATATAAGTACTATAATTTATCTTGATTTACTGCGAAAAAATTTAGCTTCGTGCTATAAAAACCTATAGATTTGATCATCATTTTAAAAATTCTACAAATTTAAGTCATTATCAGTGTATCGAAAGCTGACAATTAGGTTTTTATGAGGCTGAATTTTGATTTTTTCAATATGTTCCAACACTTCAAAACTAGCACAAATTGTGGTAAGTCTATCTGCGCATGCTTATTTTCTATTTTAAGAATGGATTGATGTTAATAGGCTTGAAATATTCCATTAAGTCTGAAACTCTTTGCATGTAAGACTTCATTAATGGATTCTTACAAACATTAAAATTTCTTACTTGATTGATAACCAAATTAGAATAGCCAAAGATTTGTAACATGCTAATACCTCTCTTTGGTCCAAGGTAAGCCATGAATTAATGCTTCATATTCAACTACGTTGCAAGTAAATGAAAATTGGAGACTCAAAGCTGAGAAATACATTTCGTTTGTTGGGGAAGTGAGCATCAAACTAGCTCCTTGTCCTTTCTTATTTTTAGCTCCATCGAAATGAAGCTTCCAAATCCCTTCCGTTGCATTTTCTATTTTGGACAACAAGGGAATTGGTGTATTTTCTTCATACAAGCAAAACACACCAAACAAATGCTCTTCAACTTATTTGAAAGAATCATGAGCATGTCATTCATGTGTCTTTCATCCATAATCAGGTTAGAAACACCATCTAATGCTGAAACATGAGCTATATTATCAAAATCGACTAGTTGAAGGATGCATAATTAACTACTACATTAGAAGCGTGAGGCTTAATGTGAAATATGGAAAACGGTTCTGTTTTCATAGTATCCTTGGTCCCATAATGAGTAGTGAAAAAAATAAAGACCAATCAAGAGAGATAGCCTCCTATCTTTCTTTGTGAAATCTCTTAATAAACATATAACCGAGTAAGGAGGTAGGTCTACAACATCAATATCTTGCAGAATGGAAACATTTCAATTTGGGATGCTCTAAAAACATGATCAACAATGTGAAAAGAAGCAACAATTTGAGAGACATATTCTTCTATTTTAGCATAGGATTTGGCAAAAATAGTTTTTGCTTCATTGTTTCGATATCCGAGGTATAAATAACCTTCTTGGATCATGTTGTAGTTGTTTTTGTTGTTCGCTTACCAGTAGTAACACCTATTTTTTTAGAAGAAAAGATGAACTATTATCTAGTTTTAGGCTTATAGTTGTTGTTTTACCAAAGATAGTAGGTAGAAACAGGGCTATTTTTCTATTTTTTTCTCTGCACCTTTTCCTAAGCCCTAGTAGCAACTACAAAGGAAATCATCATCACCAAAACTAGATAAGTTCTATTCAGTGCCTTTTGATCCTAAGTATTTTTTTGTCCACCCTCCATTTGAGGATTGAACAATGTCTCGATTAAGCTTGTCAAACAAGACTTATGTTCAAAAAGTATTTGGGCAACGTGTAGCCTAATGAGGTTGATAACAAGGTTGACGCCACTCTTCCGTAGCCATATTAACCAAGAATAAAGCATTAGATGAAATATGATCCTTTGGGTTGAATTTCCTTTTTGATAAGGTTGCCTATTATTTTTATTTTGTTGGTAAGGCTGCCTATTTTTCTAGATTAGCTGATTTTGCCTGATAAGGATCCTAATAAGCTCTTCAAGGTAATGCAAGCCTATTCTCAATTGAATTTAGTTTGTTCCCATAGTCTGCAAAATCTTTAAATACATCATCGAATGGGGATGCAATAACAGGTTCTATAATTGTGATATGATGTGGGATAGAGGAGCTAAATCTATCAAAAAGGCATTGAGGGCCTTGGTGCTAATTTTCTAGCTTGAATAAGACTATTTTCAACTCCGATGATGATATCATAGGCTACTAGGATAATCTCTCCTCCCATAGACTAAATCATAGATGAAATATCATTGTTTAATGCTCTAAGATAATAAAGAAAAGCATGATCAACTTGAGGCTTGACACTTGCTGGAATTCTTTCTAAAGTTCTGGCAAAACAGATGTTGAAACTAGACATAAATTCGTTGGGAGATGTTTTAATGGTAGAAATTTGTTCTATGAGAGATAACTAATCTGGATTATCTTGAAATTGTTTGAGTAATTTATCTCCTAAATCATCCCAAATTCTTATGCATCCAATCTCTATATTTCTATACTATTACAAGGCTTGTCCTTTAAGAGATGTAGCTAAAAGTCTCAAATCTACATCCTCATGAGTGATATTATGAACGCACATAAGGATGTAGCATCATTAATGCGCTCTATAGGTGTAACCTGATTTTCACCAATGAATGATGGAAAAATTTTCATGGCAGCATTAGGGATGTCATGATAAATCGGGATTTTTAAAGGGCTGCCATTAGTAAAGGTCTCAAAATTCCTAGGTGGTTGAATAGCCATTTGAAAAAGCTCGGGATTTGAATAGTGAAATTGATACGTCTTTGAAGGAATATTTAGAGGGGTTATAAAAACTAGGCCTATTATAAGGTAATTTATTACCAACTCTTACGCTTATGATGATCTTGTTGTGACTTTAGGCATGGAACATGTTGCAATACTAGTTTGAAATCAACCCTATAGAGTCACCAAATAGATCTTTAAATCTTTAGAATAAATTGTTGCAGCTTGTTGTTCTAGAAGTAAATTTTGTTTTTTGTAAATATGCTATAGATCTCTTTGTGAATATCTCAAATTACATGCAGATCTGATTCGTGGTCCCATCGGCCGTGCCAAAATTGTTATCTCTCGAAAGTACACCTGTAAAGAGATGGTTGCAGGTGTTCTAAGCCCGCAAATTTTATCTCTCACTTTCGTAGATACAATGGAAACACCTCGGTGTCTATGGGTATATCTATTTTGAGGTGAGTCTCTAGTATTAAGGCTGATTGCTTATTGATGTATCCTAAAATGATGTTCTAGGGTTTAACGGTAAAATATGACTATAAAATGAAAATAAAATTGAGGTGATACACAAAAATTTTATGAGGTATTTGATTGAGTACATGCGAATCTATATGGAATGAATTTCGATACACAATCCAATAGTTTTAGAAGATAATTAAGGGTAAACAATTTGATGTTTTGAGGGATAGAATCACAATAATACTACTAAGTTACACATACACATTAACATCATGTAGAAATACTAAACTTACAATAAAGTGTAAGATGATTAATCAAGGATTTCAACATTCACAAGATTAATGGAAACATACATAAGACTGAGATAATTCGAAGGGTGGAAAATACTTCACATTCAAAGGGAAAACTGGCGTAACATTTCTTCGAACTCATGTATCTAAAAATTCCTCCTCTTTTTCTTTTCCAAGGCACACAATACATAGCAAAATTGATTCTCCCACCCTTCCTAAAAATAGACTAGGTTGTATTCGCCCGTGCATCCTATTTTTATCCTTTATCTATTAATAACTAAAGGAATAAAATAAAGAAAACTAATACAAAGAGGCATTAATAACCTTTAATTATATCACAGTCACACTATAGTTGACTATCCTATTTTTAAGAAAAACATGGGTGAATAATGCTAAAATAAACCTTGCTTGATGAGCAAGTCTCCTTCTAGGTGCATGTAAATTTGTCTTCTTGTTGTTGATGTGACATCTAAATTCTGATCCACTTGTCCCCTTAGATGCACATGCAAAAGTTGATCTCTGTGTGAGTAAAGATAATCCATTATTTACAATATTTTGCAAAAATAACTCACTCAAGTATACATCTTGATGAGGAGAACCTTTAAGATCAAGCTCGATATTGACAATTCCCTTTGTTCCATATTGTGGTAACATGATTTCTTTTGCTATCTTTTAAATATATCATTTTGAAATACAATACTTTTATTCTGTGCTAACTCCATGTGGGGACCACTCTAGATAGGTGCACATGTCTTTGTTGAGTTTGGCCACTCTTGTGGAATTAGCATATTACCATGATTCAATGATTTTCTGGCCCCCTTGTATACACGCATGGCATACTATATGGTCTGCCACCTTTTGATTATCACTGCCTTGCAATTTTCTTGTCGGCTTTTGCATTTTGGATAACACTTGATTAATAGTTTGAAACCCTTACTTTTGGGTGATCTTTGTTTGAACATGATGGTCGACACTTTTAGAATATTTGGTGCTTGGACTATAGTGAGATCCCCTTTTGATATGTCAAATGTAATAATTTTAAAATAATATGGTCAGCCCCCTTGTTACGATGACTCACCCCTCCACATGCTTTGTTGGTGACATGGTTAACTCAGGTCGAGTTTGTTGTAACCCTGGTGGTTTGCATTAAAAATTGGTGCCTTGATTTAGGCCATTGATCGGTGTCCCTTTTAATTTGTAGCTATTGATCTTTAACCCATGATTAGGGTTTCCATTTTGGCATTTTAATGAGCTAGCTGTTAATGTGACCATGGTAGTTTGCGTTGAACTCGTTGATTGGTTTCCGATCATTGATCTCTATCTTCATGGAATTTTAGGTCATCAATCTTTGATGCATGGTTAGGGTTTCAACCCTATGATTAAAGTGGTTGGTGGCATCTTGATCATGGTGGTTTGCATTGAATATTGTATCCACCTTCACCCTTGATCTTTGCACGCTTGATCTCTAATCGTCGATCCCTAACTCTTGGTTGAGTTAGATTGTACGGAGGTTAGCGGGTAAGTTGAAAAGTACCCGAGCTCCATCATTTCTTCATTCTTTTTTTTGCTCGTTTTGAGTAGAAAATCCCTAGATTTTTTTTTAGATGATTTCCATTATTAAATATTTTGAGCTCAAATTCAATTCCTTTTTCAGTCTCTACAGTGAATTTTACAAGCATATATCTAATTCTTCTATGATTTTTAACCTTTTTGGGATCGGCGTATTGCATTATATGAGTTTTTTTCAGCATTTTGAGCTCGCTTGGTGTCTAGACCTCTACTTCTTTATCAGAGGCTTCTATGGAAGGAATTATGCAGAAATATTCGATGTGTGGCTGCCATTCCTAATCATTTTCAAGCTTTGGCTCTTGTTCATTTGCTCAGATGGGTGTGATTGTTTTTTCCTTGGCTTTGATATTAAATTTTGGCTTATACGTTTTAAGCCACGATTCTCGTTTAATGGAGATCGATTTCTCTATCTCGGACCCCTTTTAGGTAGAAAAGTTTATCCTAGTGAAAGTAGACCCTTCCGAGTGTTCTCGTTGTGGTCATGGTCGATACTTCTTGATTTCTTGAGCTCCTTTCCTCACTTTCTTTTAACTCTTATGAGGTTCTGTGAATCAATTTGTTTATTCTCTGTAATGTCTTGGCACTAATGATGAAATATTGGAGCTTGTATTCTTTGTTGAGAAGGAATATGTGAGTTATGTGTTCTTGGATTCATTTTTCAGCCTATGCAAGCTCGTATCTTTGCTTTATTAGCATCACTTTCCTTATGTAAGGATGGTGATTCCATGACTTTGGGCATGATAACTAATTCTTCATTATCACTTGACTTTGAGATATTGATATATTTCTCTTTCTTTGCATATTTTGTGATCTCCTGCGATAACCTTGGTATCTGAGCTAAAACCCGTGATGGGTCCTTCATTTTAGTTTTGATTTGACCATCGTTCGATGGTTTACTCAACTTTGGTTTAATTAGTAATTCCTTGTTTCATTACTTTGATTTTGATATACCCATTAATGGGTTTGTGATGAAAACTAGGATCTGTATTTTTCTTCTTCTATTCTAGCTACTTGAAAATGATTTTTCAATGGGAATGTTGACTTCCAAAGGAAGAAATTGAAGCTCTTGTTATCCAAAATTCACCCTCAAAGTAATTTTTATAACATGCATTAAATTCTCAAGTCCCAAGCAATTATATTGATTCAAGGCAAAAATCATGTTTTTGGGGTCCCCTCGGGTTCTTTCTAACTCTTCTGTCCAAGAGGAAAACCCGACAAATTTTAAAGATGTGAAAAAATTGCAAAAAACAAGTTCGGGCCAGAAAAATCATGAAAATGGCTAAGTCCTAGTCCTCGCAATAATCGGGACAGGTTGGGACAAAAGGGCGCGAATCGCCAAAAGGCCGCCAAAGCGATCCGCGCAGCATTTGGGACATTTGAGACAAAAGGATGCGCGGGACGAAATCGAACTCACGAAAAATGAGAAAATTGACTAACCTGATGTTGAAACAGCGATGCAGGGACATCCTGGGCGATTAGTATGCGAACCGGCCAACCGGCGAATCGGGAAAATTTGTCTCGAACAGGTTCGAAAAGCAAATGGGACATCTCGGGCGCGAGTACGCGAACCCAGGTGGTTCGGCCAAATGGGAAATTTCAGCACAAGTGCCCAAATGGGACAAAGGGACCTTGCAGGGACGTGGATAGCTGAAAGAGCTAAAAGCCAATCAGGTCACGCCACATGTCACCGGCAGAAAATGGACATGGAAGCCCATTTCAGGCGGTTCGGAAGAATTTGTCCCACGCAAAGCATTTGGGACAAATGGGACAAAGGGACGCGTGGGACGCGAAAATCCGGCGGCAAGGCGAGAAGAAAAGTCAACGTTTGACCTCGAGAAACTTCAAACGCCATAACTTTTGACTCGAGCTCGATTCCCGTCAAATGACAGAAAACGCCTGCCAGACCCAAAATAGCTGCCCGCACTCAGAAGGCCATAACTTTTGCATTTCTCAACGAAATCGCACAAAATTGGTACCGTTGGAATCATGGTTCCAAGCCTGATGCACAACAATCAAGAAATTCTATATTTGATCAGAAATTGATTGAGATTTTTAAGAAAACGTGGCCGGGTTTAGAACAGTGTTTTATTTGGTAGCTGGGAGTGCAATTAAGAGGCATGGTCATCATTCTTTCTCTGCTGCAGCACATGGGACAGTATATGGGAGCCTTTTACAAGTAATGTATAACCATTTCACTCAATTTAATGCCTCTTATAGGTGGTTGAAGGACAGATTTCGGGATTTCCATTTTTCCCTTCTCTTTTCCTTCTCTTTTTTCTATAAATTGGGGTGTTGGGCTCATTGTAAAAGGGAGAGTTTTGGGTAAAAAAAGCTCACAAAATTGCTTTGTGAAGCTAGTGTGTTGTAGGCCCTTGTAGTGGACTCCTTGCATGGTGATCCAGGCCCTTATCTTGTAATAGATTGAATCAGCATATCATGAAGCAATAAAATACCGGTTTGTGGATATATCTTCCCTCGCCGTGCTTCCTTGCATTCTTCTTGCCCCTTTAATCTTTCTACAAGTATATTGTGTCTATTTATTATGTTCTTGCAGGGATTCATTAACATTGTGTATGCTTGGAATATTGTTGTGAATGCATTTTGCTAGATTATGGTGAACTGTCATCACCTCTTCTAGTGTGCACTTTGCCTCTGTATTTCACACATTTGGAGATTACTCTCACACCCTCCTTTTCTGGTGTATCACCGCTTTAGTGTAGGATTTCATTTTATGCATTCTCTCTCCCCGGTCCTCGGGAAATTTAGATTAGAACAGCTTAGCTCCGCTCGCACCGGGTAGATTGTGGCGTAGTTTAGGAGCAAGAACCAGCTTTCTCTGGAGGTCTATCTCAAGTAGCAAGTCCCACAACTTGGAGATAGTACCCATGTTATCCAATCACACTGGATGCTTAGAGTGATCAAACTAGAAATCTGATCAACATCCAGGGGTGCTGTGATTCGGTGATAACAGCTCTCTTTAACCTTTATGTGCATGTAATTTTGATTCGTGGTTTCCTATCTAAATTTGTAATCTGAAAATGATAAAATACACCTCAGTTGCATATATATGGATCCATGCTTCTAAAATTCAGGCTTTCACTTGATGATGCCTCAGTACTTGGCTGTCCCTGAAAATCTATACGTGTGAAGATTTTTTTTTGAACTTCTGTAGCATCTTTACCGTAATGCATGAGTTGTTTTTAGTAGTGCACTTTCAATTGCTGAAATAGGTGCTCCCTTCATGTTTCCTTGATACATTCCTTGGAGGCTATTCTGATATCTGCATATTTTGATCTTTTATAGCTCTCCACGTTGTATTAATATGACATTTCTATTTTGAGATTGCTTCAAGATTGCGCTACTACTCGCCCTTGACCGAGAGTTGCTTCTTTTATTTTTTCTCCTTGTACTTTGTTTAAGATGAGATCTTGAGCTTTACTTCAATGTGGTCCCCATTAGTAGGTTCTTTTTGAGCTCTAACTTTGGAGCATGTAGACTTAGTCAACCTTGAGCATTTGAAGCTCTGAACTAGAAATATCTTGAAGTTCCTGTATTATGCTTTGTTATCCTTGTAATTGAAGACTCTGTACTATGTGGCTCTTTGTGCATTTGGTTTCAAGCTTACTCTTGGGCATCGAGTCTATCTTTATAGACTTTTGATTTGAAGCTTTATTCTGATGCATATTTTTTTATGTTCGATTCAAACTCGGACTATTCTATTTTCAGTTTCAGCCATTGAGTTGAGCCATGGTTAAGTGGAACTTCCTTCAAATTTTTGGGTTATTCTGGTTCTATTTAACCATGAATCTTGCATTTAAATTTGGCTCTGAAGTATATCTGTACACTTCCATATGTCCTAGGTTTGGGCTCAAGGTCTTGAATCATTATGTAAACTTGAAGTTTTTGGTTGCACTTGAACTTACAGTATTGGTACCTTGACTGTTTCTCAATTTCATGAGATCTTTGTACTTTGTAAAATTATGAGCTTGACTTCCTTGATTATTCACTATTTGGCCCGCCATGTTATAGATGAGTACTACTTTTCTTGAATGGATGTACTTCATTGATATTGTAGTATTTTTGTGCTCTCATATTTGCTTCATTCAGAAAACTGCAACTTAAAATAGCTGAACTTTGTAGTATTATCTTGAAACTTCATTTTATTCAACTGTTAAGCTAGAATGAAAGCTCCAAAGTTCTTCAATTTGATGACTAAAAGTGTAGTCCATTTATTTTCTTAAAATATTGCATTTAATCTTCATTATAGCTTTAGTATATATGCTGAAAATTTAAAATATCCATTTTTCATGGCAAATCCTCACAAATATTTCCTAGATTTCCTTCTTTAATTTCTATTTCAGTTGTAATAGATGTACTTTCTGATTCGAAAATAGAATGTATCACTTTTCTATTGAAGTTGATATGTTGTTGGAAATGAAACACAATAATCAAGTTATCTTGGTCATGGAATGATTTTATGCTTTATGACTTATTTGATATACATACAACTTTTAAAGCATGTATTAGTTAAAAACAACATGATGGAAAGATGTAAATGTCCATTTTACGTGGCGAAGCCCTCACAAATTTTTCTCGCACTTATTTCTCATTCCACTTCTAGTGTTATTTTTCTCTCTAGTAAACTTCAGCCTTTAAATTTTGACTCTTCTTCTTCAGTTGTAATCTGGAACATGTACTTTTATCTGCAAGTCTCTCCTCTATTCTGTAGTGCAACTTCTTCTATTTCTAGAATAGTTGTTGAACTTTGTGTTGCATTCTTCCTTCATACCAGTATGTACTTGTCACTTATCTGCTTTATGTACCATAGGATAAAAGTTATTGAACTCTACAATCTTTATCTATAGTGAGGACTATAAGATATGATTTATTTCTTCTTGACTGAAACCTGTTCTTGCACACTTGAGAAAATAGTTAGAAAATATTTACGATTTTTGGCCTCTCTTATGTCCATGTTTTTCTTTTCTTTTCTTTCCTTATTTCTGAGTGAGTAAATTATGTATATTGTTTGATCTTCAAGTAATCTATATCTCTTGTTATTTAGAGATCCATGTGCATGAATTAGGACATTATAGGAATATGGATTAACCATGAGCTCAGTGAATCGATGATTTTATCTTTTCTATTTTCAAGTACAAAGTGCTTTCAACAATGAAGATGAAGAGGGAAGAAATATGAAGATGAGGATGCATCAATCGAAGGAAAAACCTCAAGGAAATGATGGGTTCACTCATACTCCTTTATTTTTTCTTTCACGCATGTGTACATCTTATTTCAATAGTTGTACTTTACTTTCCAGCTTACATCTCGTGGCTTGTGTGGGAACATTTGAAATTCCTTATGAATAAAACATTGAATTGTGAAATTGAGTTGTGTATTTATTTCTGCATATCTTCTTTCTGATATGGATTGTATGATGAAATAAACAACCCAATAATATAATTGAATTTCTTAATCATGAAGGAAATATCATTAAAGAAAACCCGTAACATCCAAAGAATGAACTCGATTTCAGTAATTTTTAGTCATGATTGCTGCTTCAAAACCTAACACTTTATCTATTCTACAATTTGGTGTCTTCATCAAGACAACACAACTATCCTTTGGGGATTTTTGTTCTATTGCTGAAGATAGCATGAAATTGCAGACTATGTGATCTATTACGTTTTGCAATAGCACACGTAGTTGCAGATTTTATAAAATCATTAATTAATTCAACAAGAACAATATTGTATGAAAAAACCTCCCCTATCTTAGGTATAGAATAACACATCAAACCTCCAAAGGATTGATCTCAGCAATAACACATCAAACCTACTGAGATGAATATGTAAATATTTTCATTCTTACCCACTAGGCATGCAAAAACTATTTGTGTGGTCACGCGGTGGCTTAATTTTTGTTGGTTGATGATGAGACACCTTGGAAAGATGAGAAAAATATAACCTTAGTGTCCCACTGGGCATGCCAAAACTGTTGATGCAAAATCACGTAACCCTCCGAATGGCCTTAGATCCGAGTGGGGCATTCAATGTGATTTGCATAACATGGTACCATCTCTTAAGTTGTGGGACTTGGGGACTTGAGATGGCCCTCTAGAGAAAAGTCGGCTTCTTCTTCCTAATCTTAATGCTAAAATATTTCTAAGGAAGGAAATGTGATTATCTACTCCTAATCTAACAATGCCAACGATACTTGGAGAGAGAGAGTATGAATGTAAAGAAACCCTACACTGCAGAGGTGATAGCACCAAGAAAAGGGGGTTTCTTGTCACAATCTCAATTTCCTCAAGTGGAGAGAGGTGATAAATGGAGTGGATGGATAGATGCACCATAGATGAACGATAGAGTTCACAAAGAACACCGCTTCAAACACATTAAACATAGCTCCCATAACTGCAATAGACATAAGAGACATGCACAATATACCCTAAAACAATGAGGGGTGAGAAAAGACGATAAAATAAAAAAGGATGGACAAAATACATCATGAAATGAATTTTATTGCTCAAGGAGTTCACACGGTACATCATCAATGGAAAGAGGAAATAAAACAACATTACGAGTTATAAGAGGAGGCTTATACTCGCTTATCCATCATAGAGAAGAAAGAGGGAGGGTGTAGGATAGAAACGATGACCAGTCTTCTTAAATATCCCCCTCTTTTACAATATATAGAATAATAAGAGAGGGAGAGAGGAAAATTCAAACCTTGCTTCAACCACCCCTACAATGGATTGAATCCACCTACTCCAACCACTCCGAAACAATTGAAATATTCTTGTAACAATGATGAGATTTATTGCAAGACCCATGCCCCCATGTGCTTTTCCTTGCTAGGAAAGAAAGGAAGCCCATAATCCATTATGAGGGCATGTGGGAGACTTGATAGCCTTGAAAATGGTAGACCAAATCATTGATGATGGCAGTGAGTAGTAGTAGGCACCAGAGCTTTCAAAATGTTCGCTAATGTACTCGATTTTGAGTCATGAATCGAAAGATATGGCCGTCTAAAGGTGCTTTGGGCTTGGATTCTATTTGTGTAGATCCACGTGGCAGGCCCACGCACCTTAAGGTTTCAGCCCCATCCTTTTGCTCTTGAATTTGTGCTAATTTGACACGTGGCAGATTTGGTAGGCCTACTTGTTTTCTTTGTGTTCTTCCCGAGTCCCTCCCATCGATGGAGACATTCTTCCTTACCCAAGACATGTGGAGAGCTGGTGCATATTTAGGTACCACTTTTGGATTCACCTTTTGAAAGATTTCTAAAGAGGCGGGTGGCTTCTTTCACCACATCACCTTATGCATAATCGATTCCGGTCTCAAACAAATACATCATGCCTCCGCCTTTGGATAAGTAAGGGAGAGCCATTATGCCCCAAAACCTTGTATGGGTGGAACCCTTGTAGACAGCTCCCAAAATTGTGACAATGGGACACATGGCATCATCTCGTGGCCACTCCTCCATTGTTGAGCCCACATGCCCCTTGGTTTGGGATCTAATGCGAGCTCACAAGACTATACCAACCCTTCAATTTTCTCCCCGTTGTAGAGTCATGTTTGACCAATTTTGCCTCGGGGTAAAATTAGGATAACAACAACTATTTGGAAGTGCAAAGAATCAAATTCAACCTAGATTATGAACATGAGAGGAGAGATCATGATTCGTATCACCAGTAAGGGACTAATTATAGGCACAACCTATATATGTAACCACCCATTTCCCCATCTATCGAGTTTTTCTCTCACGGGACGTGATTGATGCAGACATAGAGCACGGCACCTAACACCCATCCAACACTTAAAAGGAAAAGCTCCAAATTGGGTTATCACACCCTATTGCATCACCAATCATGGCTTCCAACATGGTCTCGTAAGGTAACAAACTTAAAATTGCACTTCATTATTCTCGATTTTGGATGAACACACAAACCCCTCACATTTCCCTCACTCGTAACTATCCAATTTTTGCTAACCTGCAATGTTGAATTTGGGTTCCAGCGTGGGTAAATGCATCCGGATCTCAAATAAAGTTTTGTTGTGTATTATTATGCAAGGAAATAGACAGGTTGAAAATTCTTTTGGCTGGCACATGCCCTGTCATATTTCTTACACACACCACCGCCTAACACACGCTACCTCTTCTTCTCACCCACTAGGCCACGCAACCCATCCCTCTATGTATTTTGTTATTTTTAAAAAATTTATTTTTTTCATTTTTTTCCACTACAAGTTATGTGCTATGTTGTAAACCTTACACTTATCGACCCTAACGGAAGCAATCAAGTAAAAAGTGTATGTTTGGAGAGAGGAAACAACTATCATTGACCAATTACATGAGCCAAGTATGAGATAGGGAGTTGAAACTTACATAGACTAAAAATCCACTTCTGTTCATTTGGTATGTATGGTACATTGCCCAATACGCATCATATATATTTTGTTTTGTGAACAGCTTAGGCTCAATAGATGGATGGTGAGATGTACCTTTCTCTCTCCCTATATGGTTTTCAAATAGATGACCTATGTTTACCATTGCATTGGTGTACCATTGACCCGTCACTCGAGCTGAGTATGAGATAGGGAGTGGAGTCTTAGATAGACTAAAAACCCACTCTTGTTCGTTTGGTATGTATGTCATTTTCCCAACGGACACCATGTATATTGTGTATCGCGAACACCTTAGGCTCAGTAGATGATGACCTCTACCCCCCCTTAGACTATGTTGAGCCTTGTTGGAGTATGGTGGGATGAATTAGGAAGAGATTACGAAAGTTATATTATTTGATATGTTATTTTGTGAGATGCGGCTTGAGGTCCGAGTGTCATCACTCGAAGAGTACCCCTTTGGTGGTTGTATAAAGCCACATAGTGATTTTGATGTGAAATTTCCTATATGTTGTCTATTTTTATATTTAAATTTTATTTTCCTCCCTTTCTATAACCAACAAGTTGTCCTATTTAAATTTTGATTGAGTTGTTGCAATTTTGGGCATTTTATTTGGTTATTGCACTAACATGTAGATTTTTGCACTAACTACGACTAATTAGCTATTTTCTTTACTTTTATGGAAAGTTGAATTTTAGTTAAAATTCTCCCTTGAGTTCTATATATTTTCTCATTTGGCCCAAAGCGATTGAATTTGATGTCACTTATAAATTTTTCTTATTGTTTTGGAATTTCGGTTTGAATGTTGTTACATTTTGTAATAGGAACATGGATTCAACAAGGATTGGTGGTACTTATGGGCCCACTTCATTGTATGGGGGTGCACCCCAAGGAGTTACGGATAAATAGCGGGTTGTTAATCCATGAGTTATTATGTCACTTGGGTTAGAGGTTTCTTGACTCTATGTGCTTAGGGCTATAGGGTGACTGTTCTCCTCAAAGGAGCTAAAAGGAAATTTTTTTCTTTATTTTATAGTTGGGAGGTCTATGGACTTATTTTGTGATGCTTTGAGAGGTATATGGAGTTTTTTTGTGATGCTTTGGGAGGTATATGGAGTTGTTTTGTGATGCTTTGGGAGGTATATGGAGTTGTTTTGTGATGCTTTGGGTTGTATACAAAGTTGTTTTGTGATGATTTGGGAGTTATATGGATTATTATGTGATTCATTCGGACGTATATGGATTTTTTTCGTGTGATGTTTTTGGAAGGTGTGTGGAGTTGGTATTATGATGCATATGTACTTATGTGAGTTTGGTTATGTTTTGTAATGTTGAGGATTGATACTCCTCATTGAGGGTACGATTTTGATCCCCTTTTGACACTATGTAACTATAGTTATGGTTTTGAGTTTTGTGAAACCTTTGTATACGCAATGTTGGGAATTATGTGTTGTTAAAGTATGCTTATGTTATGAGTACTTTTTTCCAGAACGTGTGTATGACAAGTACTATGTTGTGTGGAATGTGTATGTTATTTCCATGGTTAGTTTGAGTTATTGTGATGTGATACGCTTACGTAGGTATGAAGCTATATGTCTCGTGAACTATTAGTGTTGTGTTCGGGCCTAGTATGGTATCATGATCTTTGTTTCGTTAGGTAGCCACAAAAAATAAAACAAATTGAAATCTTAAACAATGAAATAGTAAGAGCTTGAGATTACTAAATACCGTTAAGGAAAAATCTTAACTAAGTAATAATGTAAACTCTAACTACAAATATTCACAGAACATTAATAAATTGTCAAACCTTTCCTTCTTCCTTGTGGTCATACTTTAGCAACAAGTATCATTCACTACCGACATGAGTTGTTGATTGTTTCCTCCTTGCTCATGAGTACCTCTTATAATCTTATCCTTATGTCGCATCAAAGACGATGCTTTTCTAAGAGGTAGAAGATGTAATGCCAATTTTTTTCTCCTCTCCATTAACAGTGGATTGTCTTAATGATGATTAATATTAAAAAAATTATATCGATAAATAATATAAAAATAAAATAAATATTATATATATATATATAATAAAAACGTGTTGAATGTGGTTGGTGAGATTCTGGGTTGGCAGCTGAGTGTGTCACTTTGGAAAGCATGGGATCCCTCACACACATTCACTCCAATTTGTTCAAGTCACCTTTACCAGATTATTATTCCCAGCCACGTGAAATTGGAGCCTGAGAAAATGGTAAAGTAGATTCATTACGTAGATGTTAGAGTCTGACATAACCTAAATGAAATTCAGACCTGTCATCTTCCCTACATAATAAAAAAATCACTTTATTTGACATCGAGAGGCTTTAACCACGTTGAAACCCAAGTTAACGTTGTAATTTTGTAGTAATTGGAGAGTTGCAGTGAGTGCAAAAATTTCATAACTAAATAAATATAACGTTGCACGGAAAAATGTGCTATCAGATATCTCACCAATAGCCATCCTAAAATCAATACCAATATGGGTTAAGTATCTATCATACAGTGATAAACCCTAAACCAAATATCCCCTCACGATTCTATATACAAATTAATTGATTTGATCTGTATTTTGTTCTCAAGGGTTTAATTTTCTTGGTGAGGAATGAAAACAACTTCCTGCAACGATTTTATTGTTGTATGTATAAGAGAGGAAAAATATTGGGGATCATGAGGTGTGTAACATCTAGATGTTTAGATTTTACTTCTTCCACGCACCTGTGCTATATGCACTATAACCTTTGCAACATCAGTTCCAGGGTATACAAATTCCACTTCGTTCCTACTCTTTATCTTTTATTTCAAGTAGTTTTCGAATCCTTTTATACATTGGTAGTGCCCTACGTATGTATTTGTTAGATATGTCTCTTTCACTCTCCCTCTGCGTGAAATTTTTTTGCTTTCCCATTCTCAACAATCCCTCATCCAGATGCCTTCTAATGGAGTTCCATAAATCTGAAAGAGTTCTCATGAGGGTCTTCCTTGAGAGTTAATGGAATTACACAGAACAACAGTTAGAGGGAGAAATGATTATTTATGCAACAATTTTGGGTGGGATGCTTCAACAGACAGTTCTGGGGAAAATATCCATAGAAAGGAGGAAGGAAAAAAACTCAAATTAGAGAGGAGGTGAAGAGAAATTGTAACTATCAATAAGAAGAATAAATACCCATTACGAGAAAAGATTTGGAATATGGCTGCAAACATGATCGGAAACTTTGCAACGTAATAAGTGATGCCATTAGCAATCTACAACTGATGCGGGAGCATATTTTGAAGACGGGAAAAAGGAAAGGGAGAAATGTTCATAAACCCACAACTGGATTTACTGTGACCATGAATACTAGATTTGGAAATTTTAAACCCATGGATTCCTACATATAGTTTGAACTATATAGAGGCATGCACGTAGCAAGTGAACAGTTTGACAAAATTCCCCAGACAAATGCATCCTCATGGAATGCTTTAATTTCAGGATATGCATAAATGATTTTGTTGAAGCAACTTTAGATATGTTCGAGAAAAAGAAAGTGGACGGGTGTTTTGGATGAGCAAACCGATTAAAAATGTCTATTAGAGATGCAAAACCATATCCCACAATTTCAACTGACTTCGTTCCTCCAGGCATGATCTCTCATACCTTCTTCTTTTATAATTTTTGTTTCTTTGGTTCTTCATTTTCAATATAATAGAAATATGAACCCCTTAGATAATTATACATTTCAATATTTTAACCAAAATTTCATTGTAAAAGCAATAAAACTCCACCTTTTGATTTACGTAACCGATTTACACTTTGACCATCAATCGTGGTTTCTACCACAACCTTGTATGTTACTTGACAAAGGGATCAAAATTTGGTGCTCAAGCTGCTAGTAATGGAAAGAGTTTAGACAATTCATCAACTAAAAACCCCATTTTTTCTACCTTGCAAAGTTATAGAAATACAATATTCGAATACCTCGTAAAACAATCTTATGAAACCCGAAAAATGGATGTTAAGCTTCGTCTATGTTCCAGTCTATATGGGGAGTCACACCAAGTATTAGGTCGACCTCGATTTACCATTTATGCTCTCTTCACCGCCCTCTAGGAGCCATGTTACCCCATTTTGTAGTTTTAGGGAGCTGTTAAAAGGGAAAAGTTGGTTTTTGTTTCATCTCACATTTTGGACCTTGAGTGAAAGTACGATTTTCTCGCCTTCACAAACCTCTATTATTTCTACTACAAAATTTATTGTAACCTTTAGTTTTCAGAAAATCACATTTCTAGATATTTTGGTGAAGGGGTTTTCTAGGCATCTTGTTGCTTATTTGATTAGGTAAAACTAGACCAATTACTATCGGTTAGTTTGGTAGGCCGGACACCGCTTGTAACCCATTTTCTAGTTCTCAATTTTGTTGACACCTAAGTGAATTCTCCATATATATGAGAGCATGTAGGGATTTTCCCGTTGAGCGTTCATCCATCGAAAGAAAGTTCTTAGCCCTTGAGATAAAATTGGTTATTTTTGTAACTAGGCCAATTATGACCGATGGCCCCGAAATCTAGATACCATTTTCATGTCGTTTTCCATTTATAAATTCCGTCGGTTCCTATGAATTCTTGGTATATAAGAGGAAACATGGGAATTTTCCCATCATGCATTTTCTTTACTAGAAGGAAGTTTTGGAACGTAATTTCTTAGCCTCGAGTCAAAATCGACGTTTTGCAACTAGGAGGAAAATGTAAAAGAAGACCATAAGACCCTAATCAAGTTAAAAATTAGTCATGAAAACATTTTGGCACATATAAATAATTGTATGAAACTCTATCTTTTAGCTTATTGTTTGAGATTTGACTTTTGGAAAAATATGTTTTCTATCTCCTCTCTCTCTTCTCTATCTCTTTCCCTCTCCTCCTATAGATAAAAAAGAAGTGCAATGAAATGTTTAAAAATATCTCTAATCCTCTCTCATTCCATGTGAATTATTTTGATTGTGAATATGAGAAACCAATAATGTTAACTATGCTAGATTTAAGTGGGTGCCATGCCCACATTTTTGTTACCATGAAGTGGTTGCAAGTAATTTGAGACTTGGAGGAAGTGAAGTGTCACTAAAATACAATTTTGCATGTTATTTATAAAAATAAAATTGTAGAGACAAACTAAACTTTTATGATATATTGAAAGTTTTATTATTGAATTTTTTTAATTTGTATGAGTTTCTAGTGTTAGGAGTGTTTTGAGAAATGTGCATCTAACCGTAGGAGTCATTTTGGTTAATTATGTATTGTAAAAAGTTGGATATGTAAGTTAAATGTAACTGATTTAGAAATCTTATAGTGTTTTGTTAGTTTGAAATTGATGATTAAATCTCTGGTGTATTGTGTTATTTTCCTTGATAATGCGGATAGGAAATCTAAATGAAATAGTCAACCCTAGTATAAAACTCTTACATAACTACGCTTCTCATGTGATACTTCTTAACGCAGAAAACTTAAACCATAGGTTGAACCTAAATCATTAAACTCGATGACAACTTCTAGCATAAGCAAATGAGATCCCAAGTTTGAGATTATCATAATAGCTTGTATGCTTAGCAAAATTGTCGTGACTCGACATTTAGGAACAACATGGTTAAACTTTGTCTTGAGTATGTGGTTCCCTCTTAGGATTGGTAGTCGTGAGTGTAACAAGGAGATTGTGCTCCTTCGGATAGTACTCCATGGGAAACCAACTTTAAATATAATGTAAAAAACCATCTTTGCCCAACAAAAATGTATATTTCATGGTGTTAGGTCATAAACATCACCATCTACCCTTGAAAATCACCTTTAGGAGTTGGATTATAAATGAAATCGATACCTAATTTATCTTATCGTTTGGATTCTATGGTACAATACTAAAAGTTAATTGTGAAATGTAACAACATTTTTAATTTATGATTAGTTTGCAAAAATGTAACCACAAGTTGATGCGCTTAAGAAAATTAAAATTTAGATCATTCATGTAACACATTTAAACCATCTTGTGTCAAGAAACAAGATCCACTTTTAGTAGAATTTAATGTGAATCTTAACATTTTAAATGATGGAATACTATTTCTTGCTCTCCCACTTTTCCTTTTGTGTAATAAATACATGATGTGAAACTAAGTAATCATGTTCTTAGAGACGAATTCTCTAAGATAAGGACTAGTAGTCTCATGAGGATACAAATGTCCCTATTAAAAAATGAGTTACTCAATTAATTATAAAATTAATATGAATCCAATCAAGCAAACCCTTTTAAGTTGAATCTAAAGCAAGTTAATGAATTTAGTCTAGAAACATAAGAAAGAGAAAGTATGTCATCACGATTTGTGCCTTCGTATTCTTAAACAAATTATTCGTACATAACTATAATAAAATTGTAATTATAACTTGGCCTTTGGAAGTATAATCGTGAGATGTGGTTCCATTAAAAGTGAAATTTTACCTTCCTTATAATGTTAGTAAACCTTATTTTCATGAAATAATAAATCCATTTTGTATAATACTTAATAAAGACTAAGTATATAAGGAAGTAATTAAAATATACAAATAGTCGTAATAACTTAAAATGAAATAGGGTAACCCTAGTGATTAAATGTTAATATGAAAGGAACATGTAACCAAATTATTATTGAACTAATTCACTTCCTTGTGTCATTTGAACCTCCATTATTGCAACTAATATAAATTGCAATAAAAGAAGCAAAGTGCCTTAGAAAATGATTCTAGGAATTATATATAGTAGCATTATGGGTAAATAAATACCTTATTTAAAAAAATTGAATTAAACAAGTTGAACTAATAAAATTCCTTGGTTTCATGTGAAAATTCTTTGTTGCAACTGAGATAAATTTTTAAAACCAAGAAAATTTGCAACTTAGAAAACAAATCCTTAGAAAAAATACCAGTAGCTTCATCTTTGTACATATGTTCCTATCAACAATCAGGCTACATCATTCTATTACGATAAGGGAAACAAACAAAATTAGAGAGAATCATTACAAGTGAATTTTCAAGTAAAATAAGTATAATGTATTCTTGTTTAAGGAGGAATTAAGGACTGCATGATAAGTAATTTTCAAAAATTAAGGTCAATAATGAAATATGACTTTGTGATAATATGTAAACCGGTAAGTGTCATGTCATGGATGGTTCCTATATGGGAGTTTATACTATAATCTAATCGTTATTTTGTGCCTTTTCATTTGGGGAAAAGTGGCATTGATGTGCATCATGTATTTTCAAGTTATCTATGTTGGATAATGTTTTTGTCAATGTATCATGTGTTATGTGTTGTCCTAAGCGATCTCTTGTGTTTGTATGTATCGAACAATGCAAGTCAAAAAAATATTATTCGGTATTTTTCTGTTGTATTTGTTTGTAAAATTTGTAGGCATTACACATTTTCTAAAATTGAATAAGTATGAGATACAACTTTATATTTATCCTTACTATTATGAGAAATAACCTCATGCGCATGTACATTTTGTCATGATTTTTTCCTCTGGTATCACAATCAACAACAAACATATAATCGATAATAGCATCATCAAGAGTTTCAATAGAAATAAAAGAAGGTGGATTAGTCCTGGTGCTTATGGAATAACAAGGATTACATATAGAAAATATTTGAGCATTAGAAATAATGCTTGAGAGTAGAGTGTTCAAAACTAGTAGGAACTTTGTGTTCATTAGCATCAAACAATCTTTGAACATTATCATCAAATTGAGCATAACGATAAAGATCAAGAAATTCAGCCTCAACAACATCATCAAGGATAAGATTAAAACTCACATGATGCATAACTTTCCTAGGAGAGGAAGATCTACTTTTATCCATTAGGGTTTAGTGGATCCTAGGGCAAGGAGTTCTAAGAAACGGGTTCACCAAATGATTTAACAAATATTAAAATATTATGTTAAATTCTAATTTCAAAATGACTACAATGATATACAATAAGATAAAAATTATAATCATTTTAAAGATGTAACTATGTAAGAAAATGAGAGAGATATGGCACTTATCTAATTTTTTTCTTATCCCGAAGTGTACTGAATTGGAACATCTAATAAAATGGTGGGTAGAGTACAAAAATGTTCGATATGAATTCTAGAACTTCTTGAATAAGTGGACAAAGGCATTTAGGTAAGGGAAAGGAATCATGGGCTCCCAAGACCTTCTATAGTCATATGCGACTACACATAGGGCCGAACTTGATTTTTTGGTGTCTCTAGGGTTTCGCTACCATTTGTTATTGATCACCCAGTAGGTGGCTTAGAAGATCACCAAGTTCATTGGTAACCTACAAAAAGGATAGTATCTTGTAAAACCCCCAAACTACATCAAATCCTAAAAAGAGAGATGCAAATGCGAGTTGGACTAAACCCGGAGGTCACTTTGGATAGAGTGAACTTATGACCAAGCGCTACAAGTACATCTCGGACTCGATGTAGTTCTATGTTATTCAGTATACAATAGTGTTATTAAGTTTCCCTTATGCCGATAACACTAAGATAGTGGGTTCTAGCTAAATAGAATGCAAATGTGTTGGATAGAATTTAGAAACTTCACCTTCCTATGTAGTGTATGTAGAGTAATAAGCCAAAAATGCGGTCCCTTTGATAGTATAAAGATAGATAGCCCTTGATAAAATTTCCCATCCTTATTAATGGTATGTATGTTGTGTTTATATTGCGATCACTTACTTGAATTTTGACATTAGTGACACAACATTCGACTAGGACCTCATGATAGGATTAATAAAAATGAAAAGGCCAACCAAAAATCTCAAAAATGTGAACAAGGAAAAAGAGGACAGAGAGCACAAGGCGTTAGTGTCTCTAGACAAAAAATCATGCATGTTGTGTAATTATCTAGTCTTCATTACATACTACCATTTACATGATTCCTAAATATGAAGAGTAATGATTAACTTATGTATTTTTCCACATTTCATTACTTTATTGTTACTTTCGATATTGCACCTTTACTAGCCCATCTATCTTTTCACACTTTTGGTTTTCTCTTTTGGTCTATAGCACCTAGTTAGGATACCAATGTTAGGTGCCCTCATCCCCTCCGGGCACCGCAGTCCTCTCTTGTACTTTATTCATACTTTTGGGTCCTTTATTTCCATTTGAGCATCTTATATTTTTAGTAGTAAGCCTTTTGGGGCTGATTAAGAAATTCTCAGTGAAGGAATCATATAAATATAAAGTTATGAGATCATAATAAGAGACAAAACACTAAGCACTACTTATCAACACCAAAGGTTGCATCCATAAAGGTATCTATAACTCCATTTACATCCATCTTGCTCCATCACAAGGGATAAAGGTTGGTTCTTAGGCATCATGCTTCATAGGATCGAGTCTATTCTATTCCATGCACGCATTATTTACATTTTTCATCTAGATACTAGCACGCTTCTCACAAAGTATGACATACAAAAGAGAAAGCTAGGGCATAATTATGCACACACACACACACACAACTATATTGGGGTGAATATGTAGTGCAATGCTCACTTGTAAGTTCACCTCTATGGTGGATAAGGAAATTAGAACCCTTCATTTACATCTTTCTTTTTAAGGTTTGATGCATTGTTTTTGATTTTGTAGGTGATTCATTTATTCTAAATCCACACGAAAATTTAGTAGATTTTAGTGACATAGTAGCGAAAAATAGCAAGGATTTTGCACCATCCGACGACCACCCCGTGAAATTGGATTCTGACCTCCTACACACTCCAGGCACCCATAATCATACTCATATCACCCCCATCCCTTCTCTTGGTGCCCTAATCGAGAAATATTTTCCAAATCTTTACTTTTATAGGTTCATGTGTGATAGTTTTCCAATCTTGTTCAATCTGATCATTCTTTGACATAGTCCCGCATCATATTCGAATTAGATAAGGCTCTTCTAACCATTCAAAGTAATGTTTAACCCATGTCTTTGGCCATATTTCATTACTTTCTATTGGTACTTTTGGTGTTACACCTTTATTATCCTAGTTTGTTTTTTCACACTTCATTTTTACTCTTTTTGAGTGGAGTGCCCAGCCAGATGACATAACTAGACACCCTCGTCCCTCTCGGGCATCCCAAATCCTCTTTTGTACTTTATTCAAACTTTCCAGTGTCCTCTCTATCCATTTTAGTATCTTATCTTTTTGGTAGTAATACTTTTCGGGTTAATTATTAAATTTAAGTGAACGAATTATATAAATATAAAGTTATGTGATTACAATAAGATACTAAGAACTAAACACTACTTATCAACACGTAAGTTGCATCCATCAAGGCATCTAGATCTCAATTTGCATCCATCTAGCTCCAACACAAGGGAAAAAGGATAGTTCTTCTTCATTACACTTCATAGGAGGGGATTCTATTTTATTCCATGCTCACATTATTTACATTCTACATCTAGTTACTTGATCACTACTCACAAAGTGTGATACACACAAGAGAAACTTAGGGAATAATTTTGCACACACACACACACATACAAAAATACATTGGGTTTGAGATGTAGTGCTGCATTTAGTTGTAAGTCGACCATGCTGCCAACCGAGGACAGTTTGGCCCTTCATTTACATCTTTATTTTTAGGGTTTGAGGCTTTGTTAGGGAATTTACACGTGATTCATTTATTCTGAATATATACCGATGTTTGGTTGAGTTTAGAGACACAATTGCGACAAATAGTCAGGTTTTTGCATGATCTAGAGACCCCGTGAAATTTGCTATTGGACCTCCTACACAAACCAACACAACCAAAATCAGGTCCAAAGTGCCCGTAGTAAAAAATTCATGCACTTTAGACAATATTTAGTCCCAGGTCTCATACTACTGTTCATATGGGTTTTGTGTGAAGAAATTACTAATTAAACCATGTCATTTAGCAATTGTACATTGATTTTTCTCATCACTGCCAACTGTAGCATAAAATTGCCCAATTTGTTTTGTGTGTTTGACATCATTTTACCTTTGACGGGGCATCCAACTAAATCTTGGGGTGCCCTAGGATCCTTGTTCCCATTTTGGGCACCCCGAGCCTTCCTACACTTTCCCGCCACTTTTTGGGAACTTTCTAACCAATGAGCTTCTTATCTTTATAGTCTTGAGCCTTTTTGGGGTTAATTACAAAATTATAACAAGAGAACCATATAAATATAAAGTTATGACACCATAATGAGGGGCCAAGCACTAGGCACTACTATCATCAGCCTAAGGTTACATCCACAAAAGTCTCCATTTGCATCCATCTAGATCCATTGCAAGGAACAAAGATGGTTGATCTGCATCACAATGCATAAAAGGGAATTTTATTCTATACCATCCACCATTTTATTCCAATTATACACATAGTTATTACTCGCTACTTTCATAAAGTGTGACAGGGCAAAAGAGCACCTATGACATGATTGCACATAAACACATATAACTTCATCAAGTCCGAGATGTAGTGCAACAATCAGTTAGTAAGATCACCATTGTGGCAATTGAGATCAGTCGACCCCTTCATTTACATATTTATTTTTCTAGGGTTTGATGCTTGTCTTGGGGTTTTGGAGGTCTCGTATTCATTTAATATTTGAAGCTACATACTACACAGTATAATGAAGCTAGTGTGATAGGAGGCAAAGGTAGGAAACCATCAAGTGACACCTTGAAGGAAGGTTAGAGAGATTTTCATAGACCAAGGTGCCCATTTCTCAGACTATGGCAACCAAAGGTGCCCCTACACCTATCCAAGCACCCCAATCCACTCAAAAACTAGGATATGTATTTTCCAAGACCTCTGCATGTTCTTTCCTACTTCCATAATATTCATTTTTCTTATGAAACATTTCGGATAAACGTTTGGATCAACTAAGTTTTTCTAACTCTCTTTGCACTTTGGGGTTTTATATATTTACTTAGTTGCTTGGGCCACTTTCTATATTTATTTACGTCTTTTTTTTTTTTATTCACCGTTGTTTACACTTTAGATTGACTAGCATTTTTCCATATTTTAGTTAATCATTTTGGTGAACCAATCATTGGACACCACCTTCCACTTAGGGCCCTCTTTTGGTTCTTTATTGTTGGGCGTCAAACTCAAACCCTTGTCTCGATTTGGAAGAACCGAGTCATTTGTGAAAACAATGGAACCATCCCCAAGTTATGGGGCCTTTCCCTCTTGAGATGGATCTCTAGAGAAGGCCACCTTCTCTATATAATTCTACTGCTACTGATTCTCCTAGTGATTAGAGGGAAAATTAAGCTAACAATGCCAAGCGACCAAGGATAGAAGGATAACATGAAAGTAAAGTAAACTAAAATCCACCTATAAATCTTTCAAATATGTTTCCCCAAGTGTATTTGGCATGTTGGAGAAGGAAAGATGGTGAATAAGTTCAAATCAGGTTGTTGGAAAAATTAGATCTACTCATTAATTCCAAAAATACATTTTCCCATTTCTCACCTACCAAATCTGCCAAGAATTTGACTTTTAATGTCTAACAGTATAGCCTATGTTAGCAATTATCAGTTGAGCCTAAGCATGTGAAAATCAAAGCTTTGCAGAAGAATATATGGCTGTTAGAATATGTCAAATTCGTCTAGGCATGGAAGACACGTGGCATGTGTGGATTGATTGAAGAAATCATCGAATTGTTCATCTTATTTTTCATTTCTACCACGTGTCATTCGTTGGCGGTTTTCAAGATTCAATGTCATGTTGGTGCACTTTGATAAGTTGTGTGTTACACACTCAAGTGGTGTAACAGTGAATGATGTGGCATGGAATTTCATAGAGGAGGGCACAAAGGTATACCCATGGAATAATGAGGCATGAGAAGGAGGCGAAAGGAAGGTGCGTTAGGAAATGAGGTAAACTGGTGAGCTGGGAACACATAGTCAAGGTGCAATTATTACAATGTAATTTTTGAAGGCATGAAGAAAAGGTGTCCTGGGAATCTAAGCATGGTTGAATTTAGAGAAATTTCTATATGCACATGAGTAGGATGGATGCAATGTTTGAGAGGAAAGTGGAAGCATAAGGAATGCGCACAAGGGGAAGATGGAATAAAGAGGAAAAGGAAGGGAAGTAGGGAAGCGTGCAGGTTGCATGAGGAAAATAAGGGAGGCATATGATGAAATGGAACCAAGGGAATGTGCCAAGTGAAATTTAGCACACACAAACTTTTTAATAAAGAGCTTAGAGCCGAGAAAGTGTACACAAGTTACCCAAATAACTGGGAGAGTTATTTGGATAACAATTTTGGTGACTTTCAGACAATCTTCCCGCTAGATGAAGGAGATTAGTAGTCCAAGCATCCATTGGGCATGGAGTCTCATATGTAATCACAAAATTCTTATGTGTAACTTCAAACTACTAAAAATTGCATGTAGGAAGCACGCGAAAAGAAATAACTATGTATAATCAAAAAAATGTGTGTATGAAACACTTAGAGGAATTGAAACTACTCTAATATATACAAAATGATGCAACATAATGGAAGGGTTTGAGATAGATCCCATTTACTAGGATTTGTAGTGCACCTCCATCAAGATGTGTTAAATCGAAAGAGTTATCCTCTTTTCACGAATCGATGATGTATGGGTCACTCCAAAGTGCATTGAACATCGAATGACACCCTGGTTTTGCTATTTGAGCATCCCATTTTAGGACTACATACCAAAATTTGAAATCTTGAGGCCTAGCCTTCTGTCAAACCATTTTTTTGTTGCTTCTTGATGTTTCCTTAGCTTGATTATGGAAGATTTTCTTGATTGTTCAAGATTAACCAATTCTTCTAGTCTTATTTCTCTCTAGTTAGAGCCTTCTAGTTCCATCTGTTGGGCAAGCACCAATGATTTCAAATACAACATAAAAGGAAGGGTATCCTCTTTTCTAGAGATAACCTTGTAAGTTTAAGTTTCTAATTAACTTTTAATAGTGATCCTATCTACCTAGAGCATGCACGAGACCCTTGTATGCCAATATATTTGGTTAATGTTCATTGTGTGTTTCATGATCTTGATCGGGTTCTTTTTGTTGATTCTACCAAACCATTTCCTTGAGGGTAATAGTTTGAAGAATTCTTCGATAGATGCCCATATTTAGAGCGTAATAAATGATTTTAGTGTCAAGAGAAGGATTTTTCATTATTAGAGATAATGGTTTGAAGAATGCCAAACATTGTGACTAATCCTTCAATAAATTCAAGGATGATTGAATCGGTCAATTCCTTGATCATGATAACTTCTATCCATCTAGTGAAGTATGCAAAGAGTTATTGCAAGCACCCACTAGTGTCCAATGCTTGAAGGAAGATTGATCATGGATATGAAGTCAAGACCCCATTACGCAAAAGGTTGATATTATAGGATTGGTTGGAGGGGAAGCACTACCAATATTTTCTTTCCTGCAAAGAAATCACATTCCTTGCATTTTGTGACCCACTTGTGTGCATCTGCAAATAGGGTAGGCTAAAATATTCCTGCCATTATGATCTTCATCACTATAGATTTGGCGAAAATTTTCCACCGAAAAACCATAATGGAATTATGCCAACACTTTTTCACTCTGCGCGTCCTTGATACATCTTAACAACATGCCATCAAGATTCATTTTGAACAGAATTCTATCAATCAAAACATAAGGGGTAGATTGTTTTGGTATCCAAATTCATTATCTTGCAAGGGTCAAGAATCATCATGAAAATGGGAGGATGCTAAGAGACAGACGAATCATGATATGAGTCATTTTGTAGCCAAGGAGGGGATTCAACTGACTCTTTGTCACTCGGGCATTGGAGAAATGGATAGCACCTCACTGAGGGTTTGATCTACCCTCACTACTTTAGGTTGTACCTTCAACTAGGGTGAGAGGACCCATTCTGTAACCCATGTTGGTGAAGGATATCAAGAGATCCTTCTTTGCACAATCTTAATGAAAACCATGAGAAAATGTGATCAATACAACACAATCTAACTCTCACAAGTTGTCACACTAGAGAGTGGAGATGTTTCTTGGATAAGGTTAAGTTTACTAAAGACAACAATTGAATCATGATTATTCCTAAATACTTTGGCAAGGGAATTTTTCATTTGTGGATACACAATACAAATAGGGGTGGTTCATATAGGATTCATCATTTGAGAAATTTTTGGTGGGAAGTTAAGCAAGATAAAGTTGATTATACCAAATCTTTGAGAGCCTTTACAAAAATTTGGAAACTCATAGAACAGAGTGCTTCAAAACAGCCAAAATATTTCATCAACTAGAAGATGTGAATCAATGGAGGCCCAGAGATGCACAATTTCACACATTATTTAAGAATTCAACACAAGGGCTCATGTTAAAGACTCAATTAAATCCTAGAAATCCCACGGTTCATCACACCTAAGATACACTCATAGATTTACAAACAATATTTATCAAGATAGTGAAAGTAAAGTGATTTGAAATTGTTTATTTCATTACAAGATGAAAGCTCTTCTCATAATGAAATTGCAAATGCCACAATACTAACACACGAGCATTTAGATATTGTGTGACTCGAGAGATATTTTAACATCAAATTGCAATAGGAACAAGAAACACTATTTGAAAACATTATGAAATACAAGAAGACACAATTATGCTCATGATCAACATAAATTTATTTGAGGTTCATTAGATTCATCAACAGAGTGAAATTTTCTTAAACAATCTCTGACCTTGTGAAATACCCGTACACTTACAACCATCTTCATGCAGTTAAATCTAAAACACAGGAACATAAACAGGTTTCTCGGATGGTCTCGCGAAAAAATGGTTCTGTCTCAAACTTTCTAAGAAAATTTAACCCCACATGAAAGAGTCTTCTTATTTCATTTATATAATTTCACTCGCTCACTCATCCCAAATTTTTCCCCAAAAGAAGAATATTTAAGGAATCCTTTGTTTGTTACAATTTTTTTCTAGAAAGTGATGTTTAACAAATTTACACCCAAAATCTGCCAGGTGGATAAATCATGAATTGATCACATTTCTCAATCCCTCAACTATGACTGGGATGCCATATCATAAATTTTTGTTATTCTTAATCATTATTTTATTCTGTCATGCAAGAAATCCCTCTTTTTAATAATTCTCAGGTGGCTCCATATGGCTTGATCTGACAAGCAATCCTTTTCACCTTTGAGAATACACCTTGAGAAATGAGTGCCCTCACATGGATACCTACATTCGTGCCTCTCGAAATGAGTTCCCTTACATGGATTATATCTTATATCTACACTTTGTGAATTCAACTTGTCCAAGTGCAAACAAGATCCAGTGGAAGCCTCCACGTGTCTCCTTGGTGCAACTACAAAGGTGAAGTCAAAAGGTAGGTTCCCAAATGAGCATGGGTACTCCACATGTTCGAACCATAGAGTGTTGCATCGGTTGCTGAAAATTCATAGTATGGGAAGGTATAGAGGAAAATTCCACGTGTATGTTCAACACAACTTCAAAGATGAAGTCTAGAGGTAGGACCTCAAATGATAAGTAGGCTCTCCACGTTCCCTAGGCCCAAGAAAGTTAACTCGGCCATTGAAAAAGACTCGGTGTAAAGAGGGGCCAGCAGAATCCTCCACGTGTCTCTTCAGTGCACTTTTTATATGGTGCCCAAAATCAGAGACCCCAAACAAGCACAGGCTTTCCATGTGTCTCGACCTTAAATGTTATGGAAAAAGTTTAAGAACGAGCCAAGATTCCATGTGCCTAGAGTGCAGGAAAATTGCATCGAATGCTTGAAAATTCTAAGTACGGATAGATCCAAAGGAATCCTCTCTCGCATGTCTTCTTGGTGTAACTCCAAAGGTAAGACCCAGAGGTGCATTCTCAAATGAGCGCAGGCCCTCCACATGTCCTTTGGTCTAAAAAAGTTGTACCATGACCATTGAAAATTTTGAGCATGGGCAGAGCAAGCGAAACCTCCACTTTTCTCTTTGGTGTTCCTTCAAAAGTAAAATTCAAGGTCGGAGTTCCCAAATAGGTGCGGGCCTTCCACGTGGAAAATATTTGAGTTGAAGCGGACTGAGAAATTCAAAATGCCCAGTGACCCACCTCTCTTGCTTTTAACTTTTGATGTGGTCCCAAACGGATTCAAGACTCACTTTTATACTTTTACTTCATTTAAAAACAGAGCTTAAAAAAGCAAAATTTCTCCTTCTGGTAACCTACCTCCCTACTTTGAATTTTTAATGCTTGACTCAAACATGTGACATTAATGTGTCCCCCGTGGAGTGGCAAATAATTTTAGAACTTTAATCCTTTTCAAAAAAATGTAAAAATCTTCAAAATTCTATGACCGTCACCTCTCTACTTTTAACTTGAAAAATGGCCATGTGTCCATCTTCGGGGTCAAAGTAATAAATTTTCCTTGTCACTTCATATTGTTGAATAGCCAATTAGAAACTATCGGGGCCGTGGGACCAATTTCTTATTTTTTATAGTTGTAACAAAAGTGATCGAGTTCACCAAATACACCCAATGTACCGCATTCAATTAAATAAGACCATGTATCCATGGATGTTGGGACAAGATTTACAGAGGATACACAATCGTGGAAGATGCCTAACAACAAAAATTTTCCCTGCGGAGAGAAGAATGTAAATAATACCAAGGCTCAATGTGATCCACGACCCAAGGAAAGGACTGACAATGGAAACCAAATGAATGAGAAATATTTCACACATCTATACAGGGAGATATAGAATACTTCAAACCATGTAGACTGAGAAATTTTGAACAAACAGGGTGAGATTAAATTGAGCACCAACATTAGATCTGACTTGGGGATGGGTACTCCCTACGAGTGCCATAAGAACAAAAGACCATGTGCCAAAAACCATTAGGCAACAGAGTCAAGAACGAGATTGCAAAGTAGAAGAACAATTTCCAACCCTCTAAAGATCAAACCGAGAAACCAACAAGAACTGGTCACTGTGGGACCAGGGAAATCAAATGAAAAATCTGAAAACAAAATTAAAAAAAAAAAGACTTTACACTATACAATGATGCATGCCTTAACCCTAAGAAATCAGTCAAGAAGATGTTTCAAGTTCTTTCCATTCGAGTAAGACCAAGCAAATAATTTTTGATACTTTTTAACAACTTGGACATATGCTTATTTTCCTTCTCTATCCAATTTTCTACCTAGCCATATTTTCCAAGGTTTATCTTTTATGCTTTTACCAGATCTAGAACAAACCCCATCAAACATCAGCCTTCTAGGGAGAACCAATCTACTCGGGATACTTGCAGATCGATCAATTTTTGCTCCTTAAAATCAGCATAACCCACCAAGTTATCGATATGAACGCTTTGTATAATACTTCATAAGAAGCATTCTTAAGGTCCTCAATGAGATATAACATTTTCTTCTCACCGTACAAGTTCACAAGGTTCCCCTCCTTTGGTATGGTTTCATATGACATGTCCATTTGAACACTTCCACCCACACTAGCTGCACATTTTCTGGATAATAACATCCCCATTTGGCTAGACATTCCACAATGACCACATTCATGGTTAAGCACTTTCTTGGAAAAGCTACCAATTGCACTTATAATCCTTTAACATATCCAATTACTGCGAGTTCTCTTGAATCAAGAGGCATTACATTACATGAGGCCCTTGAATCAAACATGTAGTTATTTACCAAAATATCTTTAATAATCAAAGTGGTAAAAATGGATCCACATTAAGCTTCGAGATTCAACCGAGAAGTTCCCAAATATACCTAAGATGATTCACCCAGTTCCTCCAATGTTTTTGGTATTTCGATTCTATAGTAATAGGAGGAACCTCTATATTATTAACACTTTTTCCCCCGAGAAATCATTTTGTTCCTTTAATCCCAAATATTTGAATGCCCTTTTCCTATGCTCAATAATTTTAAGTAATTCAACAATAGGAACAAAGTAACCTCGATCCGAGTCAAGATTTGGGCTATGTCACAAGGAAAATATTTGGGTAGGGTAATATTAGGAGGGAGATTCACCACTTCCGATAATAGTATAGGTGTTTTTAGAGTTTGGCCATGGGCAAGAGAACAAGTTTTATTTGGCATATTTAGGCCTTTACCGGATGTATATTTCTTAGGGGTTTCCTTGGGATATGTTAAAGAACTAGAAATTTTGGCTTGGTTTGTGGCCCTTCCCTTTGACAACCTTACTTACGCTATTATATTCTTTCTCCTCGTGAAGAATGCATTCATCAAGAGTTGTCTATAATCTTTGGTATGGATCCTCCATCATAATTTCTAGTCATCAAATCCCTTAAGTATTAAAAATAATGATTAGCCGAGATAAAATTCTTGCACCATATCAATTTAGAAAGTATTAATAAGAGGAACAGTAATACCCTGAACACAATCCAAAAATTCTTCAAAGCCAGCTTCGCATTATAAATTCAGTTGAGGTTACTCCTTGCTATGAGTTCGTAGGGCTCTCCATCATGCATAGATCATTATATGTCTCATTATCATCAGCTTCCTCAACCTCCTATATGTCTCATCATTATTGGTCTTATTGAACCGAGTATTGAAATCATTGACATATTCATTTGGATTTTTCTTTATATTTTCAAATTCAAATGAAAGTAATCTCTGATATGTCTTATCCCCATATTGCAATCTAAAGGATTTTTTCATCTCGGTCTATGAATCTATTGAATTATCCGGTAAATACTTGTACCGATTACGTGAATCTTCCTCAAGAGAATGAATAAAAAAATTTACATACACATCTTCAAATTCAATTTCAAAATCTTCCATCATATTAACAAAGAGTTTTAAATGGTGGTCACACATGATGGCATTATTCCCTTGAAATTTTGGCAACCTATTTCTTTCGACTGTTGTGGCACCATATTAGAATATCCATCCATACCTCCGGAATATATAGGCTTAAAAGTGTTGATAACAAAAGGAGGTCTAAGTGGAGGTTGGGCCATATTTCCTTGACGCGGTGAATTTATAGGAGAATCAAATGATAGGGAACGAGGGGTATTTGGAGCACATGAGTATAACTTTCAAAATATATATTCTCTATTAACTCACTTCTTGGAAAACCCTATCAACATTGGAATAAATAGGGGAAAACATAGAGGCACACTTTTCGATACAAATTATGGCCCCTCTCAAGTTGGAGAACTCAAATTTATATAAATATTACCTCATTCAAAATCACTTGAAGATGTATGGTAATATTCAACCAAAAATTTATGACCTTTCATAACCGATATCTCCTTTTTATTCTTGATTTCCAACAACTTTCCGGTGTCTTCCTTCCGAATTTTCTTTTCCTAGCTCTAGAAATAACTTCCTAGTAGGGTCCCCAATGAAGAAATACCTTCTTCCTCAAGATTCGAAAATATCGATGAAAAATTTCACTTGACATAGGTTAAAACAATGGTAATCATTAAAATTTTAATTCAACATGGAGTCGCCACTAAGGATTTTCACCTTAGTTGTGTAGATGCACTATAAGTAACTTACCAAGTGTTTATCGATGCTTAATTTCTGCAAAGCTTAATAGATCCGATCTTCCTTTACCCACATTTATCACTATTGATGCAAATTTAGTGCAATAACAATTAAAACCTATAAATAATACAAAATGAACTTGTAATCTTACACAAATCTTAAAAATCTTAACAAAGGATGACATTTAAACAACATAATTATACTTAAATCATGCGAGAATCATTACCTGGGTTGGTAGTGCATGCATTTGTTCAAATAGTCGATTTAAAAAGGTGCCATTTTTGTGTTGTTAGCACACAAATAAGTCCCGGCATTCAAACAATCCTAAGAAACAAGATATCACTTCGGTGTTCGTATCCAAATTGATTCTCCTATGAGGGATGAGCAGATCACGAAACTCGGCAAGATGCTTAGAGACATATGAATCATGATACTATTCATTTTGTAGTGTGGAAGGAATTAAGCTAACTCTTTATCACTCAAGCGTTGGAAATATGGATAACACCTCAATAACGGTTTGATCTACCCTCACTACTTTAGGTTGTGCCTTCAACCAGGTGAGAGGACCCATTCTCAGAACCTATGTTGGTCAAGGATATCAAGATATCCTTCTTTTCACAATATTAATGACAACATTGAGAAAATATGATCAATAGAACACAATATAACTCTCACAAGTTATCACACTAGAGAGTGGAGATGTTTCTAGACAAGGTTCAAGGTTACTAAAGACAATAATTGAATCATGATTATCTCCGAAATCTGCAATGGAATTTTTCCATTTGTGGATACAAAGTAAAAACATGGGTAGTTCATGTAGGATTCATCATTTGAGAAGTTTTTGTTGGGATTTTAGTAAGATAAATTTGATTATACCAGATCTTTGAGAACCTTTCAAAATATTTGAAGACTCACGAGAATAAATGCTTCAAAAAGCCAAAATATTCCTTCAACTTGAAGGTGTGTACAAATGGAGTCCTAGAGATGCATGGTTTCATACATTATTCAAGATTTCAACATAAATGCTCATGCTAAAGCCTCAATTAAATTCTATAAATCAATGGCTTGTCATGCCTAAGATACACTCATAGGCTTACAAACAATCTTTATCAACATAGTTAAAGTAAAGTGATTTTAATTTTTTTATTTTCATCACCAGATGAAAGCTCTTCTCATAATGAAATTACAAATGACACCATACTAACACACGGACAAGATATTGTGTGACTCGAGATATTTTAAAATAAGATTGCAATAGGAACAACAAAAACTATTTGAAAAAGATTATGAAATACAACAAAACATAATTATTCTCATGATCAACAAAAATTTAATTGAGGTTCATTAGATTCATCTACAGGGAATTTTTTTAACAATCTTAGAGCTTTTCAATGGTTATACACTTACTGCACCATCTTGATGTGATTAAATCTTAAACACATGAGATAAACTCGTTTCTCAAATAGTCTCTCGGGAAATGGTTTTTCTCAAACTTTCTCGTAAAAGTTAAACCCCCCATGCAAGAGTCTTATCATTGTATTTATACAATTTCACTCACTCAATCATCAAAAATTTTCTTCCCATAAGAAGAATATTCAAGGAATCCTTTGTTTTTTACAAGTTTGTTCCGATAACAGTGATGTTTAACAAATTTTAACCCAAAAGCTTCTAGGTGGAAAAATCATGAACCGATCACATTTCTCGGTCCTCAACTATTACTTTGTATGCCATATCATAAATTTTTGACAGTCCTTTTAATCATTCTTTTATTATGTCATGCAAGAAATCCCCCTTTTTAATAATTCTCAAGTGGCTCTATATGGCTTGATCGACAAGCAATGATTTTCACCTTTGAGAATACACCCGAGAGATGAGTTCCTCGCATGGATACTGCATTTGTGCCTCTCATAAATGAGTGGAAAGTGTAGCCGCGGAATCCTCAACGTGTGTCCTTGGATTAACTACAAAGGTGAAGTCAAGAGGTAGGTTCCCAAATGAGCATGGGCCCTCCATGTGTTTATAACTCTAGAGAGTTGCTGAAAATTTGGAGTATCGGAAGGTCCAACAGATTCTTCTATGTGTTTCTTCGGCACAACTTTGAAGATGGAGTCTAGAGGTGAGACCTCTAAATAGCACAGCTCTCCACATGCCCTGGTCCCAAGAAAGTTCCTTAGCCATTGAAAAGTCTCAATGTAAAGTGGAGCTAGTGGAAGCCTCCACATGTCTCTTCAGTGCACTTTTAATATGGTGCCCAAAAGTAGAGACCCCAAACAATCATGGGCTCTCCACATGTCTCGGCACTGGAATAGTTGTTGAAAAAGTATCCAACAAAAGGTTCCACCTACCTAGGTTATGAGAAAATTGCAAAATACCCTTGAAATGTCTAATTATGGGCATATTTAGTGGAACCTTCCACATGTATTATTGGTGTAAATCCAAAGGTAAGACCCAGAGGTGGATCCTCAAATGAGCGCAGCCCTCCATGTGTCCTTTGGTCTAACAAATTTGTAAGGGCCATTGAAAAATCGAGTGTGGGAAGAGCCATTGGAAACCTCCACGTGTCTCTTCGGTGCTCCTTCAAAAGTAAAATTCAAGGACGGAGTCCCCAAACAGTGCGAGGACCTCCACATGGAAAATATTTGAGTTGAAGTGGGCCTGAGAATCTCAAAATTCCCGAAAACCCCCTCTTTACTTTTAACTTTTGATGTGGGCCCCATCGGAGTCGCAGCTCACTTTTATACTTTTACTTCATTTCAAAATAGAGCTTAAAAAATCCAAAGTTCTCTGAAAACCCACCTCCCCTCTTTGACTTTTCAATGCTGATTCAAACATGTGACATTTATTTTTCCCCCGCAGAGTGACAGATCATTTAGAACTTTAATCCTTTTCATAAAAAGTCAAAAATCTTCAAAATGTTCCCGACGATCCGTCTCTCCGCCTTTAACTTGAAAAATGACCATGTGTCCATCTTTGGGGTCAAAGTAAGAAATTTTCTCGCCGCATCACATTGTTAAATAGCCAATTAGAAAGTGTCGGATCTGCGAGACCAATTTGGCATTTTTTACAATTATAACAAAAGTGACAAGTTCACTTTGAATAGACTGTTGTGCCCTGTCCAATTAAATATGGCCACGTATCCATGGATGTTGGGTCAAAATTTACAGAGAGAGTCATAATTGTGGAGGATGCCTAACATCAAAAATTTTCCCGTAGAGAAAAACTATAAATAATACCAAGCCTCAATCTGATCCATGACCCAAGGAAAGGACTTACAATGGAAACCAAATGAAGGAGAAAGATTTCATGCATCCATACAGGGAGACAAAGAATACTTCAAACCATGTAGACTAAGAAATTTTGAACAAACAGGGTGAGATTAAATTGAGCACCAACATCGGCTCCAACTTGGGGATGGGCACTCCTTGTGAGTGCCATAAGAACAATAGACCATGTGCCAAAAAATCCATTGGATAAATAATTCAAGAAAAAGCTTGCAAAGAAGAAGAAAATTTTCAAACACTCCCAAGATCGAACCAAGAAACCAACAAGAACTGGTCACTAGGGACCAAGAGAAACCGAAACAGAAAAAAATACAAAAATAGAACAAAAACAAAAGGTTGTACATTATATAATGATGTGTGCCTTGATTCTAAGAAATCACAAGGAGATGTTTCAAGTTCCTACAATTTTGAGTATGACAAAGTGAAAAAGTCTTGATACTTTTTAACAAGTGGACATATGCTTGTTTTCCTTCTCTATCCAAGTTGCTACCTAGCCATATTTTCCGAGGTTTACCTTTTGTTCTTTTACCAGATCTAGAACAAACCCCACCAAACATCAAAGTCCAAGGAGAACCAATTTTATCGGGATACTTGCACTCATGAATTTTATGCTCCTTAAAATCAGCAAAACACACCAAATTGTCAATATTAGAGTCTATGTAGAATACTTCATAAGAAGCATTGTTAGGGTCCTCAATGAGATATTAAATTTTCTTCTCAACGTACTACTTCACAAGGTTCCCCAAAATTCGTATGGTTGCATATGACATGACCATTTGCAAACTTCCACCCACACTAGCAGCCCATTTTCTGGATAATAACATCCCCCATTTGGCAAGACAATCCACAATAACCACATTCATGGTTAAGTACTTTCTGGAAAAGCTACCGGTTTCACTACTAATCCTTTGACATATCCAATTACTGGCACTTCTCTTGAATCCTTGACAGTAAGTTTCCCAAAATATTTTGTTACCTTGATATGTAACTCATTCACGACTGCGTCAAGATGCATTACACTACATGAGGCTCTTGAATCAAACATGCGATTATGTACCATCCTATCTTTAATAATCAAACTAGTAAAAATGCATCCACATTAAGTGAGATTCAACCAAAGAAGTTCCCAATTATAAATCGAGATGATTCACCCAGCTTCCTCGAATGCTTCTAGTATTTCGATTCTGTAATAATAGGAGGAACCTCTATATAATTAACAATTTTTCCATGAGTAATCTTTTCTTCCTTAAATCACAAATATTCAAATGCCCTTTTCCAATGCTCGGGGATTATAAGTAATTCAACAATAGGAACAATAACCTTTTTCTCGACTCAATATTTGGAATTTGTGACAAGGAACATATTTTGGTATGGTAGTATTAGGAGGGAGGTTCACCACTTCCTCTAATAGAATAGGAGTTTTCATATTCTAGGCATAGGCAAGAGCACGAGTTTTATTTGGGGTAGTTAGGCCTTTAACGGATGTGTCTTTCTTAGCATTTTCCCTCTAGATATTGATAAGAACTAGAACTTTTGGATTGGTTTGTGGCCCTCCCCCTTTGACAACCTTACTCCAGGTGTTATATTATTTCTCCGAGGAACTCACGTTGCATTCATCAAAAATTTCCTATACTCTTCTAAGGGATTCTTCCATCGTACTTGTTAATCATCAAAGCCCTTAAGTATTAAAAATCATGATTAGGTAGATCAAATGCATGCACCATATCAATTTCAAAATTATTAATAGGAGGAAGAGGTAATACACGGTGAACACAATCCCAAAAATCTTTAGCAATTTTGGCACTTATTAGTTCGATTGAGGTTGCCCCTGCTGCGAGTTCACAGGCTCTCCATCATGCATAGATCATTACATGTCTCATCATCATCATATTATTGAACCTCCATATTTACGTCACATGGGGAGTGTGGAAAGAAACACCTATCACACCACTCGATAAAACTATCCTCCTCCATAGCTTGAGAAACCCTCAAAGTCAAAGAATTGGGAACCAATATATTCTCCCTAGGTTGAGTTTGTTTATTTCCGACCCCATGTGCCATTTCCCTCGGTCATCTAGTTTGTGATCACCTCTAGGATGATTTCCAAATCTCTCCTAATCAAGTGGCTTGGGCTGACCACCGGGAACATTGTCCTATCTATTTTCTACTCTCACCAATTTATAGGATATCTCTTTAACTGCTCCAACCAAAGTTTTTACAACCTCTTCCAGATCCAAAACCTTTTCTGACTAAGGCTTTTTAGGATTGATCAACTTAACACCTTCCCTCTTAGGAGGCTTTCCAACTACCTTAATATTTTTCTAAATTTGTAAGGCCATGGTGAAATCCTACCTTAATGTTCTCAGATTCTTATCTCTCAAGTAATAAGCAAAATTTTTATCAAAAGCATTGGAATATTTTATCAAACAGGACACATCACTTGGCCTTACGATTATAGGTAGCCTAGTAAAGGTCTTATTGGTGAGTATTGAAATATTGGAAAAATTCATTTGGATTTTTTTATATTTTCAAATTCGGATAAAAGGAATCGGGATTTGTCTTGTCCCCATATTGCAATCTAAAGGCATTTTCATCTCTATCCATGAATCTATTGAATTATCTGGTAAATAGTTGTAGGTCGAGTCACATGCATCCTCCTCAAGAGTATGAATAAACAACTTTACATACATGTATTCAAACTCAATTTCAAAATATTCCATCATCTTGACAAAGAGTTTTAAATGGTTGTCACCAATGATGGCATTATTCCTTTTAAATTTTGCAACCTATTTTTGACATCTTATGGCACCATATTAGGATATCCATCCATACCTCTGAAATCTATAGGTCCAAAAGCATTGACAACAAAAGGAGATCTAGCTAGAGGTTGGGCCATATCGCCATGAGGCGGTGAATTTACAGGAGAATCAAAATTGTAGGGAATGAGAGGTCTTTGGAGGACATGATTATAACTTTCAAAATAGATATTCTTTATTGACTCACTTCTTGGAAAACCCTATCAACCTTGGAAGCAACAAGGGAAAACCGAGAGGCACACTTTTCACACACAAATGTTGGCCCCACTCTAGTTGGACTCAAATTTATAGAAATATTACACGTTCAAAATCACTTGAAGACATATGGTAATCTTCACCACAGATTGATCACCTTTCATAACCGATATCTTCTTTTTTATTCTTGATTTCCAAAACTTTCCGAACTATCTTCCTTCTGAATTTTCTTTTCCTAGCTCTAGAAATAATTTCCTAAGTAGCGTCCCCTAGTGAAGAAAGACCTTCTTCCCTCTAGATTTGCAAATATCAATGACAAATTTCACTTGACATAGGTTAAGACACTAGTAATAATTAAAATTTCAATTCAACATGAAGTTGCCACTAAAGATTTTCACCTTAGTTTTGTAGATGCACTATAAGTAACTTACCAAGTGTCTATCAATGCTTAATTTCTGCAAATATTAACAGATCCAATCTTCCTTTACCCACATTTATCACTATTGATGCAAATTTAGTGCAATAACCACTAAAAAATAGAAATACTACACAATGAACATGTAATATTACACAAATATTACAAATTTTAACAAAGGATGATGTTTAAACAACGTATTTGTACTTAAATCATGAAAGAAACATTACCCGTGTCGGTATGTGTATGCATTTTTCAAATACTCTCTGAAAACGGTTCCACTTCGGTGTTGTTTCTGCACAAATAATTCTTAGTGTTCAACAAATCCCTTGAAATGGTGCCACTTCGGTGTTGGTATCCAAATTGATTCTCTGCGAGGGTTGAGAAGCATCACGAAACCCGGTAGGATGCTCGAGAGACAGACAAATCATGATATGATTCGTTTTATAGCTGGGAAGGGATTCAACAAAATCTTTTTCACTCGTGGCATTGGAAAAATAGATAGCACCTCACTAAGGGTTTGATCTACCCTCGCTACTTTAGTTTGTGCCTTCAACCAAGGTGAGAGGACCTGTTCACGTAACCCATGTTGGTGAATGATATCAAGAGATCCTTCTTTGCAAAATTTTAATGAGAGCCTTGAGAAAATATGATCAATATAACACAATATAGATCGCATGAGTTATCACACTAGAGAGTGGAGATGTTTCTGTACAAGGCTCGGGTTACTAAAGACAATAATTAAATCTTGATTGTCTCTGCGCATACTCTGCAATAGAATTTTTCCATTTTTGTATACACAAGTACAAACAAGGGTAGTTCATGTAGGATTCATCATTTGAGGCACTTTTGGAGGAGTTAAGCATGTTAAAGTTTATTATACCAGATCATTGAGAATCTTTACAAATATTGGAAGACTAACAGACAAAATGCTTCAAAACAGCCAAAATATTCCTTCAACTAGAAGGATTGTACCAATGGAGGCCCGAGAGAAGCATGGTTTCATACATTCTTCAAGAATTCAACATAAAGGTTCATGCTAAAGACTCAATTATATGCTAGAAATCCTGGTTCTTCACGCCTTATATACACTCATAGGCTTACAAACAATCTTTATAAACATAGTGAAAGTAAAGTGATTTTAAATTGTGAATTTTCATTACCGGATGAAAGATATTTTCATAATGAAGTTGTAAATGCCACCACACTAAAAAAACGGATGATATATTGTGTGACTCAAAGAGATTTTAACATAAGATTGCAATAAGAACAAGAAAAACTATTTGAAAAACATTGTGAAGTACAAATAGACATAATATTGCTCATGATCAACACAAATTTTTTCAAGGTTCATTAGATTCATTAGCGGGGAAAATTTCTAAAACACTCTCGAGCTTTTCAATGGTTTTAAACTTACAACCATCTTGACGCGATTAAATCTAAAACACGAGATATAAACAGTTTCTCGAGACAATCCCTCGGAAAATGGTTTTTCTCAAACTTTCTCAAAAAAATCTAAACCCCCATGCGAAGAGTCTTCTCATTGCATTTATACAATTTCACTCACCCAGTCATCCAAATTTCCCCACGAAAAGAATAATATTCGAGGGAATGCTTTGTTTATTACCTGTTTATTCCAAAAAGTGATGTTCAACAAATTTACACCCAAAATATGCTAGGCGAAAAGTCATGAACTAATCATGTTTCTCGGTCCTCAACTATGAATGGTATGACATACATAACATTTTGACATTCCTTTTAATCATTATTTTATTATGTCATGTAAGAAATCCCCATTTTTAATAATTCTCAGGTGGCTCCATATGGCTTTATCTGACAAGCAATCCTTTTCACCTTTGAGAATACACCTTGAGAAATGAGTTCCCTCGCATGGATACCTACATTCGTGCCTCTCAGAAATGAGTTCCCTTTCATGGATTATATCATATATCTACACCGCGAGTTCGAGTCGGGAAAATTGTAAAGAGGAGCTAGTGGAAGCCTCCACATGTCTCCTTGGTGCAACTACAAAGGTGAAGTCTAGAGGCAGGTTCCCAAATGAGTGCGGGCCCTCCACGTGTTCATAACCCTAGAGAGTTGCACCAGTTGCTGAAAATTCAAAGTATGGGAAGGTCCAACGAAAAATTCCATGTTTCTATTCGGTGTAACTTCAAAGATGAGGTCTAGACGTGAGACCTCAAATGAGCGCAGAGCTCTCCACATTCCCCGGGCCCAAGAAAGTTACCTTGGCCATTGAAAATTCTTAGTATAAAGAGGAGCCAGTGGAAGCCTCCACATGTCTCTTCAGTGCACTTTTGATATGGTTCCAAAATGTTAAGACCCTAAACAAGCAAGGCCTCTCCACGTGTCTCGACCCGAAAAAGTTGTTGAAAATTTTTAAGAACCAACATAAGGTGCCATGTGCCTAGGGTCTGAGAAAAATGCAACAAACACTTTAAAATTCTAAGTATGGGAAGATCCAAAGTGGAAGCCTCCACGTGTCTTCTTGGCGCAACTCCAAAGGTAAGACCCGGAGGCGGATCGTCAAATGAGTGTAGGCCCTTCATGTGTCCTATGATCTAATAAAGTTGCACCGGCATTTGTTGAATATTCGAGCATGGGAGGAGCTAGCGAAACCTCCACCTATCTCTTCGGCACTCCTTCAAAAGTAAAATTCAAGGGCAGGTCCCCAAAAATGCTTGGGCCTGCCACATGGAAAATATTTGAGTTGAAGCGGGCCTAAGAATCTCAAAATACCCCGTTGACCCACCTCTCTAATTTTAAATTTTGATGTGGGCCCCAGTGTAGTCGTGGCTCACTTTTATACTTTTACTTCATTTCAAAATAGAGCTTATAAACTCCAAAGTGCTCTGTGACCTGCCTCCCGCTTTGAATTTTCAATGCTAACTCAAATATGTGACATTAATTATTCCCAAGTAGAGTGACAAGATCATTTTAGAACTTTACTTCTTTTCACAAAAAGGAAAAAATCTTCAAAATGCTCCGACCATCCGCCTCTCCTCCTTTAACTTGAAAAATGGCCATGTGTTCATCTTTGGGGTCAAAGTAAGAAATTTTCCTTGTCGCTTCACATTGGTGAATATCCAATTAGAAACATTCAGGGCCGCGGGACCAATTTGGCATTTTTAGAATTATATAAAAAGTGACAAGTTCACCAAATAGACCCTCCATGCCGCATTGAATTAAATATGGCCACGTATCCACGGATGGTGGGACAAGATTTATAGAGGAGACATAATCATGGAAGACACCTAATAAGAAAATTATTCCCTGCAGAGAGAAGACTGTAAATAATACCAAGACTCAATGTGATCCATGAACCAAGGAAAGGGAAAACAATGGCTACCAAATGAAGGAGAAATCTTTCATGCATCCATACAGGGAGACAAAGAATACTTCAAACCATGTGGATGAGAAATTTTGAACAAACAGTAGAGATTAAATTGACCACCAACAGATTGTAACCTTGGATGTCTTCTCTTTTCCTTGTTTAAGAAAGGAGGGTATGTTCCTCGGAAAGGAATGTGATCATGTCCTTCATCAAATCTTGCTTGATAGGATTTCTATTCTTCTAAAGTTATGCACGTGGAGACCGCCATCCCGAAATATTGAATTCTTAGTCTTGTTCTTCATATCTTTAGTAACTCCGCTCAGAGAGCATACTACCTCTTACCGGTTTGTGGCTTTCATAGTCACATCATATTCCATATTTTATTCACCCATCGTGCTTTCTTTTACATGATCTCTACTACCATGATGAAGTTTATGACAAAAGAGTGGAAGGAAAAAACATTGATATGATTTTTGTGAGTATACTTTTTAAATTTCTTGTGCGTGCGCATGATGGAGAAGGCCTACTCCTCCATGTTACTATATTTTAATTCATAATCCTTCAGTGTATATCTAAAGAAAGGAACTGATTGTTCTAGAACTTGTTTATTTTCTTATGTTAGGAAAACACCAACACTCACATCAATGCCATAAACATAAAGGATAAAATCCTTCGTGTAATTTGGGTTGATGAGTGTTAGCGTGCAGAAATCTCTTGCTTGATTTTATTAAAGATTTCCTTTCCTTTTGTTGTCCATTTGAAATCTATTTCCTTCTTGAGAAATAGGGTGATTGGCCTTAACAATCTCGGCAAGTTAGGAATGAAGTGCGTAATGAAATTTATCTTACTAGGGAAGGATTGCAAGGCCTTTACGTGTGTCGCCAGTGGAAAGATCCAGGATGGCTAAAATGTGTTCTCAATAAATTGTGATGCCATCCTTTGATCTGATACAACATGGCTCAAAATATTTCCATGTGCCACCGAAAAATAACACTTATTTAGGTTAAGAGAGACCCCATAATTTCTTCACCTCTCAAATAACTTCTCCAGCTACGCTATATGATCCTCATTCTTCTTTGAGAAGATTGTTATGTCATCAAGGTAAACAAATATGAACTCATTGATGTAACCTTTGAATACAATATCCATGGCATATTGAAATGTTGTGCATGCGTTTGATAGATCAAGGAAATATTCTGGTATAGATATGCTCCCCACTTGGTTGTAAATTCCATTTTGAAATGATCCTCTTCCTTGACTAGGATCTCATTGAAACCTAAATACCCATCTACCATCTAGAATTTCTACGTGCTGGCCATTGTTTGCATAATCTACTCCATTGAAGGTAAAGGATAATTGTCATTTAGATATGCCTTGTTCAAATCTCTAAATTCAACACAGAGTTTTATTTCACCGTTCTTCTTCACACTAGAACTAGATTCACAACCCAACTAGAGTACTTGATGGGAAAAATAATTTTCACCTCAATGAGCTAGGATAATTCCTTTCTCGTGAGGGGTTATATTTTTGGATTGACTGGTCCATGCTTTGGTATGATGGGCTGGATACCGTGATCAAGGAAAATGGATTGTTGAGAAACACTTTCATCAAAACCTTTGAGCTCTTCATACTCCCATGTGAAGATATCACCGTATTTTTAAAGAGAGAGATGAAGGCCTTATTTTCATTATGCGTGCAAGTATTATTGAGAAACAATTCCTTTCCACATGTAATAGTTATTGGGATTACTCTTCTTGTGCAATGCACATATATTTTTTTCACCCTTAAACTCATCATCAGGGCTAAACATTTTCTCTAAGGTGACAAGCCCTTTAGGAAGCTTATTTGAATTCATTGAATCACTTGGTCACCATAGCTGTCATGCAAGTTAGCTTGCATGCTTGATGAGAAATCAACTTCATTTTGAATGAACTAGATGATCTGCGCATCACTATCAAACACTTTCCATCTGGTATTATTATCTAGAATGGATGGTCTGATCACCATCTTAATGTGTTGAGTGTTTCTTTTGATAAAGTCCTTATTAGGAGATAATCAGTGAACTAAACATGGAAATTTGATCAACTTCCTTATTCATTTTTCATGGCACCACATGTATATTTAGAGCATCAAATATCTCAAAGAGGTCCCAAACTCTATGTTTATAATCTTTGAGAAGCTTATTATTTTCCTAACACTTGTTGGTAACCCGTGAATAACAAATTCTATATTCCCAAATATATACAATGCCTTAATATTCTTCTTTTGAATAATAAGTGAACCATGCACCAATGGCTCATACTCTTCCACATTGTTTGAACATGTAAACAAAAATTTGTGAGTGAAGAAGAATTTCTCATCCTTACGATAAATGAGAACAATGCATTCTCTCGCGCCATTTCTACTTCTCGATCCATCAAATTATAACTTCCATAGACCAGGCTCAACTTGGTATTTCTTGAGCATGAGCGATAACACATATTATTCTTCAATAATGCAGTAAGTACCAATCCTTGTTTCATGACCTTCCATCTCTTTAGCATATGGGTCAAATTTAAGGTGCCTCTCCACCCACTCATCAAGTACAAGATCGGGAATAGAAGGTGGAAAAGTATGCTCTTTAGGAGCTAAAGCTTGTTCTTCTTGGATTAAACTATTGGTTTCGAAAGCGGATGGAAAATATGACTCTACATGATAAGAAAAATATTGTCTTAGCTTGTATGGTAAACCGAGTACCATACCTTGTCCTGGAGTAACATATGAGACAAATCGAATACAAGTAAACACCCACTTTTGAAGTAAATTCTCTTAAGAGACATAAGGAAACTAAAGGAGGTTAGTCAATGATAGACACATCTAGAGTTATGGTGAGGCTTATGTATGCATGAAGGGTCAACTTGAGATCCTTGATGATTCCTAGGGTAGTAATAGTTAAGCCATCAAGTTGTAGGACTCCTTTAGACAAGGGGATATACTTAAGACCTAGGACATCAACTATCTTCTTAGGAATGACAAGTACTAAGTATTGAGTCATTCATCCAGCTTATGGATAAGATGTTTTCCTATGATCAAAGACATATTAAAGGGTGGGGTTTTATCAACTTTACTTATTTTCTTCTTCTCTTCTTGGCAGATGTTGATAAAGGCACGTAAATTCTACATATATGGATCAAAGGTGCACGGAGATTTTCCTGGGGATTCATGCAACAAGTTGCACTAGGAGGGAATGGTCAAGGCATCCCACATTGTAACATTTATTTTTGTCCTTTTAGTCTTGTCCATAATGCTGAATGGAAAACCTAATGACTTATGCATTTGAGGGTACAATGATATCCTTCATCGATGCTCTGCACGGAAGTAGGGGCCTTAGCCAAAGTCGGGATTGACCTACCAAAGGAGAGGCGTGCGCTACTTTTGGAAGAGGTTTACGTGGGAAATTTTATGTATGGAATTGAGTGTTGTTATTACTAGATATATTTGTTGTTTCCTTTTACTTTTGAGGGATTTTCTGTGTTGTTGGGATTGTGACACGGACGCCAAACTCCAACATTATTTTCTTGTATCTTGTGGTGTCGACAACTTGGGAGCACGGTTTGCATGTATCCTCGGTTGTTTGTTTGATTACAAGTATATCATTGCGAAAGAACATGAAGTTTTCCTCTAAGGAAACTTCTAGATTTTCTTGGTTATCTCTTCCGGTGCACTCATTAAAAGTTCACAAGTGGAATCAATGTGGATCATGTAGGCTTGCGCATGTGTAACATTGGCACAATGATATTGACTATGAGGCATGTAGCGAGGAAGCACCCTTCCGAATCCTACTCCATATTATTCTAGACAGGGACAAGTTCTCGACTTTTTTGGGTCTTTGGAAGAGGTTGTGCAGGAGGAATAAATTGCAAAGGAAAGTGTGTATTAGCATGCCACCTATCATTATGTTGTTTTGGTTTGTGCCTTTGGTTCCCATCTTGGTTCTGCCATGGTCGATTACTTTGGCCTTGCATATGATTGGATTTATCTCTCTAGGCTTGTTCTGTGCTTCTCCAATGATATGACCTTGTTGGACAAGTTTCTAATTAGGGCCTTCAATTCATCATATTCCTTTTGTTTCAGGAGAGTAGGATGTAGATGCAACTAGTTTCATGCTCTACAATGGAATCGGAGCAATAGAACATTGGGGCACCGGAGAAATCTCTAGGAACATAGGCATGGGAGGCCTAGGTGTAACTTACCACCTAAATGAAACTGTTTTCGCTCTTATTTCTATGTTGTATGTTGTAGGTAAGGTTCTACCTCCCATTGATTTAATTATGACTCAAATATCACTATTTAAATCCCATATATAGTACAAGAAAGCATGTTGGGTTGTAGGTCTTACCACATGATGAATTATGTCCCAAATCTTATGGAACATGATGTTGAAATCATTCATATGTTCGTAGGGCACGCTATTTTTTTGTATTCACTATTTTACCATTGATAAATGGTCTTATTTATGATCAAAGTATTTACAATTATTTGTTCCAAGCTCGCCTTAGGTAGAAATAAATGTAAATCGTAGGCCATGGTTCCATTGAAGTGCTTTACTCTTAAAATAGGTTACAAGCAATCGACAACAACATCATCATGTTCAATCAAATAGATAGAGCATACATTGGCCATATCTTTATTTTTTTCAATAGGGGTGACTTGATTTTATCCTGTGAAGTATGGAATAATTTTGAGCACAGCCACTAGCATATCATGTTGAGTATTGATATTGAGTGGGCTTCCACCAGTGAAGTTATCAAAGTTTCATAGAGGATGAGGAGGTTGAAGCACCATGACAGGGCACACTTGTCTATTCTGAGGAGGAGTAGAGTGGGCATGATGCCTTTGGAGATGGAGATGCGTGCATTGGTATTCTAGAATTAACTCTTCTCGGGGATAGATAGAGGTACTAAATTGAATCTTCGCTTCTTCACTTCTCCTTCTATACACTCTTCTCATGAAAGGTGCTCAGGTCTGCTAAAATAGAGATTTTTAATGTTGGTAGTTGCCATATTTGTTGAAATAAGACTCCAAGGGATGAAATACTAAGTCCACACACCAAAATTTTGTAATATGAAATTTAAACTATCACCGTTGCTCCCACTCGAGCGTGCTAGAAACTATTGGTCATCAAACTTACACCCGTGTCTTATATCTAGAATAACCGAGTCATCTATAAAAATTATGGAACCATCCTCAAGTCAAAAGAAGTTGTGCATTTGGGAAAAATATCCAGAGAGGGCTAGTTACTCTATTTGATTCTCACTGCTATCTTACTCCTAGTGCTTTGAAAGGGAAAATTAAGATAATAGTGCTAATGGGCCAAGGATAGAAGGATAACATGAAAGGAAACTACACTTAAAGGTGATATCACCAAAAATAGGGATGGACACTATCTCGCTCTAAGAGAGAGTGAAAGGAAATGCATGAAATAAGGTTAGACACGTGTATCACAACTAAAACATATTTACCGCAGTTAATTTGATGGAACAAACCTAAATAAGGAGTTGCAAGGGACATAAAATAGCACAACGAGAATGCAACGTAAAACAAAGGCAAGAATAAATAATATAAACACACGGAGGATAGAGGATAGTCACAAAATTATGCTTCCATTACTTCCATAAATGTAGACGAGAGCTATTACAATGGTTAAATAGGCTGATATCCATATGCACAAGCCATATCTAGAGATATGTAACTCAGAATACTGAAAATATGAATACCGTCGAAAAAATGCACAAGGATCCAAAATGTCCAACATTAATAATGATCCCAACTCTTACATTTATAGATGAATCCATGGAAGAAGAAGAGAAGAAGGAGGAAAACCCAGATTTGAAATACAACCACCAATAATAATCATTCAATGCCTATAAATCCACCTAAAAATATGTCAAATACATTTCCCCAAGTCTATTTGGCGTGTTGGAGAAGGAAAGAGGGAGAATCATATCAAATAAGGTGGTTGGAGCAATTAGATCTACTCATTAATGCCCAGAAAGACATTTTCCCATTTCTCACCTACCAAATCCACCAAGAATTTGAATTTTAATGTCTAGCATTATAGGCTATTTCAAAAGCTATCGGTTGAGACTAGGCACAAACCAATTAGAGCTCTACGAAAAGAAATATGGATTTCGAGAATGTGTCATAGCCATCTGGGCATGTACTACATGTGGTGTGCATGAATTAACTAAAGAAATTGGCCAACTGTTCATCTTATTTGTCATTTCAGCCACGTGTGATTCATTAGTTGGTTTTTAGGATTTGATGCCCTATTGGCATGCTTTGATAGGTTGTATGTTGCACACTCAAGTCATGTCGCGAGAATGACATGGCATGGAAAGGTGCAAAGAAGGGTGAAAAGGTATACGCATGGAAGAATGAAGCATGGGAAGGAGCGAGAAGGAAGGCACCCACAATGCGAGTGGGGAAACGAGGTAAAATAGTGAGCTGAGAACATATAGTTAAGGTGAAATTATAAAAGCTAATGTGTGATGGCACATGGAAGGGGCGCATAGGAAACCAAGGATGACCAACTTTGGAGAAAGTGCTAGGTGCGCATGTGCGGGATGGATACAATGTTTCATAGGAAAGTGAAAGAACAAGGAGGAAGATGGAACAAAGAGGAAAATGAGGGGAAGAAATGGAAAAGAGAAAAGGAACATGAGGAAAAGAAGGGAGGTGCATGAGGAAATGCAACTGTGGTAATTTTACAGTGAACTTTAGTGTTTGTAACTTTTACAATAAAGACTTCAACCATAAAGTGTACAAGTTACCCAAATAATCGGGAGAGTTATTATGATAGCATTTACTATGGATCATTATTTTAACAATTTATTTGAGGCTCATCTAAAAGCCATCAATGACCATTTTGCTGAGAATATTTAAGATCTAGACTTGCTTTTACATTCTTCTTGTTAGAAAGCTACCAGTTTAGCATAAGCATAATGCTTTCATGGCCATCTCTACTTCCATGGTTTCCCAAGGACTTGTTTCCACTCTTCGGCCCATTTCTACCATCTTTTCATTTTTTTCCCCAATCCTACAAATCATTTCACACCACCTCTTTTCTCTCATACATGATAGGTTTCCTCCATTGGTACTCAATATTTAACATCTCTCTATCAAGACCTCCAAGTGCAGATTCATCAATTACAACAGTTACTTCTCACACATCTCCATCTTTAGACTCCACCTTGTTATTATATATAACATTCGCATTGACCATCTCTACTTATCTACTCCCTCATAGTTTTGTCACCCCTAATCTTCTCATTTTCAATGGGAACAATGATCCACAAGAGTATCTTATAGCATTATGTGTAGCTTGTCTTGAATTTGTGGATGATCATATGATTTTGGATAAACCTTTTCAACATAGTCTCCAAAATTATGTGATGTGTCTATTTTAACTTTTTCATTCAGTAATTTCATTTACCCAATTGTATCGATACTTTTCTTACTCATTATTCAATAAATATCGGCTCCAAGATCTCTTATGCTCAATTAGAACAATGCTTCAATAAGGCTCTAATGAACACCTAAATAGAATATTTTTACTACGGGTGAGGATCTTCGTAGGATGGGGAAATTTGTTTTGAGTTTAAAAACACCTTCATAATACCCATGGTTGTGTTTTTGAGTGATTCAACTTCTAACATGAAAAATTGGTAAAATATGAGTTACCATGTGTTTAAATCATGATTCTAAAAGATCAAATGATGAATTAAGTGTTTAGAAACACTATTATTAGATATGCATTATGATTGAAAGGATTTTATCTTCTAATTACAAGGAAATGATGAGGATCACTCTCTTACTTTTCTAAGCATCCAGAATTCATCCTAGCGATCACAAATCAAATCCATGATGTTCAAAAAAAAATTTGATTATCTATTACTTAATGAAATAGGTCTTTAGTTGACATGTAGATGGATGGATTTAGCACTAATTAGAATTATTTTTATGTGGCCACCCATTATAATTAAATGAGGTGGTTGTAGTTTCCTCCCTCATTTGAAGCACCACACTACAAGGTTCGAATGAGTTTTTAAGAACACTACCAAGTGAGTGAAATCAAGTGAAACTCATAAAAATTATTATTCTTGCATACATGGTGCTCTATATGGAGATCATTCTCTCAACATTTTGGATCCATAATTCTCCTTGGATGGAATAAAATTTAGGATTCTCATATACCTCTCATGGAGATAATTGATTTTTGGGTCCATCACACATAATGGTCCTAAATGCCTCAGTAGCTTGACTAGATCATCTTGGCTTGTTCCTTGAAGAAGTTTGCAAATGATGGTAGAGAAAAGATATGATGATCCTCAAATTACTCCATGAGATCCCCATTTCACCTTTTAACATGATGACACTATTTTTTACTTCTTAATTCACTTCCATAACCAAGATGTCACATGAGTAGAAACATACTTATAGTATCTCGAGAACCTATTCACTTTATTTCTCATCAAGGAAATATGTTTACTCCTTTAGATGGAAGGATTTCTCCTTGAATGAGACTTGGATGGATGTTTTAGGGTGAGCTCCATCTTCTTAAACTACAAATGTATTGAAGCATTGTATGTGAGAACATTGCACAAGCATTGATTAAGTGTTTAGAAACACTTTGTCAAGAGATATGAGCCATTTATGAGATAGAGATTACTACCATCACCAATCATGGTGATCCTTTCTCATCATACTCATGATGATCATTCCATTGATGTCTTGAAATTCAATGAGGATCTTGATGTTTCAAATCCTTCACTGCACTTCATAATACTACCGATTTTACGCATTGAACAAGTGACTATCTTTTACACGATTGACACCTTGATTTCTTACTTATCACATTTTTATCTACATTATGTCCATTTCCAAGAGTGGATTTAACCAATATGACTCCCTTTTTCCATAATCGGATGATTTTCCTTTTGTCCCCCTTACACCATGGGGACATAGGAGAAAATGGGGACACCTACGACACCTAGATTTCAAAAGTGTGACTTGGGAAAGAGTATGATGTCAAAATTAATTTCTCTCATGTCCCCTTTTTCTCCTATGGGGAAGACAAGATGTAAGAGTGTCCAAAGTGTGACTGCTCATTCGACTTAGAAAGCTATTTTTACCTTTGATGTCCACTTTTAGACACCGAACTTGATTTTTCACCGCTAGAGCTTAGAAAAATTGTTTTGGGTTAAATATTATATGATTTTGAATCCAAATCACATTTAAATATTTAAAAAAATTAATTCTTCTTGCAACTCAAAATTTAGGGCCCATTCCTTCTTGAACTAAGAGGGGAAGCTACAGAAGTTTGAAATATATTAGGAAATAATTAATCCTTAGATAAAATTTGATATTTCCCCCTTGTAGCAAAAGTATAATATATTTCTGATGCATATTTTTTTCCTCTTACTCATTTAGGAACTTTTGAAATCTTTTAAAGAAAAGACCATTCACCATTGAAGTTATCATTCCAAACACCCCTAATACCCAATGTAGAGAAAATGGATCCCGAATCAGATTTTAATACCTACATTTTCCTAAAATAATTTCAAAACCTTAAATTCTCTCCAAAATCATCCTCATATTATTTAAAATTTCCCCGCACATTCCTAAAGTGTGTTTACTAGAGTGCAAAATATCCTAAAATGGAATTTTAGGTCTTCAGAGGAAGTTATCTTTCACCGAATATTACTAAATGAATTTATTATCTTGGGTAATATTTCTTATAGACTATAAAAATTTAAAACCTTATCATCTATCTCCTCTAAGCTAGGGTGAAGGTTGAAATGAAGGCGGGATAGACAAAGAAAGGAAACAGAGTGAATGGAAGGATACACATATTGATGTCTCAGTAAATATGAAAGGGGTTGAATATTTGTACACCCTCAAGTACTATATATTAGTTTGTAATTTAAAAATATATTAATATATCAGCTGATAAGGATTCTTAAAAGATAAACCTACCTAGAATTGGGTTATAAAACTCATGAGTCTTGTTGAGTTATATCATTACATAGAATACTCGATACCTTTTATTTGACTACAACTAGGACTTATGAAGTGATTAAAGGAACCTAAAATATTTCCTTGAAGTTGATATTTGAAAATGAGCAAACTTGGGAATTTAAGAAATTCGACAAAATTTGACCATAAAGGAGAAAATGTTTCAATGGGAATTTCAAATAAAATGGAATGATATTTCATATGAAAATAGCTAGCTCATACTCATGGACTTGTTTTAGATTGGAATAATAATCAAACTAATCATGAATCTCAATTTTCTCTTGGGGAGCATACCTTTTCCTTATCTATTGGGAAAATAGAGTCACATAACACACCAAAAATTCACACAAGCCACGTAAATGAGAAGAAATAAAAAAATGACAGAAAGGGAAACCCACCACACACAATGACCCTCAACTCGTGGATAATTTTAGCGGCAAATATTCGTAATATGGTGAAAATTTCATTTTAGGAAAATTTGAAAAGGCGAATTATTCGGAGTGGGTCGGTGTCCTGTTCGCCTAAAATATATAGTATATTTTTTTTGGGGGGTCGGCTTCACCTTCATTTGAAAACATCTCCTATAAAAACCTATGTGATTCACCGGGTAGTATACCTCAAGTAGCTTACCAAATTACCAATACTGTGAAATTTGAACTCGCATACCCTTGAGCACCAGAGATTCATATTACTGTTAGCCTGTGATTGTTGACGTGTGACAAATGCAGTGTTGACGCGCGACAAGGGCATTATTGACGCGCGACAAGAGCTGTACTGACGCGCGACAAGAGCTGTACTGACGCACGACAAGAGCTGTACTGACGCGCGACAAGAGCTGTATTGACGCGCGACAAGAACTTTACTTGATGCACGATAGGCGAAGGCTTCACGCGCAATGTAAGGAAGTGTTGACGCGTGACTTGGACACGATTGACACGCGACATCGAGGCAGATTCACGTGCGACAAGACCTCGAGAGGCCGGAGACAGAGTCACTTCTTGGTTCTTTTCAAGCGACGCAGACTCTTTTGAAATAATGGAAGGTGCCACCAAAGAATACGAATAACCTAAAAGTAAGTAAGAAATCTCGAAATCACTCTTCAAGTATTTTGGAAACTCTGCGATACGATATCAGAAATACCAATCATATAGATGCCACCAAAAAGAATCGAATCGACTGTGTGGAAGGTATTATTGAGGTGGACATGCATTCTGCACAAAAGATCACAATCAAACAAATGAAACCTACGATAATATGCCGATCTTGAAGATATTGTTCTGTTGGGGTGCAACCAAGTGCGACTAGATATCACGAGATATAAACACTCAAAGAAAATGGAAGATAGAAATCAAAATCAAACTCGGTCCAAGAAAGAGGAAACCAGTGATTCGATATTGCTCAAAATTCTACTCAAAAAAGTAAAGCATTGAAAACGAACAAGAATATGTGGACCATTGGCAGGACATACAAGTTTGATTGGGCAGCTAAATTTCCATTTATTGAACCTATATAATCATCTAATTCTGAAGAAATCCCATGTGAATGTACATGTACAATATGTACGTGGAAATTGGGAAAGCAACAAAAATGCAATCAAGCTGACACTATAGAAAAACATTGTGGAAAACAATATTTAATCATGAACGGGGCGGATGGCCGAAAATCAAAACACATAGGTGGAAAACTAAACGGAGTGCATGCATGTTAGATATGCGGCGGAATATGAGGCAGAGTAGAAAAACACAGGACATATCATCTGTTGGAAAGGGAGGAACGATCACATCGCATATTGGTAAGATGAAAGAAACAAATCTACATGCAAAATTCATTCAATTCTCTACTCTTTTTCAAATACTTAAAAAAGGAAGAGTGATGTCGGATTTCCTCGATTTCAAAGTTTTGTATCAATTTAACAGAATGCTGAATGTACCTCAGTCTCATTGGTCTGAGAGTAGTGGATGGGAAATGGCAAAATGCCTCTCGATGATAGAGAAGGAAGATTTGAAAGAGAATGTAGAAAAGGCAAACTTTATCTCTCTTTCAACGATGAAGTGACAGCAGTCGACAACACCGCATGGGTATGTATCCACATCTATACATTAGAAAATCATATAAGGACACCTCATCTGTTGGGTGTTATGAAAATGGTTGAAAACTGCAATGCTGAAAACCTATATAAAATAGTTGTTTCTCATTTGAAAGATGTCATTGGTATGACTGATTATGAAATTGCTACTTAAGTTGGTATGCATTGGGCGAGATGGTGCATCCGTCATGCGGTCGCCGAATGGGCTATGTGTTAGATTACAAACAACAAGTGGCCCCATATATGCTACCAATTCACCGTATGGCTCTGTAATGAATTTAGCGTATAAAATGGTAAGCAACCACGAAAATGTTGCTAAATTAGAAGACCTCATAAGAGAACTTCATGCCTATATGTCAAGCAGCCCAAAGCGTTTTCTCAAGTTCCAAAATTTGCAATTGGAATTACAGATGGCAAAAAACTTCTGAAGGATGTGGAGACTAGATGGATATCTTTGTATGAACTCGCATGCAGAGTTCGTGAGGAGTATCCTTCATTGGTTGGTTTCATGCACAAATACCGTCATGAAGTTGATAGGGCAAGGGAGCCGTTGTTCCGCTTTAACAGCGATTTGGAGACATTGCTTACATTGGTTGGTATTCTTCCAATGTTAAAGGAGATCAATACACTAATGAAGCATGCACAAGGTAGATTAATCTATATTGTGGATTTTATACGGATGAGGAAAATGGTATGTCAAAGTCTTGATATATCAGACTTGCTCCCATGATAGTTTTGATGCACTGTTTTTGAAAATTGGAGAGATTTATTAGATCTTAAAAATCCTAACACCTTTTTGAGATTTAATATCCATGATCACCTATGCATCTCTGTTAATGGGAGGGAAATACCAATGCACATTTTGCAAAAACGTCAAGATATTACAGGGATCGGACGAGAAGATGTTCCCGTGACATGTAATTTGTTTGAGTCTCTCGATAATTGAAACCAGAATAAAGCTTAAATTTTTTCGAAACCTTGTCATCGTAAATTAGGAACGTTTCAGTAAAGATAAAATTCTAGAAGCCATGGGTGTGATGAATCCAAATTTTTGGAATACGTAGAAGGTGGTCATGTACAGACTTTTTCAAAGAAGCATTTCCATAAATCAATGGGTATAATAATGGAACAATTTACAAAGACGTCGAGCTCAAGGGTACGGAAATCAAAGGTATACTTGAATGCCAATTTATTAAAGTTTCAACAACAAATTTTGCAACAGAATGAGGAACCAATATAGGAATTTAGATCAACCTTCCGAAAGTGGTGCTATTACAAGGTCAAGTGGCGAGGAATCTATCAAAGTTCTATCTTACAAGAAGATATCGGTGAATATTTCAGACTATATGAGTTATGCCATACAATGATTTTGGGGTTTGTGGAGGATGAAAGGGTTTTCAGTGCATTGTCATTTATAAAATCAAAACTGAGAAACAAGTTGGATAAAAATCTGGAAAGTTGCATGAGGTGTTACGTTTCTCAATACTCCCTCGAAACCTTTCCATTTGACAGAGCAATTGCGCACTGGAATTCCCTTTGCGAAAGAAGAGGTGTAAATAATATAGCAAGTACAAATATTCCCAACCTTGAGAGTGTAAATGGCTCTTCGTCACATTCTACAGAAGACAACATCGACTTTGATGAAGCTATTGATAATGGATTGTTTCAACTTTAAGTAGGTATCTTCTTTATCTATCTTTTATTTTTATCATTAAAGATGTTACAGGTCTATATACTAAAAATTTCAGGCAATTAACCCATCTATCTACTAATCCATTTCTCGTGTTGGATTTTTTTAAAACAAAGATCTAGCTCATTACCAGTGGCAGTGATGATTTCAACTTTAGCGTATCTTTTTCCCCTTAATCTTATTGTTTGTTTCTATTCATTTTTGTGAGAGCAATTGCTCACTGGAATTCCCTTTGCGAAAGAAGAGGTGTAAATACCTTGAGAGTGTAATTGGCTCTTCGTCACATTCTATAGAAGACAACATCGACTTTGATGAAAATATTGATAATGGATTGTTTCAACTTTAAGTAGGTATCTTCTTTATCTATCTTTTATCTTTATCATTAAAGATGTTACAGTCTATATACTAAAAATGTCGTGCAATTAACCCATCTATCTACTAATCCATTTCTCGTGTTGGATTTTTTTAAAACAAAGATCTAGCTCATTACCAAGTGGCAAGCGATGATGATTTCAACTTTAAGCGGTATCTTTTCCCCTTAATCTTATTGTTTGTTACTATTCATTTTTTCAGCTATGGTTATAACTAAGGATGTTACAGGTGTATGTATTTACATTTAGTTAAATACAATCTTTTTATTTTTTGAAAACGTGGGTTGACATCCATCCAAGGAAGCTGTCACATTCTCGGGACTAACAATGTCAGACTGCAACTCACCCATCTATCTACTAATCAATTTTTTGTGTTGAATTTTTTAAGACAAAAATATAGCACATTACCGGTGATGATTTCAATTTTAAATAGGTATCTTCTTCAACATAATCTTATTGTTTGTTACTTTACATTTTTTCAGCTCTTGTTATCATTAAAGACGTTACAGGTCTAATTCTTTATATTTACATTTATTTAAAAATATTGTTGGTCTATATATTTAAAGATGTTACTGCACTTCTCGACCGATAATGTCGCAACTCACCCTCCATCTACAATTTCATGTTACCCTTGATGATTGCAATAATCAAGAGGTAAGCTAAACCATAAAGCATATTTGCAATTATGTTTAATTTCTTACCAGTGATGATTCTTTCTTGATTTCTTAGAATTATATTTAATTTATTTTTAAATACAAGTCCACATAAAATTCCTAATAAAATTCACATAAAATTCGGGATAAACAATACATTATACGATTTTAAATATAAGTCCACATAAAATTCCTCATCATCACCATATCATTATCATATCCTCATTATCATCATCTATCATTAATTGTCAATTATCATCATTCATCATCCACATACAATTCATGACAATGCAAGTAAATTAAAATTAAAGATTGTATGTAAATCCATATAATTAAATTCAAATACCATAGTACATACACAATAGACAATAGTAGAAGTTTTCAAATTCATTATTTAAAGTTTCCACAATAATAAAAGTTTCTAGTTTTCAAAACCCTCTTTTTCTTTATCCAATTCTACTCCTCTGCACTATTCCCCAACGGCTTCTTCCACTGTGGATGTACTTCTTTCCCAAACTATCCCGTTGCAAATTTGGATCAGCTGCAGCGTATAAACTATCCCGTTGCCAATAATTTTCGTAACGACTAATAATCTCATTGATAAGAACCTTAGCCCTTCTGTCCCATTCTATAAGCTGATTGATATGAGGAAGCATCTCCATCTTTCTCATCAACCCACACAAAATATTTTTTGTGCTTGTCCAGATCTATGAAATACTCCTTGCCCTCTTTAGAAGTACTTGTGCCCAAACCGGGAACCCTGTATGGTCCAAGCAACAAGTGATACCTAATCAGCAAGTGAACAAAACCAGAACTTGAAAACATATAAAGAGAAAACAAACTAGCATTACTTTGTTATACTATATGGTCCAAATTGCGGTTATTGATCCACTCAATCATTCTCTCCAAGCTTCATACTCGGAATTGTGTAGAAAGATAACACATTTCCATTTTTGTGAGTTGCCTACATCAACATGTGCCGACATTAGACATGGAGATACATAACATCTGGAGGCTTAGAAAACAAATATAAAAAGTCTCGAAACACAACCAAATATACAGGGGGAACATTTACAGAAACTAAACTGTGCTATACAAAGATCATGTACCTGGTCTGTCATTATCATCAGATGGCCATATCTTAAAGATTTAATGCTGTCATATATTTTATCTTCCTGTAGACCAAGGATTTTTTTTCTATTTACTATCTCTTTATTCTCCATTTGTTGGTGAGTGGTAGCTTCCCAAAAAATAGATATTCCTACCACCTGATAGGATAAAGATAACTAAAATAACAAAAAATTAAATTGGAAAGTGATGTCGAAACATGTCACAATACTACCAAATTCAGTATTCACATTTCCCTGATTCAAGGCACAAACACTTACAGCAGAGCCTTGGCTGAGTCACCCTCCGTTAATATTAAAGTACATTGATCAAAATTCTTCCCCCCTGCTTGATTTGCTTCATCGGGTTTGGGAACATCAATTAATGTCCCCTTTTTGGTTCCATCGCTTTCTTAAGATCTTTTTTTGTTTAAACTTTTCCACCGCACTCATCGGGTAAAACAAAGTACATGTACTCGAAATGCTACATATTAGACACCACGCCTTGATATATGGACATGGGATAAAAATGTGAAACAAAATAAAAATATGAATTTAAACGAGTTATACTTATAATCAACATGGAAACCAAATGTTGATTCGAGAAAATTCTTTTCTTCCACGATTGTTGCCTTGGTTGTAACAATTGGTAAATTTTTGAACGGAAGGCCCAGTAAAACGATGGATGTCATTTGCTTCGATCTTCAATTGAAAAATTTGGCAATCTTTCGTAGTCACATAAAAATGCCATCCTCTCAATTGTAGGATGACAAAGTAATTCAAAATATCCGGATCTGTTTGGAAATGGGGCATATTAACGATATGAGTGTGACGGCATAAGGGACATCGATTAAATTGGATTCTCTTGATTTTTGTTCTGAACTTGCAGCTTGGGAAGCATTGAGACTGCAAAAATTCAAGAGCCGGAAGACAAAAATGAGAAAATGACTGGTCAAGGGTATTTATAGGCTAAATCAGCGCCAATGATTTCACATGACGCGCGTGTCAATAGATGCCAAAGTGACGCGCGTCAATAGATGCTAGTGACGCGCGTCAATAGATGCCAGTGATGCACGCCAATACATGCCAGGTGGCGTGAGTCAATAGATGCGATGTGTACGCGCGCCGGCAATAGATGCGATGGCGCTGACGTCGCCAATAGATGCTGATGTGACGCGTCGCCAATAGATACTACCGATGCGCGTCAATAGATGCCAATGACGCACGTCAATGGTTGCCACTGACACGCGTTAATAGATACCAGTGATGCGCGTCAATAGATGCTAGTGACGTGTGTCAATAGATGACAATGTGTGGCGGCCAATAGATAGACAGTGACGCGTCGATAGGGGCGATGACATGCGTCAATAGGGGCCGCTATCCAAAATTTAATGGAATTCAAAGTTTTCACCTCTTTTGCACTAGAGGAAATTCCCTTCATGTTTGCAATGCAGCCAATTGAGATGAAGACTTCAAATTTATCCCCAGACCAAAGAAACAAACAGTGATTGGTGTGTACTTGATGATGATAGGGTCTTGTTTGATAAGTTCATAAAGAAACTTCATGATATATGCTAAGACTGAGTTTGAGATGAGGTACCAGTAAGGCACTCTTGACAAAATTTACACAATGTTACCTTTTTAAGATGATCCAACCTTGCACTCTTGACAAAATTTACACAATGTTACCTTTTTAAGATGATCCAACCTTGCACAGAGAACTTTATGTTGAGCTGTAAATTTTTTTTCAATATTTTAGACACTTGATTTTATAGATTGTACTTCAAGAAGATCATGATTAATCAATTCAAGGCATAGAAATGGGGGAGCTTCAAGAAAATTGTCTTCAAACATACACTTGAACATTGTATCTTCAGCAAAGGAAAACAAAACAAGGTGGTAGCAGGAATTTTATACTTTGATACTCATTGCACGGGTCAACCAAGTATTTCATCAGCTCAACAATGATAATTAGAAGAAAGTAAAAACAACTTTCCATTACACAACAATTTTGATCAATTTACCCTTATTGTATCTTTCAAACCTTCAGAACTAATACGATATGTAAACAACCTTATTGAGCTATGATCGTATGCACCACCTTACAAATTTGAAAAATAGAGATTTTTTAATTCAACCACTCCAAGAATCAGTCCCGAAGAGAGAATCTCAATATGTGAATCCTATACAACATATTTTACTATGATCATGTTTGCAAAATTCAATATTTTCTTATACACTCAAAATTATTCCAATTTATAGCCTCCCGCTTCTAATCCATAGTTATTCTTCGCTTTCACCCTTATCAAATATAAAAAATGATCCAGTTCTTAAACCTATGAACTTCATCTATATAGACTAATCTTCATGATAAAACCTTATATGTTTTACATTAAACTTCAAAGTTCTATATCGAGCTTGACCTATCTTTTAATCGCATGGTTATTCCAACTTTGGTTAATCTAGCCTCCATAATCTACTCTACACAAAACAATATCCATGATAAAAAAACCATATCTTTTAAACCATGGTCTTGATTATTTCCTAATCTTTGTAATGAGAGATTATGCACTAATATAGAGGTGAATCTCTTTAAAATAGAATTTTCCGACACCATAAGTCTATTAAGGAGAAATCCTAAATAGTAAAGATCTGTTTCAAATCTTAGTTACTATTTTTCCCAAAGACAATTTTCGGATAATTAAAGTCCCATATTAAATTGATCATCGTCTTTCATCATCATCTATCATTGATTATCAATTGTCATCATTCATCATCTATGTCCACATACAATTCATGAAAATGCAAGTAAACAAGAAACATACATATAAGTCATGATAATCACCATCTAATCACCATATAATTAAATTCAAATACCATAGTACATACTCAATAGTAGAAGTTTTCAAATTCAATATTTAAAGTTTCCTCAATAATAAAAGTTTCTAATTTTCAAAACCCTCTTTTTCTTTAGACAATTCTACTCCTCTCTCTTCCCAACGGCTTCTTCCATTGTGGTGTACCTCTTTCCCCAAAACCAAAATAACCCCGAACTTAGAAGATCTTCAAAGAATTATTTATCCGTTTTTCAAAATTCTTTCTTCTTGATTTGTTGCATCTCCATGCGACAACAAATTTGGATCAGCAGCTGCTTTGGCTTTGAACAATATGTCAGGGTCGAGACCATGCTCTTTAATTATCCGCTTTAGTGTATTGTTTTGTTTGTTAACCAAAATAATATTTTGCTTCATATTTTTTGCTCGGATAAGTGTTTTTCTATTTCCAAGTGAACTTACAAAACCTTCGCTTTGACTCTTCAAATTTTCATATTTTATCTGCACAAAAGAGTAATGTCAATTCAAAATATTAATGTAAATTCAAAATTTCAAATTAACAAAAATGATTGTTTGAATGTAATAGTACTTACAACCGCTCTATCTCTTTCGGCATTTGCGATTGATACCAAATCGTTGTCCTTGAACCATTTGTTAAAATATACAGGCCTCGGCACTAATATTTTCCAATTTGTTTAGTGCCTTATCTAAAATGCTGTCTTTATAGTTGTTGTTAAACGTGACAGTCCCACATTTTACTTGGGTAAGTAAAGAATCCATCTTCGCAGTTGATTCGGACTGCAGTAAATATAAACTATCCCATTGCCAATAATTTTCATAACGACTAATAATCTCATTGACAAGAACATTAGCCCTTCTCTCCCATTCTATCAAATTTGTTGGATATGAGGAATAATAAACTCACCGACATGGGATTGACAATCATTACCTATTAACTTCTCCAAAGGAAAAGGTGGGAACTCTTCAATGCTCTAAATCGATGCGAGACGATCTTCTTTGGAGAAGAATGGGGGCTTTCACAAAGATCAAATGCTAATTGGTTCTACCTTTGGGTGGGCTGATCCTGTTTTTGAAAAAATAAATCAAGATTTAGTTAAATAAATTTAAATCAGAATGTAATTCAAAATTGTAAAGCATATTAAAATTGAAATTTGAAGTATACCTTCTGGCCTTGAATCATCTCGCGGGTATCGAAAAAACCAGTTGGGTCAGTACTATCAATGCCCAAATAATCTTCATCTAAATTTATATTGTTCAAAACAGATATGCCCGTTACACTGGGCAAGCCACCAAGTGAGAGAGTTGGAATTCGAAACGAGGTGTCAAGGTTTAGTGTCCCACTAGGGGCCGGAGCAAAACTCATGCGTTTACCAATGTTCTTTTTCATTGTTCCTCTGGTTGGCATTTTAAAAATTAATGGTTGAGTTGGTGTCGGTGCCGTGGTTTGATCATGACTGACATGTGCTGAAAAGTATAAGAAAAAAATGAAACATATTAAAACAATTCATAAAGTGAAAACTACGAAATTAAACGTACTATAGAAAAGTTGTACCTTGTTGTCGAGGGGTTTTTTTTTCGGTGCTACAGGTGGCCTTGTAGGAGTTGAACTCAGTGGCTGTTCAGAAGATATGAATGCATGCGACTGTATGGAGTGAGTTGGGGAAGAAGGTTCCAAATTCCCTGCAATTCATCAATATTAAATGTTGTCAATTCATTTGGTTAAAATTTAAATTGAAAAATAAATATGCAACTTTGGAATTTGTAAATAATATATGAGAATGTATTACTTCTCGCGTTTAATGAGTTCAAACGCTTGAGGGTTTGGAGAGTGAGCTTCTATTTCAGATTGGGATTCCCCCGAAGCCTCCGCGTGTTGTTGGCCTCTTCCTCTCGATTGCTTCTTTTTTCGGGGAAGGGCTTCAAGATATCTTCTCTCAGTAAAATAGTAAAATTTAAGTTTTAATAATTGTGCAATGTAATGACGAAAATTGTAATACAATTACAAACTAAATAGTTTATACCTGTTGTTCATCAAATGGAATTGAGAATTTCTTCAAAGCCTCATCAGAGCAAGTAGGAATTTCTTTATGTTTTAAATTTAAAAGTGCCTCATAGTAGAAGCCGAGGAGATAGTTTGTTGAATAAATGAAAGGTTTATCTGAGAGTTTTGAATTTGTTATGTCAGTTCTTATTTTTTTGGATAGATATGTGCACCAATCGAATTTATGTTTTGAGATAGTGGCACAAATATATGCAATGGCCCAATTTGGTATATCCGTTTGGCGACCCTGCAAAACAATTCTGGCTTGAAAAAATGAAATAAGTGCAGCAAGAAAGTGGTGTGCAACTGATTGTGTATCTACACCATGCCTGGATTTATTGACATGGGTCAAATGCGAAACAAAGAAAATTACTTTAAATTTATAACAGCAAATTATATCAGAATAAAAAACAGATTAAAAAATATGAATTAAAAGGAATTATACTTACAATCAACATGGAAACCGTACATTGATTCGAGAAATTTCTTGTCTTCTTCCAAGAGTGTTGCCTTGGTTGTAACAATTGGTAAATTTCTGATAGGAAGGCCAGTAAACAAATGTATGTCATTTGCTTCAATAGTGAATTGGAACATTTGGCCATCGTTCGAGTCACATAAAATATACCCCTCCTCGAATTGTAGCATGACGAAGCTAATTCAAAATATCCGGATCTGTTTCGAAATGGGGCATATTAACGAGCCCTGTAAATTCACACTCTTCCATTATAGCTTGATATTCTGAAGACATCTTTAAAGCCGTATGGATGTGAGGGCATAAGGGATTCCTATAGTTGATCTTGGAAATCGATTGAGTTGGATTCTCTTGATTTTCTTGCTGAACTTGCAATTGGGAAGCATGTGAAGTCGACATTATAGCTGTTATTGCGTCTTTGTCGAAGATTTAGACCTGTAAAAATTCATGAACGGAAAACAAAAATGAGAAAATGAGCGGCACAAGGGTATTTATAACCTAAATAGGGCGTCACTGACCCCTATTGACGCGCGTCAACAGGTTACATTGACGCGCCGTCATTTGATTACACTGCCGCACGCCATTGAAGATAGTGTCGCGCATCAATAGAAAATAGTGTCACGCGTTAATAGAAGATAATGTCACGTGTTAAGAGATGATAGTGTCGCGCGTCAATAGAAGATAGTGTCATGCGTCAATAGAAGATTGTGTCACGCGTCAATAGAAGATAGTGTCGCGCGTCAATAGAAGATAGTGTCACGCGTCAATAGAATATAGTGTCACGCGTCAATAGAAGCATGTGACGCGCGTCGAGGGCTAGTGACGTGCGATGTGTCACGCGTCATTACGATCTAGTGTCGCGCTAGTGACGTGCGTCATTACGAACTAGTGTTGTCGACGTCCAACGATGGAGCCTTGAAAAACCAGGTGAAAATTTTGTTTTTAATATCATCAAATTCACCTTTCGCTTTGAAGCTGAAGTTACGGGATATTCGCCAGGTATTTTCCACCTTCAATTTTATAGGGGTGTCTTAAAATGAACCCTACCTCAACTTATTATATGAGATTAAAAATTTTACTCTTGAACATGATGAAACCCTTTTTCACTAGGTGAATCACTTCCTCTATCAAGATAATACTTTAGTGAAAACATGCCTACAACATCTAAACACCCTTTTGATCAATTTTCTCCAAATAGAAGTATAACTCAAAGGTGAATCACATATTACTCACCTCCATAATTTATTTATCTCATTACCAAGCAATGATTAAGTGTTTAAAACAACTCTTGAGAGGTATGCGTTGATTTAGAGTATGCGATAATTGATAATATCACCTTCGTTGGCCTTAGATAAGAATGGATGATCAAAAATATAGAGGATTATTCAAATTTTTTTATGCCCAATTTTTTTCCTCCTAACTCCTTACAGAGCTCCCACAATCAATGAAGAATTCAAGGTTCAAAATTTGCCTCCCGATTCATTACACCTAAAAACCCTCTTTTGAACAAACTATACCCGAATGATAAAAAATTTCATAAATATTCCTAAAATTCTTCCAACACTTTCAAGACTCTCTAAACAACCTTTTGATACTTAATACCTTTTGAGAACCATCCCGAAGGATGCACACAGACTTTGAAATGGCTAAAATTGTCCTTTCTAGGTTTTCTAGAGAACTAGTCCTTTATTGTACTTCAATAAATGGAATTATGGATGTTGTTACACGTTTTTTAAAACTTATAAATTTTATATGAATGCATTATGAATCCTCAGTAAGGACAAGGTGATCATGATAAAGGAGGTAGGATGAACCAAAGAGGGATTTAGGAAGATTTGGGAGCAAGATTTCACATTATGGCTTGGTTATCATGGCTTAGGTTATACATTTTTGGGTTAGTCAAATCACATGAAAACATATCCATATGAAGATCATCCTCTTATCCTTCCCGGATTCAACATCCTTCCCGAATGGAGTTAGATATAGGATTCTCATACACTTTTTTCTCATATCCCGCTCATGAGAACAGGTGACTTCTTGATCCATCACACATGATTGTCTTAGATGGCTCGATACCGTGGATATATCATTTTGATTTATTTCGAGAATATGTTTGGAAACAATGGCGAGTCGGGATATTATAAAAATCAATTCACTCCTCGAGCCTCACATTTTACCTTTGAAGATGATGATCTCTTCTTAATCTCATAATTCACATCCCCGAGAAATATGTCACATGAGTTCAAGCATGCTTATGATGCATTGAAACCCTCTTTCTTAATTTCTCCTCATGGAGATATGTTTACTCCTCTTAATAGAAGGATTGATTCCTTAATAGAACTTTGATGAATTTTTGACAAGAAATTTCATGTTCTTGACCTCCAAATTACACTTAAACATAGAAAATTCCACCTCGATGACTTGCAAGATGTGATTTCATTATAAATAATTGATTAAGTGTTTAGAAACACTCTAAAAAATATGCATTCTTTGTGATCCTCGATCCACCATGAGTCATGGTGATCTTCTCTTATCATTATTTTGGTGACCATTCCCTTGATGATTTTAATCTTGAAGAATCTCTTCATGTTTTAGATCCTTCAAAACCTCATGATGACCATTCCTTTGATTATTTAAATTGATAAAAAAATACATCCTGTTTTTTATTTGTATGTGTTATAAGGAATTTCATGAGTCCATATATTCGAGTAATTGTTTCTACCTTTGGGAGTTGGGAGGTTTATGAAATATATTTTTGACATATTTAAAACTCTTATAAATGTCAATAACCAATTATAAAGAACCCTGAAAAACTAAACAATGACTCGTATTATTTCCTAAAACACATATATTGATTGTATAATATAACACCTTAAAGATTTAGAATGGATGATGAAATCCTAATAAAAACCCATGTAATGACAAGACTAGAATATGAAAAACTATCTTCTAAATCATGACATATGTAGATGTGAGACTAGTTCCACAAGGTGCAGAGTGACCCAATATTTCTTATATAGAATAAAATTAATTTAATGTATAAGAAATAAGAAAATATAAACATTAATAAATGAAATTTACTAATCAATTTACTTTATTATTTCTTATACTTAAATATACTTCCCAAAAGCACATATACAACATTGCTTATGTGAACAAAATCTTTTTGCTCTTGGTAAATCCAATACATAACATTCTCACATTATAATGTGAGCTTTATTTTCCCTGTTGTATTCTAACAAAACTGAGCTGAACACGAGCTTGTTATGATAAAAATGGTTAATAAGTGTACTTTTAGCCACTTTTTGGTCCCTCATATCCATACACATACCACAAAATAACACATAGAACATGATGAGGGTTTAATTTAATAAACTTTGAACTTGTTTTAGGGTCCTAAATATTATGAATATGTCTAAAACCATTTGATAAATTTATGCCTTAGAAAAATACCATGTTGTTGCACTTTGGTATACATTTTTATACATTTAGTACTACCCTAATTATTATTTCACCGTGAATTAGGCCATATCATCTTTCTAATATATGGGATATGAGCTCCAAATACATCATGAGACTCTGAAAAATATTCGAACAAGGTGCATAGGTCCTTTGGAACATACATCCCCAACACCTTGCCCAAAAGACTCATTTTTTCGCAACTTGCTCATAACCTCAATTATCTACTCGAAATATTCCTCAACTACCTCATAAATTTTAATTTTTCTCCCATAAAACTCCCAAACATTTTAAATTTTACCTATAAGCTTATGAAGGATGCTCACCAAATGACAAAAAGACCAAAAATAACCCTTTTTAAGCCTTTATGAAAATTATTCTTTGTATATATCTTCATAACCATTGAATCATCTAGAAAAAATCTCTACACATGAAAATAATTTTCACACATTTGTATCAAAGAGAATTATGGTGAATAAGTTGAAATAATTGTTGGAGGAAAAGTTTACTTTGGCCATCGGAAACAAAATTTCAAGTGTCGATTTTAAATTTTTCATGCTAGACATTTAGCATGACAACAAGTCCATTGAGTGAATGAGCATAAACCATTGAGTTTCATTCCAATTTTTAACTCTATACAAATTTTCAAGTGGTAAACACCTTTCACATTTTCATTATGCAATTTTCCTAAAATTGGTGAGAAATTAAAAAAATTAGAGATCCATTTATACATTAGTTATGATCAAACATATTCTACATAATATGTGTAAGGGTATTTCAAGTTGTTCTATGTGAAGTTGGATGAAAGGAATAAAATTTTTAATACCCATTTTATTTTTTTAGATAATTACACATCACAATTTAAGAAAGCATGAATGTTTTATTCGATCATAAATGTGCACGTTACAATATATGTACAACATATTTGCATTTTTATGAAGGTATAATATGGAAAATGAGATTATGATGATGTATGGGCATGTGTGAAAAGATACCTTGTAAGTGAAAAATGAATTTAAAAATTGTGCTAATTTTACATGAGTTTTGGTGAAATAATTTATAATAGTGAGTATTTTAATTTTAGCCAATTGTCATAGGGATAAGCCCCTCCTTCTTGGGTATGGGAGGATCTCATTATTGAATGTAAAATAACTAATTTTTTTGGCTGGCCATTAGTCCAGGGATCACACAAGAATACTTCCACTAAACCCATGTAAAATATCTTATAAAGTTTACAAGGAGGAATTTTATTTGAATAGAGATAAACAAGAGTAAGAGAAATATGGAGAGAGGGTTAATTTCATGAGAAAGAACTAGTAGAATATTACCAACATTAACTATAGTTGGTCCACATTAAATTAGAATAATTAAACAATGGAATAAACAAAGTAAGACTAATAAATTGGAGAGACAAAGTTATGTGAATTAATTAATCAAAGACATAAAGCTCTTGCTTTGTTATACAAGATTATAGTGCTTGGAAAATTGAAAATTTGAGAGAGAGTATAAGGAACTACGCAAGTAAATATAATAATTTTTTTATTACTTGCAGGTAGTAGTGATACTGAAACTAAACAATTAGCAACAATTAACAATTTCCAACTCCTTGGAATGGTGAAGCCATTCAAATTTATAAATTACACCTTTCCTTATCAAGTATCACCAAATCACAACACCCTTATGTTTACATAAGTACATATAATTGAGCTCACAAGTGTGATTGGATAACATGGGTACTATCTCCAAGTTGTGGGACTTACTACTTGAGATAGACCTCCGAGAAAAGTTGGTTCTTGCTCCTAAACTACCTCGCCACAATCTACTCTAATCCACCAAAACTAATTGTCCTAATCTAACTTTCCAAGGGATCAAGGAGAGAGATGCATAAAAATGAAAGCCTACACTACAAGGTGGTGATACACAGGAAAAGGAGGGGTGTGAGATTAGTCTTCCAACATGTGAGATATAGAAGCAAAGTGCACACTAGAAAGGGTGATAGCAGTTCTCCAAAATCTAACAAAATGCATTCACAAAAATATTTCATACATGCACAATAATAACGAGTCCTTGGAAGAGAATAAAATAGACACAATATTCTTGTAAAGAAGGTTGAAAGGGAAAGAAGAGTGCAAACAAACATAGTAGGGAAGATGCATCCACAAACTTGTATTTTATTGCTTCATGATATGCACAATTCAATCTATTATAAGATAAGGGCCTGGATCACCATGCAAGGAGTCCACTAAAAGGGCCTATAGCACATTGGCTTCACAAGTAAATTTTGATAGAGCTTTGCTACACTAAACTCTCTCCCTTACAATGAGCCCAACACTCCAATTTATAGAAAAATGAAAAGAGAGAGAGGAGGGGAAAATTGAAATCCTGAAATCTGTCCTTCAACCACTTGTAAGATGCATTAAATGGAGTGAAAATATTGTATGTTACTTGCAAAATTCTCCCCATACTATCCCAGTGCTGCAAAGAGAGAAGGAATGATGACCATACCTCTTAATTGCCCTCCAAACAATCAAATAATACACCGTCATGAATCCGGCCATGTTTTATGAAAAATCTCCATAGATTTCTCATCGAATCCATAATTTCTTGATTGTTGCGCATTGATCTCATAAAAATGATTCCAATGGTGCTAATTTTGTGTGATTTCATTGAGAAATGAAAAATTTATGGCCTTCTTAAGTGCGAGCAACTATTTTAGGTCTACTGCATTTTCTATCATTTGACTAGAATGAGCATTAACGATCGAGCTGAATATGTTTCATGTATTTAAATATAAATAACCTCATTAAAATTAATAAATCTATTTTCACGTAGAGGACGCCATGCCCATTCCAGAAATTCCAATTTTATGAAAATCGAGCTCGGAGTCAAAAGTTATGGCCGTTTGAAGTTTGGGAGGTCAAACTTTGACTTTTTCTTTTCTTGCAACTATTTCAAAAATTGGGTTGGCGTGTCCCAGCCTTTTCTAGACACTTTCATCTGCATCATCCGCATTGGGCTTCCTTGTCCCCGCCCTCGTCCACCATTGGCCGGACCGTGAGGGCCATTGACTTCCGCATCAGCCGCATCCCATTTAGCTTAGCTCCTTGTGTGGCGATTCCAAATTTACGCATCCCATGTGTACTTTTGTCTGATCATCACTGCATAACAAATCTCTCGTGCTACCCGCAATGCATTGATTTGTGGAAAATTGGGTTTTCATGTTCTCGCATGTCTTGACGCCCCAACTGCTCGTTGACCACCTGGGACAAAAATGTCTAATTTTGCTTGATTCTTTTGTATTTCACCACAAAATTAGTATGATGAACCTCGGTATGATCCACATTGGTACAACCCGTAGCCTCTAGACCTCCAATGCATTAAAACAAGCCTCGTGGCTTCATTTTTTTGGATTTTTCATTTTCTTCTAACTTGGATTTTTTTCTTAGATGGGGAAGTTGGGAGAAGCCGGGAACCCAAAAACACAATTTTGGGCCTCAATCAATTCTACTTGCTTGGGACTCGAAGAATCTAATGCATGTTATCAAAATTACCTTGAGGGGTGAATTTTGGATAACGAATTTGGCGACTCAAGAGGGTTATCTACCCGTTAGATGAGGTATGGCCAATCGCTTGTAGCAATCCATTGGGCATGGAGTCTATCTTGATAATCTCTCATTTGATCTGAAGTTTGAAAACTTGCATCCTTGAGCCATTGAAACATTTGTTGATTTGATTCTCCTGTGGCTGCAAATTCCTTTTCGAGAGCTTGATGAACTTTAAACATGCACACACTAGAAGCAATAGGACATGTGTGCCAACACTTAGGGAAATGAAAACTATTCTAACAATAGTACAATGTGCATAAGCACTTGGAGGAATGGAAATTCTAAATTAATATTTACAAGGGTGAGAAATTATCTTTCTAGTAGCAACGTTTGAGATGGATTCCATTGACCAGAATCTGCAACTCTTCACCATCCAACTTAGCCAACTCGGAAGGAATTTCTACCTTTGTATTCAATGATCATGTATGGACCACTCCATATGGCATCAAACTTGGAATGCTTTCCTAGCTTTGCATGATCAACATCCCTTAAACTTTTCCAAATCCTTTGTATTTTAGCCGCAAACTTGGTATGATGAACCTTGTTACGATACGCACCGGTACGACCTACACCTCTAGACCCACAATGCATTAAAACAAGCCCACATCTTCTTTTTTTGGATTTTTTTCATTTTTTTCTAACTTGTTGGATTTTTTTCCTTGGATGGGGAAGTTAGGAGAACCAAAAGGACCCCAAAAACACGATTTTTGGCCTTGAATCAATTCTAATTACTCGGATCAAGAATTTGATGCATGTTATCAAAATTACTTTGAGGGGTGAATTTTGGATAACACTTACATCTCCCCTTATGTGAGTTTTCATCTCACCTCCATGTGAAGATTCAAATTCCCTAGGAATGAAACTAAGTCCTTTTGTTATTTTTTAAAATGGAATTTTACAATGAAACATTAACTAATTTAAGTGAAAAAGATGAGAGATTCAAAAATTACATGCCAAATGAAGGGATAGAACATTAGAGATGGGAGAGAGAGAGAGGTGAAAATACAGAGATGAGGGAGTATTTTGTTGATGAAGAACCTTTTCTAATTGACCATGAAAGAATTTATTTTCCTCGACGACCTATTCAATTGGTACACGGTGATTACAAACTCATTCTTTTGTAAGATATAGAAACCTCTCAAAGTGTATTGAATAAGTTTTCAAAGTCACTATTATAAGGTCTACACTAAGATGGGAAAATGATTATATTATTAGATTACAAGGTAGGAGTTAGGGCATGGAGATATTCCCTTATAACCTAAAGGATAGAAAATTCACCTTCATGACAACTATGTATCCTTTATAAATTAAATAATCCAAAGATGTCAGGGACACAATCTTTATCACATTCTCCTTTTGAAATAGGCCTTCTCTTATAGATAGAAATATTTCTCCCCGAATGAAATTCCATTCTCTTGACCTCTTATGGTACTAACCACTTTTTGGTGCCCCATCTCCATGCACATTCCACAACATAACACATGGAACATGATGAGGGTCTAATTTACTCAACTTTGAACTTGTTTTAGGGTCCTAAATAGTATCAATATGTCTATAACCCTTTGAGAAATTTCTTCCTTGCAAAAATACCATGTAGTTGCATTGGTATACAGTTCTATACATTTAGTACTACCCTAATTATTATTTCACCATGAATTAAGCCATATCATCTTTCTAAAATATGGGATATAAGCTCCAAATAATTCACGAGAATCTTAAAACTCTTCAAACAAAGTGACTAAGTCCTTTGGAACATACATCCTGCACACCTTGCCCAAAAAGACCCATTTTTTTCTACTTGTTCATAACCTCAATTATCTTCTCAAAATATTCCTCAACTACCTCATTAAATTTCATTTCTCTCCCGTAAAGCTCCCAAACAATCTATTTTTTTCTTATAAGCTTATGAAGGATACTCACTAGTGACAAAAAGACCAAAAATAACCCTTTTTAAGCCTCTATGAAAATTATTATTTCTTTAGATCTTCATAACCTCATGAATCATCTCGAAAAAAATTTCTACACATGAAAATAATATCGGCACATTTGTATCAAATACAATTATGGTGAATAAGTTGAAATAATTGTTGGAAGAAATGTTTACTTTGACTAGGAAATGGAATTTCAAGTGTGGGTTTTAAATTTTGCATGTTATACATTTAGCATGACAACAAGTCCATTGAGTGAATGAGAATAAACCATTTAGTTTCATTCCAATTTTGTGACTCTATAAATATTTTCAAGTGGTCAACACCTTTTGTGTTGTCATTAGTCAATCCACTCAACTAAAGAGATAATTTAGGCAAATTTGAGACCCTAATCATAGTTGTTACTATGTGATGTGAATTTGGACTCAATTTCCCCATAATTATATCATGCATTACATAGTTAGTTGATTGGTTCAATAAGAGAAGAAATATTGATTAAATTGAGCCATGTGAAACTTATTGAACTATATGATTTTATTTTTACTTCATATAGACTAATTAAAACTCTAGGCATGAATCAATCAGTCAATTCGATTGAAATTGAAGATGCAATTTGTGATGTAGGAGTATCACGGGGGAATTGAATTTATTACATAAGTTTTACAATATTAGTTAAGTATGGGCACGCATAAGGATGGTGAGAATGATACCGAAGAAAATAATGTGCAACACAAAGGTTGGGTGATGGTGATGATTCCATGGAGAAATATTAATTAAATTGAGCCATGTGAAACTTATTAGAACTATATGATTTTATGTTTACTTCATCTAGGATTATTAAAATCTCTAGGCATGAAACAATCATTAATTAGATTTAAATTGACAATGCAATTTTTGATGCAAGAGTATCATGGGGAATTGAATTTACTACATAATTTTTCAATATTAGTTAAGTATGGACACACATAAGGATCGTGAGAATTATATCGAGAAAGTAAAGTGCAACACAAAATCAAGTTGTTGGTGATGATGGCATACGACTTTCACAAATAAGTTATACAATAAATAAATTGTATAATGTGCATTGAATATAAAATTTAAATACAAAAATGTGTACACAATGTGAGTGAAGTATACCATTTGACGGGATACGATTCATAGGAGTAGAGAGATGAGCCGAGTCACACATAACATGTGAAACTTTTCAAGGGTCATGAAGAAACACCATTTTAATAGCTCTAGGAGTTTATTTTATTTTTACAATAGTCCCAATAGTGGGAGTAGTATTTTTTTATGTCATCAAGGAATTTTAAAATAATATATATATATATATATACATGTGTATTGATTTGTTATGTAATAGAATACATTTCACGAGTCCATAAATTTGAGTAGTTGTTGTTATCTTTGAGAGTTGTGAGGTTTGTAATATCTAAAATTGACACATGTAACAATCCTACAAATTTAAGTAAATAATAAAAATGTCGCTAAACCTAAACAATGATTATATTATTTCCCAAACTAGACATCAATTTTAGAATTTAAACCCTAAAATATTTAGGTTGAATTTTGAAATTCTTAAAAATATGTATGCGATTGATGAGATTATATTATGAAAAACTATCTCCTAAATCATGACTCATAAAGATGTGAGACTAGTTCCATAAGATTCATTGTGATGCTAATTTCATATATTTACTAAAATAAATTAAAAGTATAATATTTTCATTTAATATTTTTATAATTTATTATTTATTACATGTATGTGTTCCTTGAAATACACACTCAAACCCAACTCTTCTAGGCTTAGAATTTCTTTAGTTTTCTCGAACGTGAGCCTTGCACCTATTACAACACAACAACCTATGTGTTTTTCAATAAAATTTATAAAATCATATTTCACGATGATAAATTCTACAAAAATGATTGCAATCCATCTTTAAAAGTTACCTAAAACATAAATAAAGCTATTCTCTTTATAAATAGATACTTTTAAATTATTTTAACTATTGTAAGGTTTTTATTTATATTCATTTTAAGCTATGACTTTATACCTTGACTCTATTTTAAGTGATTTTAAATATCTATATATTTCATGTATCTTTTGTTTGACTTCTCCAAATTGAATAAAATTTATACAGTCCCAAACTCGGAATACTTCTTTACATATTAAAAATCTGATTTTGATATTTTTGAGGTAGTTGGGGGATGGTCGATCAGTATGTTAGTTTTCGATTTTCAAAATCTTTGTACTTGGAAAATTAGAAAAAAATACTCACTAAAAATATATACATATATAAAATCTATCCCATACTAGATGTTCCTATCCATCTTTCTACTAAAGAGTCTTAAAAATACTAAATAGTGTTATAATATGAGGGGGCATGATTAAATATCTACTAAGTTTTTACAAAAATAGGATCACCTATTGAAATTTTATTTCTTTAACACACATAAACTTAACAATTTTCAAAAAAATAGTATTTTGGTAACTAGATTCAAAATTCTACATTTCATGTTCATATAACATCTTCAAAATTTTAGTGTAACTATCTCAAATGACTCTTATAAATTGAAGTTTCCTATTTTTCATAAAAATTGTCCTCTTAAGACCCCATTTTAGGCCCCCATTTCGATGTACTTACCCTATTAGAAACTACAAATATGTTCCATATCAATTAAAATATGGAAAGTAATCTAAAATGTGTGAGCTTGTTAATTACAAAAAGTACTTGTATCAAAATATATGGTTAAATTTAGGAGGAATATTTTATGAGTATGAAAGGAACAAAAATAGAGATCGATGATTGGATGGAAAATCCAAGTAAGAAAGGATACATCCCACATGGTACTATTATTTCAAAGTGATTGAATTTGTATAAAATTACTCATCTGCAACCAAAAATGGATGTTCTGTTATAGTCCTACATTTCATTGAAAGTTGATATTTTTGTGCATATAACACTCATGCAATTTTCTTAAATTATCGAGAAATTATAAAAAATTAACAGAGACATTTATACATTAGTTATGATCAAACACATTCTACATAGTATGTGTAAGGGTGTTTCCAGTTGTTCTATGTGAAGTTAGATGAAAGGAAAACAATTTTTTATAACCATTATATTTGTTTAGATAATTGCACATCACAATTTAAGAAAGAATGAATCTTTTATTCGATCAAAATGTGCACGTTACCATATATGTACAACATATTTGAATTTTTACTAAGGTATAACATGGAAAACGAGATTATGATGATGTATGGGAATGTGTGAAAAGATATCTTACAAGTGAAAATTGAATTTCAAAAATTGTCCTAATTTTACATGAGTATTGGTGAAATAATTTATAACAACAAAGATTTTGGTTTTCACCAATCTGTGATAGGGATAAACCCCTCCTTCTTGGGTATTGGGAGGATCTCAATATTGAATGTAAACTAACTAAATTTTTGGGTGGCCATTAGTCCATGGATCACACAAGAATACTCCACTAAACCCATAGAAAATATCTTATAAAGTTTACAAGGGAGGAATTGTATTTGAATAGAGATAAACAAGAGTAAGAGAAATATGGAGAGAGGGTTAATGTCATGAGAAAGAACTAGCGGAATATTACTAACATTAACTATAGTTGGTCCACATTAAATTAGAAGAATTAAACCATGGAATCAACAACAAGACTAATAAATTGAGAGACAAAGTTATATGAATTAATTATTCAAAGACATAAAGTTATTCCTTTGTTATACAAGATTATATTGCTTGGAAAATTGAAATTTTGAGAGAGAGAAGGAACTAGGCAAGTAAATAGAAGATTTTTTTTTATTACTTGCAGTAGTAGTAGTGATACGAAACTAAACAATTAACAACAATTAACAATTTCCAACTCCTTGATCGGTGAAGCCATTGTAATGTATAACTTACACCATTCCCGACCTCTCCCCTAACGTGACTTTTCATCTCACCTCTATGTGAATTTTCAAATTCCTAGAATGAAACTAAGTCCTTTTATTATTTTTTAAAAGGGAATTTTACAATGAAACATTGACTAACTTAAGTGAAAAAGATGAAAGAGTAAGAAAGTACATTCTAAATGAAAGGATAGAACATTAGAGAGGGAGAGAGAGAGAACTAAAAATATCGAGATGAGGGAGCATTTTGTTGATGAAGAACCTTTTTCTAATGGAGCGTGAAAGAAGTTATTTTCCCTTCACCACCATTGTTGAATTGGTACACGGTGATCACAAACGCATTCCTCTCGTAAGACATAGACACCTCTCAAGCTATTGAATAAGTTTTCAAAGTTACTATTATAAGGTCTACACTAAGATGGGAAAATGATGATATTATTAGATTACAGGTAGGAGTTAGGGCATGGAAATCATCCCCTTATCCTTATTGATCAAAAATTCACCTTCGTGACAACTATGTATCCTTTTTGAATTAAATAATCCTCAAGATGTCGGGACAAAATCTTTCTCACATTCTCCTCATCGAAGTAGGCCTTCTCTTATAGATAGAAATATTTCTCCCCGAATGAAATTCCCTTCTCTTAACCTCTTATGGTACTAGAACATTGTGGTTATAATCTCATTCTATGAGTTGCAGCAGCACTCTCAAGGTATCAATGAGTGTTTAGAAACAAAACTTTGATACATTAAACTACATGGACTTGTGATGACTTCTTGATCTTGCAAAATGATTGTCCTGATACCTAGGTAGCCTATGGTTCCATTGACTTTATTTTCCATAGTGTTTCATTCTTACATATACCTTTCCATGGTGTGATTCACATGATGTTTCTCCTCTTGGAAAGACATTTAAGCACAAGGTCATAGTTTAAGGGTGGAGATCACTATCTTTCTCCTCATGACTTCCGGAGCTTCCCAATTTACATATGTGAAATTTTTTTGAGTGCTTTAAGCATGAAGATCACCTTTCATTGAATTCTTGGATGAATTGATTCATCCAGCTTTCTTGCACTTCACTTCAAGACTAAGTATTGGGAGCATGTGGGGATTTCTTCCTTGTTTGATTGATGAGATATATTCACAACCTTGTAAATATGGAAAAATAATGAGGTATGTGGAATTTGAGTTGATACAATTGATTTCAATTAAATTGCAACAGCTATTGTTTTTGGAAGGTCGCCTCTAGGCTACCTATTTTTAGCAAGTTTTCCCAATTTTAGGTTTCTAATGTTTTTATCTTGTTTAGTGTAATAAGGATGTTGAGAGTTAACCATTTTTAAAACCTACTATATTTAGAAACATGAAGCCTCAAAGCTTACTATTTTTATATAGAGGTATTCTCGGTGTTGGATTGAAATGAAATTGGTTTCAAAAGTTGAGGTTTTGCTTTGAGACCTTTTGCTTCGCTTTTGAGGTTTTTCTTTTACCATAACTTCGTAGATCTAAAAAGAAAATTCTTGAAGTGTAAATTTATAATAAATGCTAAAACTTACACATATAATATACGGAAATTCTCTTATAATCAGATTGCATACATTTTTGAGAGGAATCTACTAGTAAAGTTTGATAGAAATCGAGTGCATCGTTTTGGAGATATGAGTAGTTTTCAATTTCAGGAGTATGGATATTTGGAATAATTTCAACATCATAAATGATGAAAATGAAGGTTTGTAATGAAAATAAAATCCCCATAAATTATTGAAATGAAAAAGTATTGGCAAGGAGGAGTTATTAACTTTTACTTTACAAGCTTTAACCCAGATCAAATCGAACAGTATAAACCATGGTTGGAGGAGGGTTGACTTGGAGTTACAGCATAAAAAATACAAAGAAAAGAGGAAAAGGGTTGACATGGAGTTATTCATTTATGAGAAGACTACACAACTTCAATGCAACTCATAATGTGAACCCATCCATGCAACCGCAATTCACACAAACCATGCTCGCTCTGTGTCCGAACACCAACACCAACCTATGCGCGGGTCCATTTCTCGATTCCTCCGCCAATCGCTTCTAATAGACATTTAATATAAGGAAAGGGAGTGTTTGGGTTGGACTAGGCTCTCTTTACCAAAAATAAGTCAAAGACAATGGTGGAGCGCTTTGTAAACGACCAAAATACCTTCTTCGCAGTATTTGCACGGTCCATGCAAAAATGGACTATGCATTACAATATGAGAATTGGTGTGAGTATATATATTAACTTGAATTAAGATTGTTTTGTTCCAGGTAACAGTCGGCAGTTGGTTTCTTAATTGCATTTCTTTCAATGTAAAATGAACACTATGTCCAACAATACTACGCAGGACTTCTCTACTAGGATCCTAAAAATAGTAATTGCCATCTTAATAGGCACATTGAAGGAAGACCACACCATACTCGTGATGCGCAAAGAAAACTGAATTTTTTGAAGCCTGGTATATGAGATTTAAGTAAAGGTGTAAGTAAGTACTACGTATGTAGTTCTGAAAAAAATTATTTGGGATTGTTAGGAGTTGGGACACACGTTCAAGGCATGGTCATATACGATCAGTCTAAGTGATTTACATCTACAGGATCCTCTGGATATGCACAAAGTCCCTGGTCCTTTCAAACCACATGAAAAATCTCGTGACTCGTGAGTTGACCCATTGTTTATTCCACACTTAAAAGCATTTGGAACAATTGTTTGTGCAAAAAAATGAATGTGATATGTTACGTGACAGCCGGAAATGATTTTATGTGTTTGAAAAGCACAGCTCCTATCACACCCGACAACACCTTCCGTGTCCTCCACCATCCGATTTAAATGCATCGCCTCACACAATCTCTATCGTTTGTTTTCTAACAAATTTCAGAACCAGACGATTCCCATTCAACTGGGGTATGCATGTCATCATAAATATGTCCGCGATGACCACTTTCTGATTTACATCGATACGGAGGAGTCATATTTTACACCTTCCACTCCCCCTATATATAATTTACAGATGCCTTCAGCATAATTATGTCTATTTATGTAAAGTAATGCATTTATATTTATGTATATATATGCATGTCTATGTATTCTTTGTGTGTGTGTATGTGAGAAACTTGGTAGATATGCTCAAATTAAAGACATAAAAAAATTTAATTTCTCACACAATAATGTTACATTTATATAGGGAAAATAATAGAATAAATCTTATCGTTAATTTATCTTTTGATAAGTACATACACATAAAGATTAGGTATCTCCTATAATCAAGGAGGAGTTCAATTAAATTGTACTCTCAAATCTTATTTTATGTATAATTGACTCAAAATATATTACTTATTAAGAAAAATTAAAAAAACCTCGTTATCATGACCGCTATTCACATAAAACTAATGTAGTCTATTTTATTAATAATGAGTTGTTTTATAAAAAATCATTATAATAATATTAATCCATACAAACCAACTCACATAATCTAATGTGAGCACTAACATAGATAAATTCCTAACATTCCCCCTTTATTGCAAACATGGGAGTAAGCACACCAATCTTACGAGAAACAAAAACATGTGTCCTTACCGGATGCAAGCTTTAATTTCTTAGCCATGCTAAACTAGATATCTACCGACATGATCAGCTACATATGAGAATTTAGTAGTTCCTACTATTAGGATTTTTACATCGACCTTCTTACCAGAAATTCCACAAGTGCTAGCTTATCTAAGAATTTTTAACTTGACCGATGAGAGGTACTTCTTTGAGCTCCATGAAATAGTAATTATTGACCAAGGGACAAGGGTGAGAACAAGAGCATGTGTAAATTGTTTAGGTATGATGTTATCTCGAGGCACTGCAGACAATAATACAATTATTCAATTTGTATCCATTGACCAGCAAGGAGAAGGACAAGGGTTCAATTGTACTCTCAAATCTTATTTTATGTATAATTGACTCAAAATATATTACTTATTAAGAAAAATTAAAAAAACCTCGTTATCATGACCGCTATTCACATAAAACTAATGTAGTCTATTTTATTAATAATGAGTAATTTTATAAAAATCATTATAATAATATTAATCCATATAAACCGACTCACATAATTTAATGTGAGAACTAACATAGATGAATTCCTAACATTCCCCCTTTATTGCAAAACATGGGAGTAAGCACACCAATCTTACGAGAAACAAAAACGTGTCCTTACACGATGCAAGCTTTAATTTCTTAGCCATGCTAAACTAGATATCTACTGACATGATCAGCTACATATGAGAATTTAGTAGTTCCTACTATTAGGATTTTTACATCGACCTTCTTACCAGAAATTCCACAAGTGCTAGCTTATCTAAGAATTTTTAACTTGACCAATGAGAGGTACTTCTTTGAGCTCCATGAAATAGTAATTATTGACCGAAGGGACAAGGGTGAGACCAAGAGCATGTGTAAATTTTTTAGGTATGATGTTATCTGAGGCACCAGAGTCAATAATACAATTATTCAATTTGTATCCATTGACCAAATGAGGAGAAGGACAAGGGTTCAATCTTTCCGGAAAGGGGAAGATGTGGAGATAAGAAGGTTCTAAGATGCAACATTTCTAAGAGTGGGAAGTGACTATTTTACATTGAGGTTTGTGGAACATGACTTTGAATTAATTCCTTTGATAAACTAGACAAATTTATCAAATTTCTTGGGATGAGTTCTCAAATAATCAAATTTAGAAATTTGGACCTTGGACTTCTTTACATGTTTAATTATGTCAAAATGAGACTCAAGAGGAGGGTGAAGGTGTAGATGTAGTAGTGAGAGGTTGACTACTTCTTGGAATGGCATTGGTACTATTTTTATTCATATAATTACATTTTTATGCATAAATGGGGGTAGAAATTTGACAAGGAGAGTAAATTTTCCCGTAGTAGAAGATGTAGAGATGATTGGGGATATTTCATTGTTTTTGATTGTATGGGATAGGGAAACAATGATCCTCCTTTTGTTAATAATTTTTATAGAGTCGCCACTTTAGGATATATTGAATTTGAAAGAATCATCCCTCTCTTGAGACTTTAAATGGGTGAACATCGCATACAAATTACTATTCATATAAAAGATGGTTTCATCATCTTCATCATCCAAAGAAGAGGTATATTAATAAAATCCAATGTTTCTAGCAAATTCAATTTATTCAATAGCCAATAATCCATAATTATTTTCATCTTCAAATTGAGCTTCATCCTACTCTTCTTCTGGCATTGCTTCACATCCGACATTAATAGAAGAGATAATGTTCTTTATCCTCCACTTATTTTGTTTCTTTTCTTATTTTGATTTTTATTTGGATAACCTTTCCTCAAAAAGGTGGCTTATGAAATTTTCTTCTTTAATGAAATCACATCATGAGCCAATTTTTGAAGAAGGGAATTAGTGCACCTTCTTAATAAATTTGATGATTTTTCTTACCATTCATATTCTTCATTTCTCGTAAAAACATAAGATCATATTCTACTTGATGGAATATACTTTAGCATTTTCTATACTTTTAGGTTCATATCTCTCGTAGGATAAATCTAACGTCTAGAAATTGTGCATTTGTGAAGAATCTATTTTTATCATTAGATGGTAAAAATTCCACTTGTAATCTATTCAATAATATGGTGAATTAGGCCACAAAATATCTCACGAGTTCATTTGTTTCTTTTCATTTGGACCAATTGAAAATTAATATCTTGAGAGTCTTCCTCTGATTTAGACATTTCTTCGAATTTGATTTTAATATCATTCCAATTTATGATGGATCGCGAGGGAAAGAGGTGAAACCATTCATCTAATTTCTCTTAATTTTATTCTATGAAAAACCTTTTAAACTCCAAGAACTCCACATGAGGTGAGAAAAGCTGCGAATATGTTCTTCAAGAATCAAGGTGTCATTAACCTTGAATTTGGGAAAATTCTTGTGAGATTCCTTTTGGTAATTCATGGAGAGGTGGTGTAAGAGCAAGAGGACCAATGATCCTTCCCCATAGAACAGGTTGTTGAGTTTCTTCCATTTATTCTTTATCTTCTTCTTCTACTTCTTCTTCAGAGGAAGAATAGATAATGCGGTGGTGCAACTAGAGATTATGTAGGATTCTCAATTGGATTTCATGTTGTATAAATTGATGTACCATATGAATATGATGTTTGAGAGAAGTAGTATGGATTATATTTTTTATTAGATCTAATATTGTTGTCTTTGAAGAGCTTCAAACTTTGTATCAACAATACCTCTCAATTTATCCAATCTAGTGTATCTCTTCTAATCTACCTTTTGAAAAACCTACAACAAGAATAGAAACAGAAACAATTGAAAAAAATGGTTTCTTTCAAGGATCAAGTTTAATTTTTTGATATTTTATTTTTTTATTTTTATTTTTAATGGATTTTGGATCATTATAGGCTATGCAAGTGATAAATCGACTACACAATGGGTATGAAAAGTTCTTGGAAAAATAATTTTCCACAAGGGGAAATTAAAAGTTTTCTCCAAGCACTCTAGGACTACGTCCTATACATAGGAGTGTAGAAGATCCATTTAATGAAAAATTGAAATATATACACTACTATAACCATCATGGTGGCTTTTCAACATGGGATCGGACTTGAATAATCCATTAAAAACATGTGCAAAAAGGAGATGGAGGAAAGGTGTGTGTATGGAGAGAAGGAAGAAAGTGCGAAGGGGATTTTACTAAATAAATAACAAGATGAGTTTATTGACATAAAACAAGAATATTTACAATTTAACAATGAGAAGACACCATGTCAAGGAAAGAGAAAGAGGAACTAAAACAAGGAAATCTAATTGTATTTACATAATGTTGCTTAAGTCATCATAATCATGGAGTAAATTTGAGATGGAGGTGATACATAAGATGAGGAGATAGAAGAATTACGAGTTTCTTGCTTGTAGTAAGAAAATGGGAGCTATCAAATAAACAAATGAACCCTTTTGAATCAAGAAGCCATTATAATTTATATCTTTTCAATTTGTCTCTTCCTCTACCCCTCACACAAGCTTTCATAGTCCCACCACTTGTGACATTTCACATTTCTCTAGGAAATAAAAATAAGCCTCTTTTTTATTAATGACAAGGAGACTTTTATAATTAAAAATTACAATGGTCACTTAAGGATCTGAAAAAGAGCCATAAAGTACAATTCACAATAGAGAATTAAAAATTAGAGATAGAAAACACAGAGAGGAGAGATGAAGCCTCCTAATGTGCTCAATCTTTTAAAAAATCAGCTTTGGGGTCTCATCTAAATAATAAAATTCTTTAGCCATATCGGGTACCCTGAGAGAAGGAGTGAGAATTTAATGATCAATAGACCATTGAAATCAAGTAAAAACCATTCATCCACTTGAAGCAACCTAACAATATTTGAAACATTTCCATATATCTCTGATCATTCTTGCATATGATCCACCTGGTATGCACAATAAGAAAAATTTATTGTGCTCTATGTGATCCTATCACGTGAATGACCATGGAGACCTATGAGAAAAAATGAATCAAAAAACTAAATATTTTTTCCGAAATTTTAGGGTGAAGGAGAGATACTCGAATGAAGAATTCTTATAACTTTTGATGAATCCATCAAGATGAGATAGGAATCATTGTGAGACTAATTTTAGGGAACCAAGTGGGCTTCATTTACACTGAGCTACAATTGAATTTTCAATTCTTTATACGTGTGAACTTTCCCATGTCCATTACTTATATGAGGTACATCATGTTTCCTTCATCCAAAAATGTAGGATTTGGCTTGTAAACGAAGTATATAATGTTTACCATGACTAGAACCAATGAGATGGGAGGAGATGAACATGTGTGACCAACTTTAGATCATTACAAGAACTTATTATTTTAGTAAGTAAGGATTAGGAATACTTACTATTTTTATAAATGGATCATCCTAGGGTCATATTAGAATTAAATTAGTCTCAAAAATTTTGGTTTGCAATATGAGGATTTTCTCTAAATTTCAAAGGATTTCAAGTTCCAGGGTGTTAAGATTTGATAAAACATCTTTTTTTGGCTTTAAATTTCAAATGGTTGTATAAAATATCTAATATAATCAATCTAAATAGTGATATACTCTTCATTAAGGCATTTTTGGTTGAGGTAAAGGTTACCAAAGTTTGATGGAAAATGAGCACGAGGTTTGGAAGATATGAGAAAACATGATTTTGGGCATGAAGGACATTTGATGAAATTTTAGAAGCATAACAACATACGAGAAGAAATGGGAGAGATAAAATTAAAATTTAATACAGAAAATGACTAATTATGAAGTTATGCCCCATTTAAATTTATTTTCCTCACACTTGCAAACCTTAGCGCACATTAAACCCATAAAATATCAACCCGGGTTAGGTGGAGGTTGGAGGTTTTTTTGCACCAAAAAATATAGGGGAAAATGGACTTAAAAAGTCCAAAACACGCCATGGTTGATACTCTAATAAGGAGGGGTCCAAATTTTATTAAAATGGTTAGTTAATAACACTTTTTTAACACCCTATTTATCAATTTTAAGTGAGGAAAAGTTTCCACCATGGGTTACGAGACTAATGTTTCACCCATGTCCCCTAATATGATGGTAAAAAGGGAAATCAGCCTCCAAAAGTCCACCATGGGTCTATTTTTCACAAAAAAGTGGTCAAATCCCAACTTATGGTGAGTTTAAGACTTGATTCTATCACCTCAAGTCATTACATAAGTGGTGTAACCAAATCCTCCATAATGGGAACACACTTTGGTGTCTCCCATGTCCCTTTTACTAAGGGAAATGGGGAGTAGTGATATCCACACCCAAAACTCTGCTCAAATCTGATTACTTGTACTAACATTGTCTAACTCAAAGTGCAAATAGACCAAGGAGTGGTATTTCAAACCCAAGAGAAAGACATGGATATTAGAGGGAAAACATTATATTATTTTTACTCCAAATGACACACTTAGTCCATTACAAAAATGTTTCGTACTTGATTCATCTTGAAATTTTCCATTTTATCCCATGCATGTGTGTCGATAAGTTGAGTTAACACTAGATTCCAAAATCCTATTTTTAGGCTTGTAAATCTTCCCGAGGTTCCCAAAACATGTTGAGCAAGTTCAACCTTGTAAAATGACAGTTATGTTGGTCTATTGGAAAGGTTTTTGAATTTTTAATACTCCCAAAATTTTACATTCATTATTTAACTATGAATTAGTATGTTTCATCTTTACAATATCTTTGATCCATTTTCCCAAGACCTCTTCACCTCTTATGAAATATTTTGAACAAGGCATTAGCTCCTTTGAAACATGTATTTCCCAATATATTGTTAAAAAAGACACAATTTTACTTGAAAGGTTCTCAACCTCTCATGGATCCACATAATTATCCAAAACTTCCTTGGATCATATTATTACTCTCCGAGAATAACCTACAGATGGTTTTTTCCTTGTATATAGCTTTCGATGGATGTCTTTCTAGGACAAAAATACAAAAAATAATCCTTTTGAAGCCTCTCGTAGAATTATTCTTTCATATATCTTAGTACCCTCATGAAAAAATCTAGGTACACTTCTATACACATGAAAAATTCTTGGAAAAATTAGGATGAAATAGTTGAAATGTTGGTTGGAGGAAATATTTAAATTTACTTTGGGAAAGGGATTTTCAAATCTAGGTTTTATTTTCATGACCAAAATTTTTAATTTTACATGCTATAAAATTAACATGATAACACCATAGTATAGAAATCAAAGTTTAACGTGAAAATTTTGAACTTATTTTAAACATAGCAATATGTAAGTAGATAAGCATAATAATAGAAATAATACACCTAATTATTTTGGGAGAGAGGGGAAGAGAGACTTCCCCCTACGATTTTCATGGATATTTTATATTTTGTGTAAGGGATGGTTCAAAGGAATTGGGGGTGATTATTCCTCAAGTGGAATGTGCCAACGAGGAAAAAAATATTTGCAAATGTACTCTACATGGTGAAGAGAACTATATTGGGAGTGTTATACTTGCTTCACATCCCCTCAAAAATATAAAAATGGAAACTCACTCCTATAAGGATAACAATCACGTCAACAATTTCCAAGATCTTTGGATAAGTGCCATTGTAGATGAACATCAAGTTGATTGATTTGAAAATGTTGACACAATATACTCGGGGTAATGCTACCTTGCACACAAACTTAGTGCCACCATAATATAAACTATACCATTCAGCTTGTCATTTAAATTGAGTAAAGATCCTATAAATTTCATTTATAAATTTTACTTATAAAACTATTGAATTCACCCCAGGACAAAAGCTTATGAAATGGGTCATAACATTTCGATGTTATTTATTTTTCTATATGGTTTGGTCCGTGTATGTTTTCTGAATCAAGTATGTTTCTGAGCCATATAAATGATCCTCTCGAGGTGTCTTATTTCATCCATGTTATTCTATTTTTGATTCTAAAATTTCATGAGGATGAGATATCATCCAATAATTTCCTCTTTGTTTAGGGTGCATGATATAAAACAATGTGAGAACAACCCAAACAAGAAGACACGTAGCTGATGTGAACATGCATTGTAGGATTCACACATGGGGACATATGGGATTACACACAATGTATACCATGTCTACATAGTAATATAGTAGAAAAACTACCAAAGTATTGGTATCAAGAAATTGGAAAACAACATAGTAGATGTCCCAAAAAGTATGGAAAGACACACAAATATAACAACATGGAAATTAATATGTTGTATACATGGGAAACCTTAATATGGCACAATATAATTGAGGCACTCCATGCCAATAAGTAATATTGGGAATTTCATGCAAACAAGTGAAAGATTGTAAAACTATAAAAAAGCCATAATATGAAGATGGTCCCAATTTAGAAGTAACCTACAAAAACATTAATACAAATTAATAACCCATTAGCATGTTAGTGTAATAAATTAATAAAGTATAACCTATTGTAATAATAGAAACTGAATGTGAGAATTCTTAAAGTGGATTCCCCCACTTGTTACACAATAAGTGTCAACAATTGTGCATCACGTAACATGTTATTTGTATCTTGCATTCAAATAAATGTAGGACATAAACATGTGTGTATAGGAAAAGGACATAGTAATCTACATATCGCTGTAACGTGATAAGTAATGTGCAACTTCAATAATATAAGCATGTAATAGAAATAACTAAGAAAGAGCGATGCAAATATTTTGGATGTTTGTATATATTTGAATGTTTTTGTATTTTTATGATATTTGAATGTTTTTGCATTTTTAGGCCCCTGATGGCATAGATGCAAACCTATTCTCTCAAGATAAGGAAGGGTGCTATAGGATTTCATCTAGGGGGAATATCTATATAATTAGTGCATTTTTATGAATATAAACTAGGTAACCAAAAGTTGGAATGTGAGGCTTCCCCCATGTGTGTGTATGTGTAAAGTTATGTCATGGTATGTATCCACTCCCTTAATAATCAAGTTGAACCTATAAAAAAGTGTGTCATCAGGAAATTAGAGGGAATTTAAATGCCCACCACTATGTAAGTAACATATGAAGTAAGAAAAGGACTCGCTTAGAGACAAGTATACACGACATTATGTGTAGCACAAGAGATACTAATGAAGATAGTGAAGAGAAGTAGTGGTAAACGATTTATTAATATTGGGGTATTGTAATACAAAATTTTGTTATTTTGTGTCCCCTTTAAGCTAATACTAAGTATTAGATTTTACATTCTGCCTCTCTTTTTGTGGGGTTAAATCTGATGGATGAATGCCTAAAATCATATTATTAGTAGGGATATGACTATACATAGTTAGAGCTTCTTGTGAGTGATTCCACGACATAAGAGAGTATGATTGATTAGGATGTCATGCATGAAAGGTGTGAAAGTGCATGGAGATGGGGTACCAAAAATGGGGGAAAAAATCTATTTGGAGATAAATACGAGAATAATTTTGAAAAACATGATTGCTTTTTGAATTATTAGGATTGGTAATCACCAAGCTTAAAAATGCTCGAGTTAAAAGCTACTCACGTTCTTGTTAGTAATGTTGTATATGTTCGATTGAGCTATATATTTACAAAACTAAAAAAATGTTGTATAAGTTTTTCATTTATTAATTTTTATACTAGAATATTTTTCGCATAATTTATTTTAGTAAATATAATAAATTAGGATCACTCGCACCTTATGGAAATAGTCTCACAACTCTATAAGTCATGGTTTAGATTATAGTTTTTTCTATTCTAATATGATATGTACACGTATTTTTTTCAGGATTTCAAATTTCTAACTAAAGCTTTTAAGTTTTAAATTTTACAATCGATATCTATTTTATGAAATAATATAGTCATTTTATAGGTTTTTGGGTATTTTTTATTTATGATAGACATGTTGTTATCCAAGATGTATAACATGAAAAATTGAAACTTTGAGCATGAAAACTAAGCCTATATTGCAAAATCATGTTTCCCTATCATTGTGAATCCTTTCTCTTGCATTTACCTAAGTTAAACCCTTACCCTAGCTTATAAGAAAGTCTTAAAAATATTTTCATGTTTATTTCAGTGTGTGCAAGGATGATATCCGAAGATGATTGATGAATTCATTTTGACTGGATGAAATAATACTTCCTCCGGAGTTCTACAATGTCATTATCTCTATCTACAGGAAATAAACAATCCTTTGAGAGAGTTAGGAGAAAATACAAGGAATCTAAGCATGATGTCAAATAATATTGAATATGTTTGAGGTAATTTAGGAAAGTTTAATAAATAAAATTTGATTTAGGGACAACTTGTGGAATACTTTGGGTCTTCTTGTGCAGGGAATTAATGTCGTAATGGTGAAATCTAAAACCATCGATGATTCTCGAGAGTTATAGAAGGATTCGGAAACAACAAAATTGAAGGATTAAATAATGAACATGATTGTGAAAATGAATCTTTTTCTTTTCCATTTGAGGAAGAATACCTTCTCAATGGTGAATGTATGAGTATGAAAGTACTCAAGTATTTTGAGGATGATACCACTCTTCAAGAAAAAGAGTGATATTCAATGATATTTGGGAATGTGAGTTCCAAGTTTTCAACCATTTCCTCAAGACCCAATGTGAATACTTTCGAAATAAGTATGAATGTTAGTATGATTTTTTACTTTTCCCTTTCGGTGTAAAAGAATGTATTAATAATGAATGGGATGAAATGAAGGTGTTTATATCTCCCATGTGTACCTCCATCATGGAGAGTATTATTACATCCCATAATGAGAATGATGATCATTTTGTTTTGTCCCGAAATTTATGTGCACTCTCTTTTCACGACATGAAATTCTATGTAATTCACATCATAGCATGTAATGGGTCAAACCGTAGATGTTGAGTATGATAGAAAATAATTTGGGGTAGTTTTCAAACATGAATCAAAAGGATATCTATGATGATGTTGAATATTTAAAAATACCTACCAAGATCCATCTCACAAAAGAAATTGTCATAGAGAACATGACAAATCAGGAGTAGTTGCTCATTGGAGAGCATGAGGCTAGTTCTGAACAAGGTGAGCCCAAAATGGTCAAAAATCAATCTTGTGGTAGTGTGAGGATGAAGAATGTGAAATCACAATCACGAGTGAATGAAAAAATGGATTGGAAACCCAAAATGGAATTTCAAGACAATGAGAAAAGTGAGAATTTCATATTGACCCTCACTTACTAGAATAATCATGAAAATTTCCTCAAGAAGTTGAGTAAAATGTCATACTTCATTGAACTAGTAAATTTATTTGTTGAGAAAAAATAATTTAATGCTACCCACACATGGTAACATCCAAAAGGGAAAATGTTCTACAATGAAATCAGGTTGTCCCCGCATGTACCACATGTGGTTTAGATATTATTACTTATTATGTGGTGTGTTTCCTTTTTATCATGTGTTTTTTTAGTTTTTCTTGTTCATGTGGCTTACATGTACTATTGGTGTGATGTGTGACTCTATTTTCCCAATAGGTAAGCCATTGGTCTTCTTCCCCAAGAGACAGTTGAGATTCATTACTGATAATTTTTCCTTCTTCTAATTTACAAAAATTATTCAAGTATGAGCCAATTGTTTTCATATGAAATTTTATTACATTTTATTTGATATCCAGATTAAAAATTTGTCTCCTTTATGTCAAATTTCTCAAAATTGCTTGAATTGCTTGAATTTCCTAAATTGCTCATTTTCCAAGATCAACTTCAATGGAAGTTTTTGTGAGCCTTAAAGAACTTCATAAGTCTTGACCATAGTCAATTAAAATGTATCGATTCTTGTCCACAATGGTGTGACTCAAGAACACTCTTAAGTGTTATAACCCAATTCTAGGTAGATTTTGCCCAATTTATAATTTGCATTTTGACCAAATTTGGTCTAGATGGGTTTTTATTGTGCATCCATGAACTGTCACATAGATATAGAGATAAAACTTCTTGAAACCTTATTTATCTTGAAGAGCATACTCCACAGGTCAATTGTTTGAATTTTTCTCTCTAAGACTCCTTATCAACAGAGATATTAAGTATTTTTTGTTGAAACTCCAAAATAGGTTTTTAGAAAACCTCGTAAGGAGAAACTTAATATTTATTATCATACATACCCTTACTCGACTCATTTACCTATTGAATAAGCTTTAGGAGTATTAAATTCAAGTTTGTTATTTTATAACCTAGATCTATGGACACATAATATGCTGAAGTCAAGATTCAATTAGGAATACTTTCACTTGACAAAAAGGTAGATACACATTACCACACAATTAAATACACAAATCATGCATGAGAGATGGAGAATGAAGATCTTGAGTAGATGCCAAATGGATTAACTGGAAAACAAGATAAAGTGTTGCCGTAAGAACAACATGTGGTGAGATGAGTCAAATAGTTATAAAGCAGATAAAGGAGGTTGAGGCATAGCTCACCTCCCCAAGGGTGCATGACTTATATTGATGACCCTAAAAAGGTTATAAGGAAAGGTTCTAGATCTCCTTGAGTTAGGGCGAAATGTATGGCTAGGAAATGTTTGAAAAATCCCAAGCTCATCTAAGGACATACAAGATGTTGTCATTTTCCATGCAAACACATATGGAGGAACAAAAATTTGAGCTTAACAAAGATGTAATCAATGAGCTAAAAGGGAAAAGGGACCCTTCAAGTAATATTCTAATTTTGGTATCTACACATTTATCAGATGCACAATCCAAGAACACGTTAATAAATATGGTGAATGACGTAGTGCACAAGAATATTGAAAATGGATCCGAACTCCACAACACATATGGGAATGTTGCACATTAGAATGCAACATGACAAAGTCTCTCAATCATGATGGATTCATTTCCTCAGCCTCCCAAAAGTTCCATGTTGTCATCATATCTCGACATACATACTCCTATCAATTGTGCCCACCTATCTCAAGGCACCAAATAATTATTTATCCCCTCAAAATTTCTTCTCTTTTCCATCGTTGTTACATTGGATAAGTCATACTTTATACATCTAGGATGAAATATATGATCATCCATGTCTATACAACTATTGCTCATGGTGTTATCCCCTACTTCTCTCTCTCCTCCTAAAAACTTGTCTCTCATGTTTTTCCCCACTATATCAAACCATAATTTCATTAAATATGGAAATTTTACTAGGAATCTAGATTTATAGTATTATTATTTCTGATTTTTAAATTTTTGAAATTTTATTCCTAAATTTCCATTATTGTTTGTTATATAGTTTTATATCGGATTCCAATATTTACACTATGTCATACAACTATGTTACTAATCATATATTGAGTTTATGATAATGGGAATCGCCCATTCTTAACACACTCTTAGTAAAACTATGTTCCTAATTTTTTTACGTGTATCTGATTTATCTCAAAAAAAAAATCTATTATTCCTATATGAGGAATTTTGATCCCTTTTGAAAATTAAACAATGTGATATGGGTACATGTTGTATGAAATAATAAGCAAATATTGAGTCTATGAGAATGGACATATGCCCATTATCAACACATTCATGGTACAAGTATGTTCCTAATTTTTTTGTGTATCAAATTTATATCCATTTTTCTTCTATAATTCATATATGAATGATTTTTACCTCTTTTGAAAATTTATATCTTGGTAGATAGTAGGTTAAGTCATGGGGCATTTCAGACACTCTTGTTGAGAGAATTAAATAATATATCTTGCCACTCTAAATACTGTAGTATTGAATTCAAGAATTAGGGGATTCTAGGAGTATAATTTAGTATCTAGACTTTCAAAAGGTTTGCATTTTATAAAGTTATTAGATTTTTTTTTTTAAAATGTTATCTAAACTTATGCTCGAGCTTTATGAAAAGACAAGATAATTTTTTGGTTATAAAGAATGCATAAATCAACACTAATTCTTAGAAAAAGCCAAAGGATTAATATTTTGAAATGAATTTCTTGTAAATCAAACCTAATTCCCTTTAAATCACAAGATCCAACTCCCCGTAAACTTACTTAGACAATAATTAAGGATTTTTTCAAATTAAATTAATTGCATGGTGAAAATTATATTAATAATAATACATAAATAAGATTCATGAGTTGCATAAGAAACACAATTTTTATAGAATTATATTATAAACAAATATTCCATGACAATATAATACTCAATATTTCATTTAATTATCAAACAATAGTACAATTTTAATCTTTTATAGGACCAAGGCTTTGGATTTTTTTAAAAACCACATCCTAGGCCAAGATGATTTCACATACAAATTTATGATCTTTCATAGTTTCTCTAAGTCAACATTCCTTATCCTATTTAAGTAATTTAAGGTATAATTTAATGGCCACATGCCCTTTATCAAGTATCTAGATGTGTTCACTTTCCTAATTTTTGTTTTTTTCCATGCCAAGACGATGCTATCCAATGTTTCCCACCTTTGTTTCTAGTTATGATTGATGTGTGTGTGTTGTCCTAGTGCTTCTTTGACATGTAAATAGGGTGTCTTGGGAGTGTCAAAGTGTTGGTCCCTTGTTAGTCCATGCTAAGCAAAATCGATGTCCTTTAAGTGCATGGGACTCATGTGAGCCTCTATGGTACATAGTGAAGCATTTAAATTCTTAACGCACATGTAAAATAGGTAAATTACATCATTATAAGACTCAAAAAGTCAAGAAATAGGTTTTGGAGTAAAATCCTTCTTCTATCGAAAACTACCCTTTGGGAACTCGTTATTCTTGCTTGCAAATTAGATTTGTCGAGGATTCACAAGAAAACCAATGGTAAACCAACTCTTGGAATTTTTAAAGGGATTTATTTTAATTCTCTATGTCAAATTTCATCAAATTCTGTAATGGGGAGTTTGAGGTATTCGAGTTTTCCGAAACTACCTTCTTGGAAAATGCATTTTGAGTTGCATAGCATGGCTTCTTAAGTATCTAGAAAAATATGACAACATCTTCAGATAAATCATAGAAAACATTTTTGAATATAACTTCAAGCATGAAGGGTTAAATTTTTTTTGAAGCAATGTAGACAAATATCAAAGAAGATATGATCATTTTTCTCACAATGTTTTTATCACTTCCACACCCTCTTGAGCCTAATAAGGAAAAAAAAGGTTTGGTTTTGATTTAAATCCTATGTTTGAGCCATTATATCACATTTAAGGGATTTTTAATGTTCATATCATGGTTCTAAGTCATTGAAATCCTTTCAAGGTTAACATTCTTCTTCTAGTTGTTTCAAGGAACATGTTGCACTCTCTAGGGATAATAGGAAAGCTAGTAAAAATAAGTTCTTGACACCAATATAGAAAAATTGAATAGAAATTATCATCCTTCGCTATTCCTTGTTATGCCTCCAAGTTAGTTAGAATACGATAGATGTAATTTTGATGTCGATAAAGCATTTTGTTGCTTTGGTATGAATTGTAGGTCTCGTGGCAAGCTTGAGTTGGAAAATGGGATTGTGAATGTTTGAAGAGGTGATGTGCTTGAGTGCTAAGGAGAAAATTACAATGTTAAAGACATTACCTACAAATATATTGAGGGATTTACCAGGCCAAAATTAAAATGTTCCTAAAAGACTCAATATAGTTATGAATGGTAATTTGATCATCATTGTTATTACTACCATTGTTCTTGAATAAGTGTGAAGTATCTATGTTGTTTGGGAGACTTTGTAAGATAGTTTAATATGATCTCAGCATAAAATCAATAAAAGGAACCCTACCTCATAAGGCTAGTCATGCAACATCATCAAAATGTGATCTCTCATCAAAGTTTAAGGGCGTCTCTTTTAGTTCAAAGAATTTGAAGACACAATTGATCGAGTAAATAAATGGAGAATATTTTCAATCCTCTAAATATTTTGTCATAGTTATACATCTTCATTACATACCCACAAAATATAAAATTGTGCCATTTCATTTACTATCGAGGAAGAAATATTTTTAAGCTCTCGGGGCATGACAATCGAGTTACCCATATTTAGGGTTTTTGCATTAAAAAATTTACTGTTCTCTCAATCCAAAGAAATGAAAATTTAGGAATTTTTGAAAATAATTCTATTTGGGCATTTACAATTTATTTCAAAACTAATTTGTACAAATGATTAAGTGTAGAGAGAGAACAATGTTGAAGAAATTTCAAAAGTTGTGTTTTTTCATCTTTTTGATCTTGTATGAACCGTTTTAACTTGTTTTGAATGGAAATTTATTCAATGGAGCTTGTGCGGTCATTTCTTCACAAATTTTGGAGGGTTTTCTCTATGTTGGAAGATATTCTACCATATGAAACAAGGTTATCCTAAAAATAAAAATTATCTCCTTCCCAAAGCGAGAGGAACTGTGCGAGAGACAAAATTGCGAGTTATGAGAATTTCGAACATTGAAAGTCAAAATTCTTCTTGAAAATATAATAAACCATCTCAAAGAAATATTCTTGAAGGATTTATTTACCACGAAATGGAATGCATAAATTCTTATAGTTTTGTCTCCTTAAAAGATATTTACAAGCTTGAAATAAAACAAAACAATTACTTTGTACTATATGCTATTTCGAAGGTCAATTTATTGATATCAAAAGGTAAGATGAAAAGTCATTTTTGTTATTATTCTATGGTATTTCTCTAACCATCATGAAGAAAAGAAAAAACTTGACAATAGATATAGTCTATGTAGTTTGGTCATTTTAATAAAATAGTTGATGAGACAGGTGATATAAAACATTTGAAGAGAAAATGAATGATATAAGTTGATGAGTTATTTTGTTTTGATTCGAGTTGCAAATATTGATTTATTTTTTTAATTTTTGATAGTTGAAGATTCATTGAATTTACCGAAGAATGTAAACATGAGATTTCATTAAAAAGGTGACGGTCAAAGATGAAAAGTGTGAAGAATGAGAGAATAGAACATGAGTTAGACAGCTTATTAATCGTGAATGAAAGAGCTTAGAGGAACATGACTGAAGTTTAGTGAAAAATAGTACATGTAGGTATGACTGGGACTGTCATGAGAGTTTTAAAAACAAAGGCAATCTAGACTAGAAGGTAAAAATAGTGAGTGTGCTATAATATCTCATGTGGAAGATATAAAAGTACAAAAAAGCACTATATCAAGAAGATATATTGATAGGTGGAAGATAATAGAGGTACAAAAAGAACACACATATTAGTGATTATTTTTATGAAGAAATAAAAATAATATATAACGAAAATGATCAGTTTAGTCAAGAGGAGTATTCCAGAGTTGATAATCATTGAATCAAGTAAATTATGCCATTGAAGAGACCATAATCATTTGATCAAAAACAAAACAGCTAGATGGTCATGTGTTATACTTGAATTGTCTAAGTAGGTGCTTAGGCTAGAATAATTTGGTGTTTCTTTCTTTATCAGTTGAGTGGGTGCTCAGTCCTACATCTAGTTGGTGCTAGGTGTCATTTGAAGTTGGTGCTTCACAGATCAAGTAGGTGCTTGGTCAATTGTAAATCAGTTTTTAGAATTGGTGTTCTAATAAAAGACTGATTTCAAAGTGGGTTTTTCCATTCTTGGGTTTCCCACTATAAACATGTGTCACCTTAATTTGAGTGAATTTCTTCAAGTTCTTTCTTGTGTTCATAGTTTACTTAATTATTCAAATTCAATCAAGATAGAAATTTTGAAAAGATCTAAATTGTGCTAAGAAATGATTCACCCCCTCTCAGTGCTTGTGATAGCTAATAATTGGTATCAAATCAGGGCCTTCAGTTAAATTTTAACAACTTTAAGGTGATCCTCTCTTCACAAGCATGGAAAACAATCAAGCTCAAGGTGGTTTATCAATCTCAAGGTCACCACTCTTTACAAGAACAAACTATGCACTCTAGAAAATAAGAATGAATATTTATCTCAAGTCACTTGGTTTTGATATATGGGAAAGTGTGGAAAATGGCTACAATCCTCCAACCACTCCAATTATAGTTGCAGCAGATAAGACTAAATATGAGAATAATTCAAGAACCATGAATGCAATTTTATTTAGGATTAATGACACACAGTTTGTAAAGTGATACATTGTACCACAACCAAAGATTTTGGACAAAAATACAAAGCATCTACTGGAGAGATGAAAAAGTCAACCTTGCAAAATTATAGACGTACCATGCACAATTTGAAAGATTAAAGGTGAATGATGATGAAATCGTAACATCATACATGCAAAGATAAAATGAATAATAAACATGATCAAAGGCTTAGGTGAGAATCTTGAAAAGATAATGATTATTATGAACGTTCGTGATATTTAACCTCCAACTACGATGCAAATGTCTCAAACCATTGAGGAAGAAAAAGAAATGAAAATTTTTACTCTATATGAATTACAAAGCATCCTAGACCAATTTATGAAATGAGAAAAATTGAATCCAAATCATCTAAGAAATAAGTTTCCTTTAAATCCAAGAAAAGAGTCATTCCGAGCAAGAAAAATAGGAATCAAATTTGGAGAATGAAGAGGATGTTTAGAAGATTGAAGCTTTTTTAAGAAGACTAGGAAGAGGAAAAGAAAAATATAAGGTAAGTTTCCTTTCAAAATCTTTAATTTTAGTCAAGTAAGACACTTTGTAGGTAAATATCCCAAAAAAAAATTAGGAGGTTGAGTTTGAATGTAAAGAATAATATCATAAACATGGTAAGAAAAAGATGAACTATAAGAAGAAGGGCAACAAGAAGAAGTATTTTCAAAATAAGAAAAAAAATTATTCTTAAGAAAATTCATGTGACTCAAAAGAAAGTGATTCTCGCAACTCGAGAAAGTGAGAGTGATGGAGCTAAAATAGAAACTTTTTTATGGATCTGGAAATATCAAATAAATGCAGCAATAAAGGGAAGAATATGATCAGCTAAGAAGATTCAGATGAAGAAGAGGCACAAGTAAATTTAGAGGTTGAATTGGTAAGTGCCCTTGAAGAAATCCAAATTTGTAGAAGAAGGAACTAAAATTTAAAATGCACCCTAAATTATTATGAAGAAAAAATCCACATTCTTGAGAAGAAGAAAATCCAAAAAGAATAAGATGAAATGAATGAACTCAAGGATCTAGAAAATCAGATTGAAAATTTTTCCCAATCCTACAAAGAAAGGAAGAAGAATTTCAAAGGCTGAAATCAGACTTAGAAATTCATAAGGCTAATTTATAATAGTTAAATGGAAAAATTAAGATGTATGAGAAGAAAGAAGGGAGTTCAAAGGTTCTAACAAACATCCTAAGCACTCAAAGGGATATAAGTAACAAAACAAGTATTGGTTTCAAGGAAGAGAATAAGGAAGATGAACCATCAAAGAAGAAATAAGAGAAGTCTACATCAAGTGTCTCATATACCATGAACAAGGAGGCCACTAAATCTACAAGAAGAAGGAAAAACTCTCAATAATCATATATACTATGAGGTACTCTCATTCCTTCTATGGCTATTGTTTTTCATGTAATCAATTTGGTCACAAAGCTTCAAAGTGTAGAATAAATGCTAGAGGTAGTAGGAGGAATTATAATTTGCAACATATGAGAGTAAATCATAATCATGTGTGTAATAAATGTCAAAAGGAAGTTCATATAGATAGTATGTGCTTCTCAAAAACACCCAAACAAATCCACTTTGGATATATGTGGTGAAAGATAAATCAAACAAGAAAGAAGAAAATTGTATGATAGATCAAACTGATTTTCATGTACAAGATGAAGGGATTATTTTGTACTGTGATAGTGGTTACTCTAGACATATGACAAGTGAAAAAATCAAGTTCATTTCTTTTTCATGTAATGCTTTTCGGTCTTGTTTTCATGCGAGGGATGAGTAGTATCATGAAAGTGGCAGGATGCTTAGAGACACCAAATAATTATATAAGTCATTTAGTAGCTAGGAGGGATTCAACTAACTCTTAGTTACTCGAGCGTTGGAGAAATGGATAGCACCTTATTAAGGATTTGACCTACCCTCACTACTTTAGGGTCAGTGCCTTCAACCATGGTGAAAGGACCCACTTTGTAACTTGTGTTGGTGAAGGATATCAAGAGATACTTCTTTGCACAATCTTAATGAGAACCTTGAGAAATACGATCAATACAACACAATCTAACTCTCACAAGTTTTCACACTAGAGAGTGGAGATGTTTCTGGACAAGGTCCAGTTACTAAAGAAAATAATTGAATCTGATTGTTTCTACATATTTTGGCAAAGTGGAAATTGTTAAACATTGTGGATACATGGTAAAAATAGGGGTAGTTCAAGTAGGATTTATCATTTGAGAAATTTTTGGTGGGAAGTTAAGAAAGATAAAGTTGATAAAAAATCTTTGAGAACCATTACAAATATTGGAACACTCATAGAAAAAATTCTTCAAAATAACCAAAATATTCCTTCAACTAGAAGGTGTGTATCAATGGAGGCCCAGAGATGCATGGTTTCATACACTCTTCAAGAATTCAACACAAAGGCTCATGCTAAAGACTCAATTAAATGTTGAAAGTGCCTAATTCGTCACACCTAAGATACACTCATAGAATTACAAACAATATTTGTCAACCTAGTAAAAGTAGAGTGATTTTAAATTGTTTATTTCATTACAAGATGAAATATCTTCTCACAATGAAATTACAAATGTCAGAATACTACCACATGGATAAGATATTGTGTGATTTAGAGGGATTTCAACATAATATTGCAACAGAACAAGATAAATGATTTAAAATCATTCTAAAATAAGAGAAAACACAATTGTGCTCATGATCAACACAAATTCATTTCAAGGTTCATTAGATTCATCAAAAGGGAGAGTTTCTTTAACAATCTTAGAGCTTGTCAATGGTTGTACACTTGCAACCATCTTGACGTGATTAAATCTAAAACATAGGAAAATAAACAGGTTTCTCAAATGATCTCTTGGGAAACTTGTTTTTCTCAAAATTTATCAAAAAATTAACCCCCCTTATGCAAGAGTATTCTCATTGCATTTATACAATTTCACTTGCTCACTCATCCCAAATTTTCCCCCCAAAAGTCTAAATATTCAAGAGAATATTCCTCTTTACAACATACTATTTAATCATGTTTATTCCCTTGAAAATATATTACTTTATGTTGTTCGGTGGATACATCATGTACTGATCACATTTCTCATTTCCTCAATTATGACCGAGATTCCATGTCATAACTTTTGTGATCTTTTTTAAACATTATTTTATTTTGTCATGCAAGAAACCCCTTTTAAATAATTCTCGTGTGGCTCCATATGGCTTGATCTAACAAGCAATCCTTTTCACCTTTGAGAATACACCTTGAGGAATAAATACCTACATTCATGCCTCTCAGAAATGAGTTTCCTCACATGGATTATGCCACATATCTCGAGCCGTGAGTCCGAGTTGGCCAAGTGTAAAGAGAAGTCATCAAAAGCCTCTACGTGTCTCCTTGGCACAACTACAAAGGTGAAGTCTAAAGTTAGGTTCACAAATGAGTGCAGGCCCTCCATGTGTTCAAAACTTGAGAGACTTGCATCGGTCTCTCGAAAAAATCTGAGCATGGTAAGGTCTAACAGAAAGTTACACATGTCTGTTTGGCGTAACTTCAAAGATGAAGTCTAGAGGCGGGACCTCAAAGGAGCACAAGCTCTCCACATGCACTGAGCCCAAGAAAGTTACCTCTACCATTGAAAAAGTCTCAGCATAAAGAGGAGCTAGCCAAAACCTCCACGTGTCTCTTTGGCACACTTTTGATATGGTGCCCAAAGGTGGAGACCCCAAACAAGCATGAGCTCTCCGTGTGTCTCTGGCCCGAATAATTTGTACCTACCGTTGAAATTTTTTAAGAACCAAGAGAAGATGCCACTTTCCTAGGGTCCGACGGGAAGTTACATTGGATGCTTGAAAAGTATAAGTATGGGAAGTTCAATTGGAAACCTCCACGTGTCTCTTCGGTGGTATTTTAAAAGTAAAATTTAGGGCGGTCCCAAAATAGGTGCGGCCCTCCACATGTCATGGGCCCAACAAAGTTGCTTCAGCCGTTGAGAAGTCTTAGAATAAAGAGTAACCAAGGGAAACCTCCACGTGTCTCCTCGCACAACTCCAAAGGTAAGACCTAGAGGTAGATCCTCAAATGAATAGAGACCCTCTACGTGCCCTTTGTTTACAATAGGAGCATTAATGGGGAAGAATTAAATGTATTGCTTTACATCCATTACCTCTATTTTTTCAATTTCAAATTTGGGTCATCCACGTGGAAAAGATCTTAGTTGAGGCAGGCCTGGGGAGGCCTTTTCATTTTATGCCACTCAGAAGAATTGTGTGCTTTTAAACATTTTGGCCCACCCACCCGCTTTCAATATAGGTTTAACACCTTTTCACCTTTTCAAAAAATGCCAAAATTTCCAAAATACCTCGGGTGAACCGTCCTCCTACTTTCAATGTAGACTCAAAGACGTGGCTTTATCTAGACACTTAGGGGGTCGCGCTTCACTTTTATACCTTACTCTTTTTTTTAAAACAAAGCTAAAAGTTCCAAAGTCCTCCAAAGTGACCCTCCTCCCCGCTTTTAAGTTTAAAACAACCATGTCTCCATTTGCGGGGTCTAGAAATTCCTTTTACACTTTTACACCTTTCCCCATAATGTCTATAGATTCCTAGAAGGGCTCGCCTTCCCATGCAATCGCTCATCTTATGAAACATGTACATCTTTGGTGTAAAATTTATAATTTTGCTTTGCCACTTCATATTGTTGAATAGCCAACCAGAAATTATTGGAGCCATGGGACCAATTTGGAATTTTTTCAAATGTAACAAAAGTGATAAGTTCACCAAAAATACCCACCGTGTCATGTCCAATTAAATGTGACCACGTTTTAGTGGATGTTGGGATAGGATTTATAGAGGAGACACAATCGTGGAAGATGCCCAACAATAAAAAGTTTCCCCATAGAGAGAAGAATCTAAATAATACCAAGACTCAATACGATCCACGATCGAAGGAAAGGACTGAAAATGGAAACTAAATGAGGGAGAAAGTTTTTGTGCATCCATATAGGGAGATAGAAAATACTTCTAACCATGTGGACTAGAAATTTTAAATGACAAAGGGGTGAGATTACAATTGAGCACCAACACCGGCTTCGACTCGGGGATGGGCACTCCTAGCGAGTGTTGCAAGAACAACATAACATACCATGTGCCAAAAATCCATTGGGCAATGGAGTCAAGAACAAGCTTGCAAAGTAGAAAAAAGAATTCCAACCTCCGAAGAACAAACTGAGAAACCGACAAAAACTGGCCACCAAGGACACAGATGAACCAAACTGAAAAAATATAGAAATGAAAAAGGACAAAAATTACTATACACTATACAATGATGTGTACCTTGATTGTGAGAAATCAATCAAGGAAATGTTTCAAGTGCCTGCCATTAATAGGAAACTCAAGCAATTCAACATTTAGGTCTTTTACGAATAAGGTTTGCTCACCGATCCTAATATCAATAGAATAAGGACCCATCCATAATGCATCAAAATTTCCATGTTTTACCTTATCCTCATGTTTGATATCCCATAGTAGGACCAGATCTCCTTCACTTTGAACACTCTTGGGGTAACCTAATTGTCAAACACTTTCTTCATTTTCTCCCTAAAATTTACATTTCTTTGATGGGATTCTCTTCTCTCTTCATCTAGTTCAACAATTTTATTGATCTCATGCATCATAGGGACTAACCTCCTTGTCCTCCAATCATCAAATGAATTAATATGAAGATAATTGCATATGCAGGGGAAGTAGAGCTTGAGTTCCATACACCAACTCAAATGGAATTTTTCCAGTAGCTCTTTTAATAGTAATTCTATCAACCAAAACAAAAAGCTTCAACCGCTCATCCCACTTCCATTTGTTTAATTCCAAGGTCCTTCAATTATCTCAAACAAATTCTTGTTTCTTGATTTTACTTGTCCATTACCTTGGGTTTATAATTTGAAGCATATGATAAATTGATCCGATACACATGACACATGGATACCAAAGTTTTGGCTCGAAACTCATAGCATTGTCATTAACTATTTTAGTAGGCACTCCAAACATGCAAATTCTATGATTTAGAATGAATTCCATAACAATTTTGTGGGTAGCTTTCTTGGTAGGGATCGCCTCCACCCACTTGGTGAAGTAATCGTGGCCACTAATATCCACTTGTGGCCTACACTTGAAGAATTTGAAATCTCAAAGAATGAAGTCCATTCCCACCGCTTTGCTTAAATGGGGATTCAATTGATATAGGCTGCAAAGGGAGGGAGCTTGAAGCTTTCAATCTTCTTGAAAAATGCTGATAACTCTCACACTTTCTTACCAGTAGAGTTGTGTCTTTAAAAAGAGTTGGCCACTAGTAACCAACCCTTAAGATTTTATGAGTTGTGACTCTTACGGAAAATTCCCTCCATAAACTCCTCCATGGAAATCATCAATTAGTTTTGGGGCTTCATCTTCAAAGTGATACATCTCGAAGAACTCCTCAAGGTTCTTCTAAGCTAACCCATGATTAGTGATGATATATTTCTAGGTAGATGTTTGAGATAAAAATAATATCCTTGTACCATTAAAAATTTGTCACTTTCTCAATAATATTCAATCTTTCTTCTTCAACCTCATTTTTCTCAACTGTCTATAGGTTGATTTTTGACATTAGCCTTGCTAGGCCCAATCCTCTAACCAATTTTGTAGTTTGGATGTAGATATCATATTCTTGTAACTTATTTGCATCGACATTTTTTACTTGAAATTTCCATATCTAATAAGATATCATTAACCATGGTATGCGGAACATAAGCTATGATTTTAGAGCTCAAAGTATACGGCCTAAATATTTTTGTGGCCCTGACCAAAGAAAAGGCATGTTTCTCCATGATAGTATACTTCAATTATGCTCCTTGTAATGCTTTACTAAAGAAAGCAATTGGTCTTTCATCTCCTTCATCATCCTTTTGTAACAACAAAGATGCAACAAAGATTTCTCAAGCAAAGGAAAAAATTTGGAAAGCCTTTTTATAATTAGGAGCTGCTAAAATAGGGACATTCTTCAATGCTTCCTTAATCGCAAAAAATCTTGAATAGTTGCTTCTTCTTGTTTGATACTCAACTTTCTTCAACATATTAGTGGTTGGGATAGTCAATTCAAAAAGTTGGAAATAAATATCTTAATAAAATTTATCTTCCCGAAAAGGATTGAATTCCCTTTTTGGTTCTTGGAATAGGAAGTTTGCTAATGGATTCCACTCTCTTGGGATCAATCATGACCCCTTATTTTGACACAATATGTCCAAGTAGATTTTCCTTTTTAACACCAAAATTGAAGCAAAGCTATGGAATGAGAAATAGCAGAGATAGATTTATCTCATATTATTCTGACTAGAACAAAGCACACGTACAGTATATATAGCTATGAAATCTGAACTGACTCCCTAACTAAGTTGAGAAGATCCACAATATCAGCAGAGAATGATGTGATAAGAGATAAGAGATAAGAAAGACAACTAATCTAAAACCAACGTATCCTAACATTCCCCCCCTTATTACATTATTCTTGCAAATGTGACCTCTGAAAGATTCAAATTTCACTTTTCCAAGAGATTTAGTGAGAATGTCAGCAACTTGTGCTTCAGTAGGACAGTACTGGAGCTGAATTTGATGGTTCAAGACGTGCTCTCGAATGAAATGGCAGTCAATTTCAATATGCTTTGTTCGTTCATGAAAGACTGGATTCTGCACGAGCTTCAACACACTCTGATTGTCGCAATAGAGAATAGGTGACTATTTTTTAAGAATTCCTAGGTCATCCATAATGCGACGTATCCATATCACTTCGCACACAAACTCCTCGTGCGGCGTGATATTCGCCTCGTGGATGAGATAGAAACAACATTCTCGCTTCTTGCTTATCCACGAGATTGGTCCGATCCGAGATGAAATATGTATCCCGTAGTTGACTTCCTATCATCAATGATCCAAAGATGGTCCGAGTCGACATATCCCTCGTAGGAAGAATTGATCATTCTTTTATATTCCGCACCATAATTAGTTGTTCCTCAGACATATCTCAAAACATGCTTTGCTGCATTCCAGTGACATTTCTTTGGCTCTTGCATGAACTCGGAAAGATAGCCGACAAAGATAGCAGTAGATCTGGTCTCGGTGTATGTCAAATAGATGAGCCCTCCAACCAATTGCCCGTAGAGAGTAGCATCTACTTGAGGTGAGTCCTGGAATCTTGAAAGTTGCAAGCCTTTTTCCATGGGAGTGGATATAGGTTTACAATCAGACATTCTATACTTTTCCAGGAGTGTCTTGGCGTACTTTTTCTGGGAGACAAAGATGTGATGCTCCTTTTGCTATATTTCCAAGCCAAGACAATAATGTAGTAGCCCCAAATCTGTCATGTCGAAGGTTCTTTTGAGATCATTCTTTACAATATCAACCTGATCTTCTGAACTACCAGTGATCACAAGATCATCTACATAAACAACCAGAATGATAATTTCTTTGCCTACCTTCTTTATATACAAATTTGAATCTGAGGGACTACGAGTGAACCCATGCTGCAAAAGGTGATCATTGATCTTGATATACCATGCCCTGGGAGCTTGTTTTAGTCCGTAAAGAGATTTGATGAGATGACATACCTTTTTAGGCTGATTTTCATCAACAAATCCTTCAGGTTGGGTCATGTATACTTCTTCTTTCAGATCACCATTTAGGAAAGCACTCTTGACATCCATCTACTGAAGTCTCCATCCTTTCTGTGCTGCAAGTGCGCAAACTACCCTGATGGTCTTCATCTTCGCAGTGGGTGCAAAGGTTTCTTCATAGTCGATGCCTTCTTTTTGAGCATATCCTTTGGCTACAAGTCGTGCTTTATATTTTTCGATGGATCCATCTGCCTTATATTTTGTCTTGAAGACCCATTTGTAGCCTATGGGTTTCTTTCCTGTAGGCAGATCGACAAGTTCCCATGTCTGATTTTTCATGAGTGAGTCATATTCTGTTTCCATAGCTTCCTTCCACTGAGTTTGACTGAGTGCTTCACGAACATTATCTGGCTCGGAGCTATTCATCAGTGAACTCATGAGTGCAAAGTTTACCTCATTTCTTGTTTGACTCCTTGTTTTGACTCCGGATGATGTATCTGGGAGTTGTTGCAAATTTGAGTCCTTGATAGTTCTTTGTACCCACTTCGGATGAGAACTTGACTGCTTTTGAGAAGAACTGTGTCGTTGCCGTGAGGATTGATGTGGAGTCACATTCTGCAGTTCTCCAAGGTCAACAAATAGTTCTCCTGGTAGCATTTCTTTTCTCTGAGTAGTCTCCTCCAGCTCATCATCTGATTCAGAGACTAATCGGTGAGATGTGTTTGGAAGTGGATCTTCTGTTGATACTATTGAGTCAAAGGATGACTCATCACAAACCACATCCCGACTCTCGTATACTTTCTTTGTCTCAGGATCCATGAGACGATACGCCTTCGAGGTAGTACTGTAGCCAAGAAGGATACACGGGAGTGTTTTTGGCTCTACCTTCTTTCTCTTCTGAGCTGGAACATGCATGTATGCTGTGCAACCAAATACTCACAAATGAGAAATTGATGGCTTTTTACCACTCCATACCTCTTCTGGCGTCTTGTTCAGTAGAATCTTTGTTGGTGCCCTGTTGAGAAGATATACAGCTGTTTGTACTGCTTCAGCCCAATAGCGTTCTCCTAGCTTTGCAGTTGATAGCATGCAGCGAGCCATCTCCATCACTGTGCGATTGCGACGCTCAACAATGCCATTTTGCTGGGGCGTGTAGGGAGCAGTCAGGTGCTGCTTAATGCCGTGATGGTTTAGGAAGGCCAAGAACTTCTTTGATGTGAATTCCCCCCCTCGATCTGAGCGGAGTAGAAGAAGTGGTTGTCCAGATTCTTTGACAACACGATGATAGAAGTTCTGAAAGTGTTGAAGAGCCTCACTTTTCTGCTTTAGGAAATATACCCACATCTTGCGAGAGTGGTCATCCACGAACAACTGGAAGTATTTGTATCCTGAAAATGAAGCAGGCAATGGGCCGTTCAGATCGGTATGAACTATCTCCAGACACTTCTTGGCATGGAAGGTGCTCGCTTGAAATGGATCTCTATGTTGTTTTCCTGCAAGACAACCAGGGCAAATAGGCAAGGAACTGGACAATTTGGGTAGTCCACGGACCATTGCTTTTGAACTCATCTGGTGCAGTGAACCGACCGACAAGTGTCCATATCTATAATGCCATAAGGCAGTTGATTCTATTGTTGAAGCAGATAAAGCTACTGCAGAAGATGAAACAGTATCTAAAGCAAATAACTTATCTTTTACAAAGGCTTTAGCAAGAACCGTACCTTGTCGGGAGATTAAGCATGATTTAATGCCATTTTGAACAAGAAATTCAACCTTAAGGTGATGATTCAAGAGCTGAGTAACTGACAAAAGATTGCTAGTCAAGCCAGGAACATATAGTACCTTTGTAAGTGTACATTTTCGTGGCCCCAGAGGAATGGTCACATTCCCTATTCCTTCTGCAATGTACTCTTTGTCATCCACTATCCGAACTCGATCTCCAGTTGGCTCTTCACGTAGTGAATCAAACAGCTTCTTGTCACCTGACATATGCTTGCTTGCACCGAGTCTATCAACCGACTTTCTTCGTAATGAGAAGTTTGAGAGATGAGTACAAGATTCTTACTACAATGGGCTCCTTCTGATGTCTCCTCATCAGATTCATCATCCTCTTATTGGGCTGCAAGATGTCCTTTTTGCTTTCTCCAATGGGGGACGCTGCTTAGACTTTTGAAAATCTTCGCGCCTGATGTGCTTGTATGGCTCAAGGCCCTTGTTTCAGTATTGTGCCAACAAAGGATCGTCGTCGTGAGTATTGGTTCTGCAAATGTGACACCATCTCTTTGACTTTTGATCTTTCTGTTTGGATTGCGCTGGATTTGGCTTCTCTGGGGGACCTTTCCGATTCTTCTGGCCACGATTAGGCTTTGAGAACAAGGCTTTGTCCTGAGACTCCCATGCGATGAAGTGATAGCTTCTTCCTGCTGCAGCAAATTCACAAGCTCTTCGAATGTCACTATTTGTTTAGACACATTCAGTGTTGTAACAAACACTCAAAATTGAGAAGGGAGTGCTCTCAAGGTGATTGGGACGAGTAGTTTATCGTCTACCATTTCACCGAGCGCCAATAACTCCGATCTCAACTCAGCCACGCGACGCAGGAATTCCTCCACTTTCTCGTCAGACCCCATAGAGAGGGTATGCAGCTTCGACTGAAGATGAAGAATCTTTGTCTGATTTTTGGCTTCATAAATGGTTGCCAACTTGTCCCAGGCCTCCTTGGGTTTCTCCGCATTCCGAACATGCGGTTGCACGTCATCACTGATACTGAGCATTATCAGCATCAAGGCTTTAGCACTAGCCATGTCATATTTTACTAGTTCATCGGGGGCTGTGGGAGCAGGCACAGATCCTGTGACAATTCCCCATAATCCTTCAAACTGAAGGATTGTCTTCATTTTTGTCTTCCAGGCCGCAAAATTAGGCCCTTTGAGCAACTGAGCATCAGACAGAAGTAACTTCGGAGCAGACATTGTAATAAAAAAATTTATTTATTTGAAAAAGTTATTACAATTTGGACTCACTGTCGAGAATGACTGGCTTGTAGATGCTCGCGATATTCACATGCTGTGAGACGGCGACGCTTTGCAGGGCGTTCTTCTTCATCGTCACAATCTGCGTCGTATCCGGCTTCTAATTCTTCCCGTACTCGCTTTGCTTGGCAGCTGACGTCGAAAAGAAAGTACTCAAGGAGTCCTTCTCGAACAAGTTTGTCGAATGCAAGATTGCCGCAATTTTGAAGCTCGTTCAGCAAGGCAAAGTAGAACCCGGAGCTCTCAGGAGCTTCTCCACGGTGTTCTCTGGCTGGCGAGTTGATGTTGTGGCTTTCAGCTGTGGCGACCGTGTTGTTGACGCTTTCAATCGAGTTGTCTACACTCGACATTCGATGTAGTGTAGAAGAGACTGTTGTAGACTCAAAACTACCTCGACAGCGTTTGAAGGTCTCCGTGCACAGAAATAAATTCTCTCACCGGCGAGATCTCCACGTCCAGCTTGTGTTTGATTCTTAGATTGTTTCCACTTCCAGCAGCAGATCTCCACTAATCTCCTTCGCACCAGCAAGAATCTCCACGCAACAGCTTCCACGTTCTGGAACAGGTTTATCTTCCTCTGCTGCGTGATATACAAAAAACTCAGCAGGTACTCACGCCTGTCCTGGAGCCACGTGTTTTGGCTGAATCACTCCTGCTGTTGGTGAATTTCGTCACGTCCACGTTGATTCCGCTAGCTGCAATAACACCAAGAGGATGATCTAATTACAGCTCTGCCTGGACAACCCAGAGATGTTGCATTCACGTAGCAGCAAAGCTTCAGGCGCTAGAAGGAGGGCGAAGAAAAGCTTCATGCGCAGGTTCAGTGGAAAGCGTGTTCAAATGGCACCCAGCAACTCTGCATACCAATAACACTCCCTTCTCTTCAGACTTCTACGCCACCAGCAAGAATGTTTCCTCACGGGATTACACTATTCCACGTAGCAGCAAGATTCTCCACGTGAATTATGCTGAGGAAGATGACAAATAAAAAAAAATGACGCCGCGCCTTCTAGTTATGCCCCTCACAATGGTTATTCTCACGCCTCCCCAACACGCCGACCGAGAGAGCTCTTCAATGAAGACGAGAGACTGCCCAACTTCGATCGTTTCTCACAAGATTGGCCTTTCTCGCAATACATCACGCGGCTCAGTGTATCGCTGCATCTAATCAAAGTGCGGGTCGGAGGAGGGCAGAGGCAGAGACAGCCTTCAAAGGCGCCGTGCATACGGAAGAACAATCGCTTCTGCGCTCGATACCAAATCAAGCAAAGCTATGGAATGAGAAATAGCAGAGATAGATTTATCTCATATTATTCTGACTAGAACAAAGCACACGTACAATATATATAGCTATGAAATCTGAACTGACTCCCTAACTAAGTTGAGAAGATCCACAATATCAGCAGAGAATGATGTGATAAGAGATAAGAGATAAGAAAGACAACTAATCTAAAAACCAACGTATCCTAACAAGGCTCTAGAATTCATCGGAAAAATGACATTCTTACGCATACACATAGGTACCCCATGGAGTAGTGAAACTAGTTTTGATTCTCTCTCGATTCCTTCACAACCACTTGGTTATACCCATAAAATCCATCCAAAGTAGATAACAATTATGAACCCGTAACCATATGCAACATGTTTTCCATATTTGGCAAGGGATAGTTGTCCTTAATTGATGCCTTATTTAAATTTCTAAATTTAACACATAATCTTATGTCTCTTATATTCTTTTGGATAGGTACCAAGTTTGCAACCCATTAACAATACCTAATAGGTTGTATGATTCCTCCATCCCTTAACTTTTTCAACTCTTCTTGCATATTTAGAGGAAGGAGTAGATTAATTGGTCTTTTCTTCTATCTAAATGGCTTGGAATTAGCCTCCGTGGTTATTTCATGTTGAAAAAGATCTTCCATGTATGCTTTTAGTTATGAATATGACCAAGCAAAGCAGATCACCCGTACTTTTTTAGCTATTGGACATATGACTGCTTTTCTTCTCTATTCATGTTGTTTCCTAGCCATATTATTCTAGGTTTATCCTTTGTGCCCGATCATATCCTTCAACATCTCTTAAGGATTACATGTGTCTGCATTAAAAATGCGGTGAACATTATCAAAATTTGATTCCAATGGAACCAAAACTCTTGGAATAGTATTGGTTTTCAATTGGATAACATCTTTACCAAACAAAGTAATCTCTTTTCCATTCTTTACAAAAACCATTGGTTACCAGTCCATACTTTGATTGGAAAATTCTACTTTATTATGTAGAAACGTTTGGACTGGGCATCATCTTCAAAAATATGCCAATGCTTGATATTATCAGTACAAATGGCACCGGTCAATATTTCAATATCATATTCACAATAGGAGACATTGTACAATTTTCAAACCTAGATCCCAAGACTACTAACTTGTTTGCTATGGTATTTTCCTTCCTATCATGGTGCATTATGCTTTGAATGATTTGAACACTTCAATGAAGTCCCCAACATCATGCGTGTATTACTTCATTCTTTGATTCTTTGTAGCATACAACATTCTTACTTGTTTCATTATCAGCTTTGAATATCCTTTAAAAACAACTTCTCTAACACCATATTTCCATGTAATCCTTAGACCCAAAAGTAGTGCTTCATACTTAGCAATATTTTTTGTGCACTCAAAATTGAGTTTAAAAGAAAAGTTAAACTCCTCTTGGCTTGGAGATATCAAGACAACACCAGCATGCCATTACCAAATCTAGAACAAGCCCCATCAAACATCAGGGTCCAAGGAGAACCAACTTGCTCAGGATACTCACACTCATCAATTTTATGCTCCTTACAATCAGCATAGCCCACAAAGTTACCGACATCGACATCTGTGTACAATACTCCATAAGAAGCATTATTAGGGTCCTCAATGATATGGAACATTTTCTTCCGATTTGTAAAACTTCACAAGGTTCCCCTCAATTGGCATGTTTGTATATACCATGTCCATTTGTATGCTTACACCCACACTAGCTACCCATTTTCTAGACAACAACGTCCCCACTTGGCGGGGACAGTCCCACAATAACCACATTCATGGTTAAGCATTTTCCAGATAGTCTGCTGGTTGCACTACCATTCCTTTGACAAATCCAATTCTGGAACTTCTCATGAATCCATAGTAGTACATTTCCTAGAAGAAGTTGTTACCTTGAAATTTAACTCATTCATTACCTCAAGAGGCATTACATTACATCAAGCTCCTGAATCAAACATGTAGTTATGTACCAATCTATCTTTAATAATGAAAGTGGTAAAAATGGATCGACATCCAACTGAGATTCAACCAAAGAAGTTCCCAAGTATACCTCGGATGATTCACCCAGTTCTTCCAATGCTTGTGGTACTTTTGATTCTGCAATAATAGGAGGAATCTCTATATTATTAACACTTTTACCCTGAGTAATCTTTTCTTCTTTAAATCCCAAATATTCGAATGCCCTTTTCCTATGTTCAGGATCCTAATTAATTCAAAAATGGGAGTAGTGACCTTGACCTTACTCAATATTTGGGCTATGTCACAAGGAACATATTTAGGTAAGTCGGTATTAGGAGAGACATTCACCACTTCCTCGATAGTATAGGATTTTTTAGATTCTTGGTATGCGAAGGAACACAATTTTTATTCGGGGTAGTTAGGCCTTTGCTAGATGTATCTTTCTTAGGGTTTTTCATCACCAATTTGGAACTATGATAATTCTTCACCGAAACTCCTCGTGTTATGATTATTTATTAATGCACAACCTTTAGTTTGGTGGATTGAATATGGAAACACAAAAACAAACATAACACAAGAATACCATAGACTATGATAAGAAGAAATGATGATACATCTGAAATATAAGTGTAAATTATAATATCAACATGAAATTGTTACAATCTCACCCATGAGGTACTTTAAGTGTTCTTGACTTAACTTGCCTTCCAACAATAACTATGGGAGAAACTTCACAATTACACCTCTTAATGGCTTCTTTAACACACCTTCAAAATGATGGCTTCCTTTACACACTTACTCATACAATATTTCTCACTACTTCCTTCTATGCTAAATGAGGGGGGTGGCCTCTCTATTTATAGAACTTCCAGGATTATCCATCTTATCTCTAAGATAGGATAAGAAATCCACTCGACCAATCATATTGCATACCTTAACTCTTATCTCGTACATGTAAGATTATCTTTTAAGATAAGATAAACCTTATCATTTCACATGGGTTCCACATTTTTAGACTTTTTACAAATAAAATACACAAAATATTTATGACCTCACTCCTTGTCCTTATTACCAATATAATATTTCTAATTCCTAATCATGTAGACCCTACTTCTCTACTTACCCCAACTTTGAAATTTTAACATTACCACACCACTTACAACAAATATTTACTTTTTACCACAACATTCCTATTTTACTTTTGACAATCAAAGTAATATACATTATTATCGGTCTCATGCTTTGGCGGTGCCATTATCTTCTATCGATTCTACTACTAATTATACTTAACAACATCCTATTCCTAATACATACATTAATGAAATAGAAATTATGGAGGAAAATTTTAGTGTCAACATCTTCCTTCTTCCGAGCTTCTACTCCGTCCTTGGAGTAGACCATTCAGTGCATGGAAAATATTTAACTTGTTGTGGTTTACCCATTTCGTAATGGGAGTGCCATCCAATTCCTCCAGGTCGGTATGTACCATTTTCATGCCTGACAGATGCTATTTTGTAGGGCCCCATCAATTTTGGAAGAAATTTTCTATGTCTTCTTTTTTTGTATCTGGAATCATATACTAGAACCAAGTCATTCACATGAAATGGAGACCAAGAGATCTTTTGATCAAAGTATTCCTTATGCTTCATTTTCTTCTTATAGCTTTTATCCTTCACTATTTCCCTCATTTCCTATATCAAATGAAGATGTACCATCCTTTCTTTTACTGAATCACTTTCATCCATCCTTTCATTTTTCATAACTCTCACAGTGGGAATATCAAACTCAATAGGAAGAACTGGATCAATGCCATAAGCCAATTGAAATGGGGAGTATCCTGTTGCTGACTTTGATGTTGCCCTATATGCCCACAATGCTGCATGAATCCTTTTATCCCACTTATGTACCTACAAGGCTGCATCTTTTGCTAGAATTTGACACAACACAAAATTTGTTCATTCCACTTGTCCATTTGTGCTTGGCTTGTATGTTGTTGCCTTCTTGTGCTTAATAGAAAACTTATTGACTAGGGCTTCTACCACCTCATTAATGAAGTGGCTTCCTTGATCTGTTACAATTTCTAATGGGCAACCAAATCTAGTGACAATGTGTTCATATATGAACCTTACCACTTCATCCATGGAAGTTGTTTTCAATGGCCTAGCTTCAACCCACTTGGTTAAATAATCTGTGGCAACTACAATATACTTATTTTGGCATGGGGTAGTTGGAAGTGGACCTAAAATGTCTATTCCCCACTTTTCAAAGGGACCAAGTGGAAAAATAGGGCATAATGGAGCTGATGAAGTCTTACGGTTACCATGTGTTTGACAAATATCACATGTCCTAAAATAATTATAACAATCTCTTAAAAGAGTAGGCGGTGATAACCTGCATCCAAGATCCTTCTTATTGTAATTTGTTTAGAGAAGTGTCCTCCACATGTACCATTGTGGAATTCTTCTATCAGCTCCTTCCCTTGATCACGTCCAACTGCCCTCTTGTACTATCCATCAGGTCCTATTCGAAATAATACTCCATGTAGAATAGAATATGGACGACTGGATTGAGTAATCTTCCTCTTAGTCTTTGCATTGGCACCATCAAGAAACTTGATTTCATTCGAGATAATTCCAAATATCTATGTATTCACTAGGGATTTTGTCAAGGGATAACAATGTTGCATTTGGGAAATCATCATCATCACAAGATGAACCTAAATCCTCATAGGCTCAAGAGAGTGCATCTACATTGACATGCTTCTTTCTGGCCTATCTATAATATCAAATTCAAATTCTCGTAGCAAAATTATCCATCTTGCTATCCTCCCCGATGGGTTAGACTTATTTACAATATATTTTAGAGCTTGATGATCTATTACAACTATAAATTTATACCCTAGTAAGTAATTTCTAAACTTCTTTACAGCAAAAATGATAGCTAGAGCCTCTTTTTCAGTTACAGTATAATTTACCTCAGCACTGCTCATTTGTCTGCTCCCAAAGTAAATTGGATGATCATTCCCATTTTCATCCTTTTGGCTCAGAGTAATTCCTAGTGCTGCATCTGAGGCATCAGTATACATAATGAATGGCTTGCTCCAATCTAGATTCTTTAAAATAGGTGAAGACACCAGGGCTTCCTTCAGTTGTTCAAAAGCTTCATGCACCTTATTTCCTGGTTCATAAGTAACATAGTTCTTCAAGAAGCTGGTTAGTGGTGTGAAATTTTGAGAAATTCTTGATGAACCTTCTATAGTAACCCACATGTGCCCTAAAAATTATCTCAACTTAATTCTATTCAAAGGAAATGATAACTCTTTGATTTTTGAAACTTTATCGGGATCAGTACCAATACCATCTCTAGATACAACATGCCATAACAAAACCCCTTTAGAACATCCAAAGACACACTTTGTAGGGTTTAGTGAGGCTATTGCTTCATCTAACCTTTGAAATGTTGTCTCCATCTGTGGTGGTCCATCTTGCTTCGATAGATGTAAAAATCATCCGAGAAATACTCGATGAAGTTCCCAATGTAGGGTTCAAACACCCTATTCATTAAGTGCTAGAACGTTACGGAGTATTACACAACCCAAAATGCATAACTTTATAAGAAAACATTTCCCAAGGAGTGGTGAAATTCATCTTCAGTGATCTTTCTCTCGCTATACAAACTTGGTTGTATCCATTATATCCATCAATGAAACTATAACAATCTGCCACTACTTTTTCCAAGATCGATCTGAGAATGAAAAAGGGTAATGATCCTTCTTTGATGCCTTATTGAGCTTCCTATAATCAACACAAATGTGTAACTTCCCATTCTTTTTATTAATATCACAATGGTAAAAACCCATTACTAATTCTCCACAAAGCAAATATAAATCCTGTATCAAGCAACTTATCTATTTCTTCTTTTACAGTCTTGGAAAAATTAGGATTCATTCTATATTGCATTTTCTTTATGGGCTTAGCACCATCTACCATCTCAATAGAATGTTCTACCCAACTTACTTGATGGAGTTCCTTGTAATCAAAAGTGAATAGGTGTATGTACCTTCAAAAGAGTTGGAGGTAGGATTCCTTCTCACTCTCCATCACAACATCACCAATATTTATTTGTTGGAGACGATCATCAATTTATTCTTCAGATAATTTTATGGGTTCATGAGTCGAGTGTCACTAGAAGAATATCCATAACCGAAACATCAACCTCACTTTCTTCATATTTTGTGTCCACTTCACTGGTACTAGAGTAATCAGAGGATGTCCAATCATCAGTTTCATCACTTGAATCCATAGGTTCTACCTTATGATGCCGATGGATCACATTTATCTTCACCCTCTCTTTGCCACGTCCAAGTGTCATGAAACCTTCATTCCCGTAATTTCTTGCATGAACTCTCCTTAGCCATGGTCTTGCCAACAACATTGGGTACACAACAGCATACCATTTTCATCACCCGATCTTCTACCACACATACAACACCCATAAGAGATATTGCCACATTTTAAACAACACCTTCTAGTTAAGTTTTTCCTTATTTAATGACCTTAACATAAGTGTTGAGGGGCGATAAATTTTAAACCCAACATATTCATTACAGAGACTTGGTCATTACATTAACTACAAAACCTCCATCAACTAAGACACCATGAATTGAAATACCATCACATAATACCTCGGCTTTTGGAGCATAGGTATCTTCCTCTTCCTCCAAAACAAGGACCTCAACCTCCTTCCTTCGTCAAGCATTGAGTCCACTTCGCAGCTCTCGCCTCTTCTCAGAAGACATAGCCAAGAGTTGACCATATGTAATATTTGTAGGCCTTTTGGACAGATCTTCTAAGATGGAGTATGGTCCTTGTCCCTGTGAAATTAGAAAATCCTACACACCCAACTTTCTTCTCCTATGTTTCTTACTAGTTTCTCCTTTCATCTTCTTAGGATCATTTCCATCTTGGTTATCTTTTTCTTTCTTTTTATTACAAACACATCTACTTCATTATTTATGATCTTATCTACTACATCAAAAAATTCACAGGTGTTTTTCCTTTATCATTATCTCTTGTACTGGATGTAGAAGATCTGTCTTGACAATTATACTTATAATGACCCTTTTATAACAACCATAACATACAACTTCAGAAATATGTTTTTTTGGACCTTTATCTCCTCCCGAGAACTAAATTCTATTCCTTGAAGAAGATTAATAGTTAACTAGCCCATCTTCTGAGTAGATCTTCATACTCAATAGATGTACTAGCGAAATATTTGTGCTCACCAAGAGTGGTTTTGTATTCGGACCAAAGGTGTTGGTGTAGGCTCTACTTTAGCAATAATTTCTTTGGGCTCCTCTTCCATGCTTTCTTATTGCCTTCTTACAATCTCCTTTGCTTGTTCAATGGTAGTTTGGGTGGTCATACTTCACTCATTGTCGATCTCTCGCTTCATCCCAAGAATGAAGTGCTTCAGAGGAGATTATCCATGTCATTCATCAACCCATCCACTAATCCTTCCTTCTAGATCTGGGCATCAAGCTTCCTCCTTAGCTCTAGAATACGAGCATGATAATCCATTATCTTCTCCTTCTCTCCTTGGGATAGCTTTGTGATATCGATCATGAGATCTACATATTTTTCGTTGTTCACCAAATTCTTCAAGAAAACTTTCAATTAATAAATCGCATGAGTTTTTCACATTATCACCTAGTGTTTCAAACCACCTAAGGGCTGAACCATCCAAAAGGTAGGAAAAAATTCAGTCCATTGTTCCCTTCTTATAAGGCCATTACAAATACAATATTGTTAAAACTCTTTAATGAAAGAGGAAGCATCTTCATTAGATTGGGCTGAAAAAACAGAATCTTCCCCATTTTCAAAAGTAACCACGGTGAAATACCAACCCACAAGTACAATCAACAAGACTTATGTGTACAAATAAATGGAATCACTATAATAGAAAATAGAAATGACCACGGTAAAGTATGGTAAAACTTGACTTATTGCAGTAAAAAATGACTTTCTTTGTAGTAAAAACTATTCATAGTAAAAGTGAAGTTCTTGTGGTAAATACTATTCATGGTACAAAGTGACTTTCTGCATGTAAATACTATTCACGACAAAAAGTGACTTTACCATGGTAACTAATATGCATAGTAAAAACAAGGTTACCCTTCAATTTTTTTCCTCTCGACTAAGTGGGAATATCTCTCCAAAAATCCACTAACAAGGAATGGTCCCAAAGAATGGAACCAAAATGTCATCACCAATCCGGCACTATAATAATTCTTCACCAGGGAACTCCTTGTGCTATGATTATTTATTAATGCACAAATTTAGTTTGGTGGATGGAATATGGAAACACAAAAACAAACATAACACAAGAATACCATAGACTATGATAAGAAGGAATCATGATACATCTAAAATATAAATGTAAATTATAATATCAACATGAAATTTTTACAATCTCACCCATGAGGTACTTTAAGTGTTCTTGACTTCACTTGCCTTCCAACAATAACTATGGGAGAAACTTCACAATTACACCTCTTAATGGCTTCTTTAACACACCTTCAAAATGATGGCTTCCTTTACACACTTGCTTATACAATATTTCTCACTACTTCCTTCTATGCTAATTGAGGGGGTGGCCTCTCTATTTATAGAACTTCCAGGCTTATCCATCTTATCTCTAAGATAGGATAATAAATCCACTCTGACGAATCATATTCCATACCTTAACTCTTATCCGTACATGTAAGCTTATCTTTTAAGATAAGATAAACCTTATCATTTCACATGGGTTCCACATTTGTAGACTTTTACAAATAAAATACACAAAATATTTATGACCTCACTCCTTGTCCTTATTATCAATATAATATTTCTAATTCCTAATCATGTAGCCCCTACTTCTCTACTCACCCAAAATTTGACATTTTAACATTACCGCACCACCACTTACGACAAATATTTACTTTTTACCACAACATTCTTATTGTACTTTTGACTATTACCATACTATACATTATTGTCGGCGTCATGATCCAGCGTGTCGTTATCTTCTATCGGATGCTACTACTAATTATACTTAACAACATCCTATTCCTAATACATACATTAATGAAATAGAAATTACGGAGGAAAATTTTAGTGTCGACAGTGTTTCCTTTGGGATATTGGTAAGAAATGGAACTTTTGGCTTGGTTTTTGGCCCTTCCCCTTTGATAACCTTACCTCTGGTGTTATATTATTTCTCTTAAGAAACTACTGCATTCATCAATAGTTGCTTGTCGTCTTTAAAAAGGATCCCTCCATCATAATTTTTAATCATCAAGGCATTTAAGTATTCAAAATCATGATTAGGCAGATCAAATGCTTACAACATATCAATTTCAAAAGTATTAATAAGAAGAAGAAGTAATACCCAGTGAACACAATCCCAAAAATTTTCAATAGTTTTGGCACTTATCAATTTATTTGAGGTTTCCCCCTTCCATGAGTTTGCAGGAATTCCATCATGCACACATCATCATACGTCTCATCATCATCTGCTTCCTCAACATATTGATCTACATCACATGGGAGTGTCGTAAGAAACACTTGATCACACCACTTAATAACGTTGGCCTCATCCACAAAGTAGGTAACCCTATAAGTAAAAGGATCAAGAAACAATCTATTCTCCTTGGTTAAGGCTATTTATTACCCGATCCTGTGAGTCCTTTACCTCTGTCATCTAGTATGTGATCACCTTTAAATTTATTTCAAAATCTCTTACGCCATGTTGCTTGTGCTGACCACAGGGAACTTTGCCCTATCCCTTTTTCTACTCTATCCGGTTTATAGGATATCTCTTTAGCTACTCTAGAAAAAGTCTTCACAACCTCTTCCAAATCCACAACTTTGTTTGATTGAGGCCTCTTCGGATTGATTAACTTTAAACCCTCTCTCGGGAGGATTTCTAAGCTTTGCTTTGATGTTATTTTCTATTTGTAAGGCCATGGTGAAAGCCTTGCCTCAAAGTTCCCGGGTTCTTATCTCTCAAGTAATAAAAAGTCTTTTTATCAAAATCATCATAATATTTTATCAAACAAGACTCATCACTTTGAGTTAGGATTATAGGTAGCCTATTCACGGTCTTATTTAACCGAGTATTGAGATCAAAGGAACACAGGGGATTTGTCTTATCCCCATATTCCAATCTAAAGGTATTTTTCATCTCGGTCCATGAATCTATTGAATTATCAGGTAAAGCCTTGTACCAGTCATGTGTATCCTCCTCAACAGTATGGATAAACAGCTTTTATGTACACGTCTTCAAACTCAATTTCAAAGTATTCCATAATATTGACAAAGAGTCTTAAATGCTGGTCACCAGTGATGGCATTATTCCCTTGAAATTTTGGCAACCTATTTCTGACATCTTGTGGCACCATATTAGGATATCCATCCATACGACTAAAATCTATGGGTCTAAAAGTGTTGACAACAAAAGGAGGCCTAGGTGGAGGTTGGGCCATATTTCCTTGAGGAGGTGATCTTGTAGGAGAATCAAAATGATAAGGGACAAGGGGTCTCTAGGGCACATGAGTATAACTCTCAAAGTAAATATCCTCTAATGACTCAATTTCTTGGAAAACCCTATCAACATTGGAAGAAACATGGGAACTAAGATGCACGCTTTTCGAGACACAAATGGTGTCCCATCTCCGATTAGTGAACTCAAATTTATATAAAGATTACTTGGTTCAGAATCACTTGAAGATGTATAGTAATCTTCAACCACGATTGATCATCCTTTCGAAATGATATCTCCTCTTTTTATTCATGATCTCCAACAACTTTCCATACTTGCTTTCCTTTTGAATTTTCTTTTCCTAGTTCTAGAAATAAATTTTTAGTAGGATCCCTAGTGAAGAAACAACTTCTCCCCTCAAACTTTGTAAAATATCAATGATAAATTTCACTTGACATAGGTTAAGACACCTTTGGTAATCATAAAAATTTCAATTCAACACGGAGTTGCCACTAAGGATTGTCACCTTAGTTGTGTAGATGCACTATAAGTAACTTGCCAAGTGTTTATCAATGCTTAATTTCTACAAATCTTAATAGATTTGACCTTCCTTTACCCACATTTATCACTATTGATGCAAATTTAGTGGAATAACCACTAGAAACTAGAAATAATGCACAATGAACTTGTAATCTTGGACAAATCTTACAAATCTCAAGCGATGAAGTTTGAACAAATTATTTGTAATTAAACCATGTAATAAACATTACCGAGAGTCGGTATGTGTATGCATTTGCAAAAATAGTCCTAACAACGGTACCACTTGTGTGTTATTGCCGGAAAGTAGGTCTCGGTGTTAAAATAATCCTGCAATGGTGCCACTTGGGTGATGTAGCCACACAAATAGGTCCCGGTGTTCAAATAATCCCTAAAGCGTTGCCACTTGGGTGTTGTTTCGTAAAATAGGTCCCGGTGTTCAAATAATCCCTAGAAATGATGCCAATTTGGTGTTGTTGCCACACAAACAGGTTCCGGTGTTCAAATAATCCCTAGCAATGGCACCACTTCAGTTTGTTGCCACACAAAAAGTCTAGGTGTTCAAATAATCCCTTACAATGGCACCACTTAGGTGTTGTTTCCGCACAAATAGGTCATGGTGTTCAAATAATCCCCATAAATGGCACCACTTGGGTATTTTTGTTGCACAAATAGGTCTCGGTGTTCAAATAATCCTCTACAATTCAAAAAATCCCTGGCAACGATGCCACTTGGGTGTTTTTGCCACAAAAAAGGTCCGGTGTTCAAATAATCCACAACAACGTTACCACTTTGGTGTTGGTATCCAAATTGATTCTCCTGCAAGGGCTGAGTGACATCATGAAACTGGCAGGATGCTTAGAGATAGAAAAATCATGATACAAGTCATTTTGTATCCGGGAAGGGGATTCAACTGACTCTTTGTTACTCAAGCGTTGGAGAAATGGATAACACCTTACTAAGGGTTTGATCTATTCTCACTTCTTTAGGTTATGCCTTCAACCAGGTGAGAGGAACCGTTATGTAACTCATGTTCTTTGAAGGATATCAAGATATCCTTCTTTGCACAATCTTAATGAGAATATTGAGAAAATATGATCAATACAACACAATCTAACTCTCACGAGTTGTCACACTAGAGTGGATATGTTTCTGGAAAAAGTTTGGAGTTACTTAAAGACAATAATTGAATCCTAATTGTTTCTGCATATTTTCGGTGGAAATTGTTAAACCTTTGTAGATACATAGTATAAACAGGGGCGAGTTCATGTAGGATTTATCCTTTGCGAAATTTTGGTGGGAAGTCAAGTAAGATAAAATTGATTATACCAAATCTTTGAGAACCTTTACAAATATTGGAACACTCGTGACAGAAAAAATGCTTCAAAATATCCAAAATAATCCTTCAACGAGAAGGTGTGTATCAATGGAGGGCTAGAGATGCACGATTTCATACACTCTTTAATAATTCAACATAAATGTTCAGGGCTAAAGACTCAATTAAATGTTAAAATTCATGTTATCCAAAATCCACCCCTCAAGGTAATTTTGATAACATGCATAAAATTCTTCATTCTCTAGCAAGTACAATTGATTCAAGGCCAAAAATCATGTTTTGGGGTCCCTTTGGTTCCTCTCTAACTTCCACATCCAAGGAAAAAATCCAAGAAGTTAGGAAAAATTTGAAAAAATCAAAAATTGAAGTTGCGGACTTGTTTTAATGCATTGCGGGTCTAGAGGCTATGGGTCGTACCAGTGAAGATAGTACCAAGGTTCATTGTACCAAGTTCGCTGCCGAAATAAAAATAAATTTGAAAAATCAGAAATTTTTGTCCCAGGTGGTCCACGGGATAGTTGGGACATTGGGACGCGTGGGGCACAATTTTTTGATTTTCCACAAGTTAGTCTATTGCGGGTGGTGCGGAGATTTTTTTCTAGGATAGTCAAGACAAAAGAGCCAAGTTGAATGGGATGTGGCCAATGCACGAATTCAATGGACCTCACGTCCTAGTCAACAATGGAAGCATAGAAAAATGGAGACTCGAATCCACCAGATGAGGAAGAATGCGTATGGGATAGCTAGGACACGCGGACCCGATTTTGTAGAAATAGCCGCAACAAAGAGAAAAAGTCAAAATTTGACCTCCCAAACTTCAAATGGCCATAAATTTTTACTCGAGCTCGATTTTCATAAAAATATAAGAAACGTGTTTGGCTCCAATTAATTAATGCTCATCCCCGTCAAATGACAAAAAACGCCCAGTAAACCCAAAATAGCTGCTCGCACTTTTAAGAGAAGGCCCTAACTTTTGCATTTCTCAACAAAATCACACAAGATTGGTATTCTCGGAATTTTGTTTCCGAGGCCAACACGAGAAAACAATAAATTTGGGATTTGATGAGAAATAAATAGAGATTTTTGATAAAACGTGTCTAGATTCATGACAGTGTGTTTATTTGGTAGTTCATGAGTGCAATTAAGAGGCATATTCATCATATGTTCTCTACTACAGCATGTGGAATAGTATGGGAGCCTTTTGCAAGTAACATACAATCATTTCACTCCATTTAATGCATCTTACAAGTGGTTAAAGGACAGATTTCAGGATTTCCATTTTCCCCTTCTCTCTCTCTTCTCAATTTTCTATAAATTGGAGTGTTGGGGTCATTGTAAAGGGAGGTAGTTTTGTTGTAGCAAGGCTCTATCAAAATTGATTTATGAAGCCAATGTGTTGCAAGCCCTTGTAGTGGACTCCTTGCATGGTGATCTAGGCCCTTATCTTGGAATAGACTGAATTATGTGTATCATGAAGCAATAAAATACAAGTTTGTGGATGCATCTTCCTTTGCTATGTTTTTTGCACTCTTATTTCCCTTTCAACCTTCATTAAAAGAATATTGTGTCTATTTTTATGCTCTTAAAAGGATTCATTATTATTGTGCATGTATGAAATATTGTTGTGAATGCATTTTACTAGATTGTGGAGAACTGTTATCACCCCTTCTAGTGTGCACTTTGCTTCTGTATCTCACACATTGGAAGACTACTCTCACACCTCCTTTTCTGGTGTATCACTGCTGTAGTGTAGGCTTTCATTTTCTATTCATTCTCTCTCATTGGTCCGTTGGAAAGTTAGATCGGGACAGTTAGTTTTACTGCATTAGAGTAGATTATGGTAGGTAGATTAGGAGTAAGAACCGGCTTTCTCTGGAGGTCTATCTCAGGTAGGAAGTCCCACAACTTGGAGATAGTACCCATGTTATCTAATCACACCGTGAACTCAAGTATATGCACTTGTGTAAACACAAGGGTGTTGTGATTTAGTGATAATAGTTCCCTGATTCATCACAACCTAAGATACACTCATAGACTTACAAATAATCTTTGTCAACCTAGTGAAAGTAGAGTGATTTTAAATTGTTTATTTCATTACAAGATGAAAGATCTTCTCACAATGAAATTGAAAATGCCATAATACTACCATAGGGATAAGATATTGTGTGATTCAAAGAGATTTCAACATAATATTGCAACAGAACAAGAAAAACTATTTGAAATCATTATGAAATAAGAGAAAACACAATTGTGCTCATGATCAACACAAATTCATTTCAAGGTTCATTAGATTCATTAGTAGGGGAGACTTTCTTTAACAATCTCAGAGCTTGTAAATGGTTGTACAAGTACAACCATCTTAACAGATTAAATCTTAAAAACAGAAAATAAATAGGTTTCTTAGACGGTCTCTCGGAAAAATGGTTTTTTCTCAAACTTTCTCAAAAAAACTAACCCCGCTTATGCAAGTATTCTCATTACATTTATACAATTTCACTCACTCACTCATCCCAAAATTTTCCCCAAAATTCTAAATCTTCAAGAGAATATTTTTCTTTACAACATACCATTTAATCTTGTTTATTCCTTGAAAAACTCTTACTTTCTGTTGTTAGGTGGATAAATCATGAACTCATCACATTTCTCGGTTCCTTTATTTGGGTGGGATGCCATGTCATAACTTTTGACAATATTTTTAATCATTATTTTATTTTTTCATACGAAGAAATCTATTTTGAATATATCTTAGGTGGCTCCATATGGCTTGATTTGACAAGCAATCCTTTTCACCTTTGGGAATACAAATTGAGGAATATATACTGTGTTTGTGCCTCTCGAAATGAGGGTCCTTTAATGGATTATACCACATATCTGCATTGTGAGTCCGAGTCGGCCAAGTGTAAAGAGGAGCCAGTGGAAGCCTCCACATGTCTCCTTAGCGCAACTACAAAGGTGAAGTCTAGAGGTAGGTTCCCAAACGAGCACGGGCCCTCCACGTGTTCAGAACCTGAGAGAGTTGCATCGGTCACTAAAAATTCCGAGCATGGGAAGGTCCAGCGGAAGCTTCCACGTGTCATTCAGCTCAAATTCAATGATGAAGTCTAAAGTCTAGAACTCAAATGAGCGTAGGCTCTCCACATGCCACTGGGCCCGTGAAAGTTTCCTCAACCATTGAAAAATTCTCAGTATAAAGAGGAGCCAGCGAAGCCTCCACGTGTCTCTTCGGAGAACTTTTGATATGGTGCCTAAAAGAAAAGACACCAAACAATAGCATGGGCTCTCCACGTGTCTCAGGCCTAGAAAATTTATATAGGCCATTGAAAAAAATTAAGAACCAGTGAAAGGTGCCATGTGCCTAGGGTGCAGAAAGTTACATCGGATGCTTACAAATTCTAAGTATAAAGAGGAGCCAGTGGAAACCTCCACGTGTCTCCTTGGCACAACTCCAAAGGTAAGACCCGCATACGAGATCCTTAAATGAGTGCAGGCCCTTCACATGTCCTTTATTTACAATAGTAGCATTAATGCCAACAAAATTAAATGCATTGCTTTACAGCCGTTACCTATATTTTTTTACAATTTCAAATTTTGGTCATCCATGTGGAAAATATCTTAGTTGAGGTGGGCCTTGGGGGGCCTTTGCATTTTAAGCCACTCAAAATAATTGTGTACTTTTAAACATTCTGACCCACCCACCCACTTTCAATATAGGTTTAACATGTGGCTTTCCTAGGGCGTTGGTGGGGTCATGGCTCATTTTTACACCTTTTTAACTTTTCAAAACAAAGCTGAAATTTCCAAAATACCTTCGGTGACCGCCCTCCTGATTTCAATGTAGACTCAACATGTGGCTTTATTTGGGCACTTGCGGGGTTGCGCTTCACTTTTATACCTTACTCCATTTTTCAAAACAAAGTTAAAAGTTTGAAATTCCTCAAGTGACCTGCCTCACTACTTTTACTTGAAAATGGCCACATGTCCATTTGTGGGATCTAGACATTCCTTTTACACTTTTACGCCTTTCACCATAATGTCTCAAGATTCCCAAAAGGGCCCGCCTTCCCGCAACCACTCTTCTTATGACACGTGTAAATATTTGGGGTCAAAGTAAAATTTTGCTTCACCGCTTCATGTTCTTTGTATAGCCAATAAGAAATTATCGAGAGGCATGGGAGCAAGTTGGTATTTTTACAAATGTAACAAAAGTGATAAGTTCAACAAAAAGATCCACCATGCCACATCCAATTAAAGATGACCACATGTATGCGAATCTTTGGGATAGGATTTATAGAGGATACATAATCATGGAATAAGGCCAACAAAAAAAAATTCCCGTGGAGAGAAGACTATAACTAATACCAAGACTCGAATGTGATCCACGACCCAAGGAAAGGACTTGTGACAACGATAACTAAATGAGGGAAAAAAATTTCACGCATCCATACGGGGAGACATAAAATACTTCTAACCACATGGACTTGAAATTTTAAATGACAAAGGGGTGAGATTACAAGTGAGCACCATGATTCTATTAGATTTGGTGATAATAAGTCAAAAATATTGTGGGCAAGGGAACTCTTAGTCTTCACAAGGGAAAAGCAGTTACAAAAATGTGCTATATGTTGAAGGACTCGAACATAACTTGTTGAGTGTTATTCAAATGTGCAAACAAGGTTAGAATATGATTTTCAATGATAGAGCATGAAAAAATATTGATGGCAAAACAAGGAAGAGAGTTGGAAATTAAAAATGAAAAAAATTACATGTATGTACTTAAAGAGGTAAACAATGAAAAGTTATTTACAAGTAAAATAGATGAAAAATGGTTAAGGTAAAGGATATTAGGACATGTCATATTTGATAAAATTGTGGAATTTAGTGCTAAAGAGGGAGTTATAAACATGCCAAAAATTGTGAAACCAACAGATTCTATGTGCAAAGCTTGTTTACATTGAAAACATACAAGAAGGACATTCAAATCAAAAGAGTATTCAACTACTCAACCTTTAGAGTTGATTCATAGATATTTATGTGGGCCTACTAGAACTACAAATGTATAAGGAGATTAGTACTTGATGCTTCTAACTAATGGTTTTACAAGGATGACATTGGTGGATTTCTGAAACAGAGAAATCAGAATCCTTGGATAGATTCAAAGCTTTCAAAGCACTTGTGGAGAATGAGAAGAACACAAAAATCAAATGTTTAAGATCAGACATGGGTGGATAATTTTGGTCTAATGAATTTGATGACTATTGTAAAGAACATGGAATATAAAGCCAATTATTAGCTGTTAGGACTCCACAAGAAAAAATGATGTGGTTGAAAGGATGAATAGGATTGTGCAGAGATGAGAAGAACTATAGTTAATGAATCCGACTTCCTAAAATTACTTTGGAGCGAAGGAGTTGGAACAGTTGTGTATATTCTCAATAGAGCTCGATTAAGAGTAGATAATAGTAAAAACCATATGAAATATGAAAAGGAAGACCAGCTAATGTGAATCACATAAGAGTCTTTGGGAGCAAGTGTTGCTTGAGAGATAAAGAATATTTTGGAAAATTTGATTCCAGTGTGATGAGGAATTTTACTTAGTTATTCATCGTTAGTGCATCCTAAAGATGTTTGCAACAAGAGGCTTAAGAAGGCGGTTGAAAGAAAAAAATATAAAATTAGATGAAACTCGACCCTCCAAAATAAAAAATCATCCTAAGGATAGCCATGAAGATGATTCACATGCCATTTAAAATCATAACAATGATGATGAAAAAGAGGCACACATGAATATGTAGAAGAAGTGGAAGAAGAGGAAGAAATGCATGACACCAAGACACCTTTAAGGAAAGTTGCAAGATATCATCCTACACATTTTATTATAGAGAGTAAAGATGGTGGTGTTCTCCCATGAAGGAAGCTATGAATTCAACAAAACAATGATAACAAATCCCTCTTATCAATGATAGGACCAAAGAATGTACACGAAACATGCAATGAAAAAAATGGATAGATGCAATGAATGAATGAATTGATCAAATAGAGAAAAATAATATGTGGGATCTTGTACCTAGGCCAAAAGACAAGAATGTCATAGGAACAAAATGGGTCTTCAGGAATAAAATGAATGAAAAAGGTGAAGTGACAAGGAATAAATCAAGACTTGCATATAAAGGCTATGCACAAATAAAAGGAGCTGATTTTGACGAAAAATTTTCTCCAAGTGGAAAGAATGGAAGCTATAATATTATTCTTGGCATATGCGAGATCACAAGAAATAAAAAAATTCAATGGATGTAAAATCATCCTTTCTAAATGGAAACTTAAATGAGGAAGTGTATATTGAACATCCTAAATGATTCTATTTAAATGAATATGAGGACTATGTATACATATTGAAAAAGTATTTATATGGGCACAAACAAGCTCCTAGAGTGTGGTATAGCAGATTGGATGCTTATCTCATTGAACACGGTTTCGGTAAGGGAGTAGATGATAGAAATATCTACATCAAGGAAGAAGAAAACAAGATGTTAATTGTCATAGTTTATGTTGATGACATCATTTTTGGAAGTGATCATGAAGGATGATGCATGAATTTGATGATTTCATGAGTAAAGAGTTTGAAATTTCTGTTCTTTGTGATGTTTCATACATTCTATATCTTCATATAAAAAAATCAGATCAATGCATCTTTATATCCCAAGCTAAATACATCTCGGAAATACTAAAAAGGCTAAAAATGGAAGATTGTATACCTATAAGCACACCAATGGTGGTAGGATGCAAGATAAGAAAATAAGACGACTCACCTAAAGTTGACAACAAACTATACATATGTATGATTGTCAACCTTCATTATTCCACTACATCAAGGCCTAATATAATGCAAGTTGTGGGTTTAGCAAGAAGATTTCAAGAAGACCCAAGAGAGACACATCTCAATGTAGTTAACATGATACCTAAATATCTCATAGGAAATTTAGAGTATGGCCTTTTGTATCATGGAAGAAAAGACTCCAATATAAAAGCATACAATGATGCGAGTTGGGCTGGAAATATTGATGACATGAAGAGCATAAGTGGTGGAGCCTTCTTTTTGGTAAATGTATATTTTCATGGCTGAGTAAAAAGTAATCTTCAGTGGCATTATCTACTTGTGAAGAAAAATACATAGCTACTACCATGTGTTGCACTCGGAGTTCTTTGGATGAGGAAAATGTTGGAAGACTACAAGGTAAAATTTGATGAACCAACTCCCTTATTTTGTGATAGCACTAGTGCCATTAGTGTCTCTAAAAATCTAGTATTCCATTCAAATACAAAGTATATTCCAATCAGATTTCATTTCTTAAGGGAACAATTAAATGATAAGAAGATTAATCTTCTATATGTGAGCACAAAAGAAGATATTGCAAACATTATGACAAAGCCACTTCCAAAGGAAGCATTTGAGCATCTCAGGATGAATTGGAAGTCATCCATTTACACATTCTAATAGTTAGTTTGCCAATTGTTAGTTGGATGAATTGGATTTTAATTCATTCAAGTTTTTCCAAAACTCCCTTCTTGGAAAATGTCTTTTGAGCTTCCTGGATTCTCAAGTGTCAAGAAAAATATGAACGCCTCTTGTGATAAATCATAGAAGAAATTTTTGAAGATAACTCTGAGCATGAAGCGTTGTAAAAGGTTTGAATCTATTTGTACAAGTGTCAAAGAAAATATGATCAGTTTTTTTCGGCACTATTTTTTTCACTTCAACACCATTCATGAGCATAAAAAGGAAAAAAAGGTTTACTTTTTCTTTAACTCCTATGTTTAAGACATTATATAATATTTAATATCTATTCAATTTTCATATCATGGTTCTAGGCCATTCAAATCCTTTCAAGGTTGACATTCTTCATCTAGGTCTTTCAAGGCACATGTTGCACCCTCTTGGAATAGTGAGAAATCCAATTACAACTTGTGCCTTACACCAATATAGAAAGATTGAATAGAAAGAATAATCCTCCAAAATTCCTTTCTATGCCTCTAAGTTAGGTAGAAAATGAAAATAGTATTATTGATGTTAGTAAAGCTTTTGGTTGCTTTGGTGTGAATTGTAGGTTTGCTTCCAAGTTTGAGTTGGAAAATGAGATTGTGAATGTTTGAAGAGGTCATGTTCTTGAGTGCGGAGGAGAAAATTACAATGTTCAATAAATTCCCTACAAATAGATAGAGTTATTTCCTTGGATAAAATTAAAATGTTCCTAATAGGTTCAATACATTTATCAATGGTAATTGAATCAACGTGGCAACATTGCCATTATTCTTGAATCGGTGTGAATTATCCGTGATCTTGTTTGAAGCCTTTGGAAGATAGTTCAAGATGATTTGATCATAAAATCAGTAAAAGGAACCTTGCCTCATAAGGTTAGTAATGAAAAGTCATCAAAATGTGCTCCTATGTAAAAGTTTAAGGTTGTCTCTTTTAGTTTTGAAATTTGAAGACACGGTTGATCACAAGTAAATAAATGGAGGATATTTCAATCCTCTAAATCATTTTTCAAAGTTATACATCATCACTAAATATCCAAAAATATTAAATTTTTCCATTTCATTGAATATTGAGGAAAAAAACTTTTTTAAGCTCTCGGACCATGACAATCGAGTACCTAGATTTAGGTTTTTTCATAAATTTTTGATCGGATCTCACAAAAAAACCAATGAAAATTCATGAATTTTTAAAGTATTTCTATGGCAGAATTTCCATTTGATTTCAAAATTATTGCAAATTATCAATTGTAGAGAGAGAATAACATCGCAAAAATTTCAAAATCCATGTTTATTCAACTTTTTGAGAGTGTATGAACCATTTTTGCTTGTTTTAGAGGAAATTTACTCAATGGATCTTGTGCCTTGATTTATTCATGACCATTAGAGAGTGTTTTATATGTTGGAATATATTCTAGTGTATTAATAGAGGTTCTCTTGTAACTATAAAATTTTCTCCTTCCCAAAGCTCGAGAAACCTTTGTAGAGAAAAAAATTCTAGAGTTATGAGAATTTTCATCATTGGAAGTCAATAATTATTATTGAAAAGATTATAAACCATCTCAAATAAATATTATTGAAGGATTTATTTACCTCAAAATGGAATAAATAAATTCTTATAGCCTTGTCTCCTTCAAATGTCGATTTATCTTGAAATAAAACCAAACAGCTTAATTTGTCCTATATACTATTTGTGAAGGTCAATTTATTGTTCCAAAAAGGTAATATGAAAAGTATTTTTGGTATTTATTCTATGTTAAAGCTTGAACCATCACGAAGAAAAGACAAAATTTGAGAATAGATAGAGTTTATGTAGTTTTTCCATTTTAAGAACAGAGATGATGAAATAGTGATATACGGAATTTGAAGAGAAAATGAATGATATAAGTTGATGAGTTGTTTTTTTAATTCAAATTGAAAATATTGATCTATTTTTGTATTTTTGGCAACTAAATATTCATTGAAGTAACAAAATAAAGGAAGCATGAGATGTCATTAAAAATATGACTATTAGAGATGAAAAGTGTAAAGATTGAGAGAATAGAAAAAGAGTCCGAGAGTTGTTAGTCATGAATGAAAGAGATCACAGGAAAGTAAATGAAGTTTAGTGAAAAACAATGCATATATGAATGACCTTGAGTTGTCATGAGAGTTTGAAAAACAGTGACTATCAAATCTAGAAATAAAAATAAGTGAGTGTGTTATAATAATAGTGCCAAATATATAAGTACGAGATAGAGAACTATATCAAGAAGATAGATTGATAGGTGGAAGATAAAAGAGGTTCAAAAATAGGACAAAGATTAGTGATAATATTAATGAAGAAATTAGAAGAACATATAAAAAATAGTGATTATTTTAGTCAAGAGGAATATTACAGAGTTGATAATCATTTAATCACGTAAATTGTGCGATAAAGAAACCATAATTAGTTGATCAAACAACAAAGAAAATAGATTGTCATGTGTTATACTTGAATTGTCTAAGTAGGTGCCTAGGCTAGAATACGATAGTGCTTCTTACTCTATTAATCGATTGGGTGATCATTCCTACATCTAGTTATTGGTGCTATATGTCATTTGAAGTTGCTCATTCAAAGATCAAGTAGGTGTTCGATCAATTGTAATTCAAAGTGTATAGAATTAGTGTTATAATAAAAGGTTGATTTCAAAGTGGATTTTTGCTTCTTTGGTTTCCCACTATAAAACCGTGTCATCTTCATTTGAGTTATTTGTTTCAAGTTATTTCTTTTGCTGAAAGTCTAGGTACTTGAATAAAATTTATGGAAGATAGAAAGTTTGAAAATATATAAATTGTGCAAAGCACTTATTCAAACCCCATGTCAGTGCTTATTATAGCTAACAATCTACACCAATATCTAATTTAGGTTCTTTGTAGATGGTCCATGTTTTATTTGGCTTTAAACAATCCCAATACAATTTTGTAAATTTTCCTCTCCCTATAGGTTTCCAATATTGAACTCTCAGCTTTTTATTTACATCATTTCCTTCATGTTCAAGGAAAATATCCCCATCTTCTCTCCCCATCCATATCTTTTCATTATCATTTCTGTTTGTATAAGTAACATTTCTCCCTTGAACACATCCTTTAATAGATTGAATTCTTGATTATATCTTCCATAAATAGGCCCAACGTAAATATAATTATTACCTGGTATAGGTTGACTAATGTAGTATTCTTTGTTCGGAATATGTGTGGTTCTGTTATTTTTCATCTATGTCTTTCTCCTGTACTTTTTTGGCCAAAAAAAAAACATTTGACCTCTGCTATAATTTACAAATGGTCTCATTTGAAGCACGTAAAACATTTTCCCAATACATGATCTTTGGATTCAAATAGTCGCTACCTTTTCCTATTACACTTTTTCCCAATGCTTAATATATGTATTTATTCCCTTTTTAAATATTCATTTCTTTGAGTTATTTGAAAGGTGCCAAAGGAGGTTGCCTGTTTGTGAGCTTGGTTCACCATGATCCTTTGTACACCACATATGGATAGAACAAGACCTTTGTAGATACTTTATTATTTCTCTATACTCCATTACCGGTATGCCATCCATAACATGGAATATGAAAATATTAGGTTTGTTTATACCCACTATCTTATGGTTTCCATCTAGAAAGAATGGCTCCACAAATTCCTTGAAGTTGTACACTTCCTCAATAAGATAAGGAGTGAATGTAATTGACCCTTATTGGCATGTTCTGTAAGAGTCCATGATATGTGGCAAATAATATGTGTGTATTTTATGTTATGATGTTTTTAATCTTCCAAAATTCCCATCTATATCCTTATGAGTGTGTCCCCACTAGAAGGAAGCTTAGATACACAATGTTGAATACATTTTTGTTGTCAACAATGATGTAAATGCATATAAGGTAATATTATTTTTATAACTTGAAACATTATCTACATGCAAGTATAGGATGAGTGGTTGCTTTACGAAATAAGTATTCACACTAGCAACATGGCCCGATTTTGAATGGTCAAACATTTCCTTGAAACTTTTACATTTTTTCTTCACATCATTTTGTAATAATTCATAATGCAATGGATACTTGGATGATGCAAAATGATATAATAAATCTCCATACTCCTCAATTACATGTTCTTCAAACTTCCCGAGACACAAAGCTAATAATGTGATTTGTATAGTTTAATCCACATTCAACAAATGATAGGAAAAAAACACTAAAAACCCCTGTCTTGTGTCCATGTGTGAACATACTAGTTAGAGTATCTGGTAAGTTCATAAAAATACTTATTGAATTAACTTTTTACCTATCCTTGGTATGGATGTTTTCATTTATACAATTTACCATGTAAAATGCTCAAGAATCCATGAGGCTATTTTTCCGAAGTTTTTATTTATGGGAATAGTAAGTTGCACAACAATTTTGAATATATTCATTGTGCCATTTTTGTTCCTCCTCAATCTTTACAAGTGATTTTGGGTATGTGGTGGCTCTAAGTTTGTTCTACAAATAAATTATTTTTCAATGGAAACATGTTGATAACTTTTGTTCATTATGTTTTTGAAACTTGACTTGCGAAACATGACAAAGTTTTATATTTTGGTATAGAATGAAGGAAGAAACCTCTAGGGAAATTTTAATCCATCTTGTCATATAGACCAATTCAAATACAAAGAGATATATTAATTTATCTCAACAATTCTTGATCTACAGAAATTGTTGCAATGAGTGTTTGACCTTTGTATCTCTTTTCCAGTGATTCCGTTCGGTGAATGCCTATTTTTTCTTATCTATTCATATTTATGTTTATAGAAAAACTCCTTGGGTACCCATAAACTTTTTCCCATGCATTCTTGTAAGCGAATTGATTCATTTACATGAAACTGAAGCACAAGCATATAGATTAAACCCTGAGCTCAATAAGCGACAACATTTTCTCCTTTCTTTTAAGGTACATCAATGAATCTGGATGATGCAAAATAAGATGAGGAAGTTGCAAATCTGGAGAAATGAAGACCAAGAGAAGACCCAAAGAAAATGATGGGTTTCTTCTATGTTCCTTTACTTTTACCTTGATGTACATGTATCTTTTAATTCAATAGTCATAGGTTACATCTCATGGATTTTGTGGGAAAACTTAATTTGTATCTCTTCATGAAATTAAATTATGTAATTGAGTTGTCTATTTCATTTTGCATTTGATTACTATAAATGATAATTGTGGAATGAACTAAACAACTCAAAACATAATTAATCTCATTCAAACATAAAGAAATAACAAGAATTAATATACATGTAGCTAATAATGTACCTTCAAATATGCGAAAAAAACTATGTTTGTTGTTTGAGTCCAACTCCTCAGGTCTATAGTTGTTTCTTCCTTTATCAAGGTTGTACTTTAGTTCTTTGGGACTTTTGTGCAACTTTGATGAAGGTGAACATGGAATGGCAGCATACATGAGGTGTTGCATTCTGCAACAACACACATAGCTACATTTTTCTTTGTTGATTCACTTACTACAACTTAAAACCCTTAAGAAATTGTATGTCTTCCCCTTAGTTAGGTCCATCACATCAATGCCTTCCATCTAAAAAAAAAAGTTTCAAGTTTCCCATTTTTACACAAGTTCAAATATTGTCAACATTTATGGAGGTCCTATGGGAAAGTGTCCTGTTTGGCTTTAAGACCGATGCCTTGCTCTTGTCCATTGGAGATGGAGTCAAAGTATTAACCAAAATGTGTCCTTTTTGAAAACCAGCCTTTTGAAAAACAAAAAAAAAAAAGGTGGGAAAGGATCTAGTAAACAAAATCATGTGCATAAATGCAATTATCGAATTGAAAAACAATGAAAGTTTGCATGAAGTGAACTTATTATAGGAAATCCTACTCTAACTAGCACTCATAAGATATTCTATCAGCATCCCATTTCAGCACAATGTCTCCTTCATTAAAAATTCTGAACTTAGCCTTTTTATCAAATGTGCTCTTGATCTATTTTTGATTCTTCTCCATGTTCAAGTGAGCTTGATCTCTTAGCTCTTGTAGTTCCATAAGTTCTGCATAATGAACCTGCATTAGTTCATTCTCAATTAATTCAATCTAATGTAATAAATCTAATGTGGGTAGCTCAATTGAAATAGGAATTATTTCCTCATGACCATAAACAAGCATGCGATAAATTGCCAATTGATCTTTTAGGAGTCACTCTATCAATCCAAAGTGATGAATTCAACATCAGTTACCAAGCTCTTTGGTTTTCCTTGAGTTTTCTTTTGATGATCTTTAATAAATTTTAATTAGTAATTGTAGTTAGTCCATTACCACGTGGGTAATAATTAGACAAATTACTTAGATAAATTCCATTCTTAACAGCCCAATCTATTACTTTTTCTCTAAGAAAAGAAAAGACATTAACTGAAATGATAGTAGCTGAAACACAAAATCTATGAACTATACCTTCATCAAATGATAAGATTGAAGTATCATTTTATTTTTTCAAGGCCACTACTTCATTCCATCGAGTAAAATAATCTTTGGCAGTCAATATCCACTTATGTATTTGTGATGAAGGATGATTTATCATTCCAACGAATTCAAGGAACTATTACATGAATGGTTGGTCCACTAAAATAAGTTGTAAGGGAATCGAAGCTAATCGTTCTTTTCCCGAAAAGAGTACACATTTTTTTGCACTTCTTTATCCATTTAAAAAGTCAATGAATATGTTGGGCAAAAATAACCAGATTTCGTGATCTTAAGAGTTGTAGTACATGCTAAAAAGTGACCTCATGTAGGGCCTTCATGAGATTTAGAGAGTAATTGTTACACCTTTATCATAATCAAATCAACGTATTAAAAATCCATTGATATGTTTTTAAAAACACACCATTAATGAAAGCATATGGGTTGGCCTATAATCTGAAATACCTTCATTTTTTCTTGTCCATACCTTCCGGATAAGTTCCATGTTGCAAGTAATTGATCAAATCTATCATCCAACTTGATCCTGAAACATTGGAATAAGTTCTAGTTGTTTATTTTCGTGGATGTACTAAAGTTTCGGGTTACTAATATGAAACTCATGACATGTTGTAATGAATCTACATCCTATTATTTTTCCATATCAGCAATCAAATGTTAACATAATCCTTTTCCTCGGACTATTTTAGCAACAAAGATATTAACATCATACTCCATAACTTTTTTAATCCAACTTGCTCGCTTCTCATTCAGTTCCTTGTTCAACAGAACACTTTAACACTTGGGTGAGAAACTAGAACATGAATCTTATTATTGGAAAGCATGTACTTGAAGTTCTTTAATCCTCTAACTACAAAAAGTACTTTTTTTCAAGAAAAGTGTACCTTGTCTCATAGTCATGTAAGCTCTGCCCAAAGAAAACAATGGGTTGTTCTATGTTCTCATCATTAACCTAAGTCAATATGGTTGAAATAGTTTCAGCTCTTGCAAGTGCATACATCGTGAAATCCTTATCAAAATTGGGATTTTCCAAGTTATCATCTTGTGAAATTGCTAACTTAATAGCTTCAAATCATTTTCTTCCTTTGTTGGTCCAAGAGAAGGTTTCTTCTTTCTTTAACATAGATGTTAATGGTTTAACCAAGGCTACAAAATATGGAACAAATCTTCGACAAAGTTTTTTTCTAAGAAAAGTTTGTAATGCCCTCTTATGATGAGGAAAGGAAAGCTATAAAATTGCATCAATTCTGAAAGGATCAATAGCTAATCCATTCTTAGAAACAATATGTTCAAGTAATATACTTTCGTACACTAGAAAATGGACATTTTGGGATTCAATGAGAATCTAAACTACCTCTAAAGCTAAAAATGCTTCCTTAAATGCATAAGATGATCATCCAAATCATTTGAAAATATAGTAACATCATCTAAATAAACCAATATGAATATATCAAGAGGCTATGAAAACCTATGTCCATTGCACATTAAAACATTGCACCAACATTAGAAAGACCAAAAGGCATTCTTTTATAAGCATAAGTCCCCCACTTTGTGGTGAAGGTTGTCTTGTATCTATAATCTTCACGCATAAAAATATGATTATATCTTTGTAACCATCTAGAAAGGACAACTTATATGAACCCAAAATTGTTCTTAAAATTCTATCCTTGTTGGGTAGTGAGAAGTGATCTTTTAATGAAGCTTTATTAAGATCTCTAAAATCCACACACAACTAGGTTTGACCATTATTTTTCCAAATAGGCTCAAGGTTGGAAACCCAACTTGAATGCTTGAATGGATAGATAATATCTGATTCAATCAACTTAGACAACTCTTTCCTCATCAATGGCTCAATTTTGGGATTTACAGGCCTTTGTTTCTACCTTACAAGTTTTGCATTTGGTTGTAATTCTATGGTATGCTAAGCTAAAATACGATCAAATCCTCTCATATCTTAGTATTTCCAAGAAAAACATCTTTGATTTTTTTCCATTAATCGATAAAAGACTATTTTTAGCTAAGGTACATACCTTTCTAATCTGTAAATTTTTACCTTCATCATCAACTAAAATCTCTTCATAATTATCAACATGTGTTGAGATATTTCCTTTGTCTTTTCTGAGCTGATCATCAAAAATGAAAATGTCTTCTAAAGTGAAAATGTCTTGAGGCAAATTGTTTGTATTCAGCTGTACAATTTTGTCACCATATTGTGCTGCAATTTTCTAGATTAATCAGTAGAAAATTCAGCTTCTTGTTGTAGAAAATCAGAAATTTGTTTTCATTCTCAAAACCTTCCAATTTTCTTCATTATCAGTACCAAGGTCTAATTATCAACTTTATGTGGCTGTAATTTTTATTTTCAATTTGTTCTAGCAATTCAAAGGTAGATCCAACTACTGCAAAGTCTGTCTCCATGTTTATTTTTAGCTCTTGGGACTAATTGAATATTAAAATATTGAAAATCATCCATCAAATCTAAAACTCTATGCTTGTAAGATTTCAACAATGAATTCTTACAAACATTATAGTTCTTAACTTGGTTTATAACTAATTCAGAATCACCATACACTTGTAACATGTTGATTCCTCTCTTTCTAGCCCATTGTAGGCCATGAATCAATGCTTCACATTCAACTATGTTACAAGTACGTGAAATTTGCATATTTAAAGCTGAAAAATAAGTCGATTTGAAGGGAAGTTAGCATTATATATGCATCTTATCCTTTCTTGTTCTTAGCACCATCAAAATCTAGCTACCATATACCTTCCTCTGTAATTTCTTTTATTGACAACAAGGGAATTGGTGCATTTTCTTTTTTAAGACAATAGACACCTAATAATCCTTCTTCTACTTCTTTGTAAGGATCATAAGAATGTTCTTCTTGATTTATTTCATCCATAAACAAGTTAGAGACACCATCTAATGTAGAAATCTGTGTTGTGACATCAAAATCAGTCTGATCTATGGCTACATAATTTTTTGCAGCATTTGCAACATGAGGTTCAATGTGGAATCTAGCTAGAGGTTTTGAATTTACTGTAACCTTAGTTCCATACCTCATAGTGAAGAACAAAAATGACCAATCCGAAGAAATATAACCACCTATTTTTGCTATAAAATCTCTTGACAAGAAAAGAGCAAAATAGGGAGGTAGATCTACAATAGTTACATCTTGTAAAATTGAAACATTGGAACAAACATGTAATGTTACCTCCATATTTTTTATGATGCCACCTGTGTTGGTTATTGTCCCATCAAGCTGTAATACACTCTTTTCTGTTGCTTCATATTATAGGCCTAATTTTTTTGTAATTTATTTAGGCATAACTATGTTGCTTGCACCACTATCAACCATATAGTTGTGATCTAAATGATCAAAAATAATAAGATAAAGATAAAAATGTGGTGTTTTTTAGTATCATTTTCTTTAATTAATTTATGTACCATCCGCTTAATCTCTTTCATATGATCTTGCTCAAATGTACCAAGAACCATATTATCATTTATGAGCTTCTATATCTATTGATTTTGAAGAAATATGTAACTTAAGAAGCTCATGAGCAAGTAAATCTTTTTTCTGGAATACTCAAATCATACCATAAAGAAATACTAATATTATGATTTTTCATTTCCTCGACAACATTAAAAGAAGTTTAAATTGTTTTAGAATAAGCTTTGGCAAAAATTGATTATTTTTATACAACTTTAGAAATATGAGGTATGAATAATCATCTAGGATCAGTTAAAGTTGATTTTACTACTCTTTAGGGGTTGAATCGCATGTTGTCTTAAAAGATAGAACATGACTATTTTTTTTTCAATAATGGAAGGTAAAACAGTCCTTTTAGTTGTTTTTCTTCATCCCTGAGACTTTCTCTTCGAAGACCTTGTTGTAATAGTAATTAAATATTCCTCTCCAAAACGTGACTAAGTTTTGTTCAAGTTATATTTGACTTTGAGAATTTTTTTCCACTCTCCATTTGAGGCTTGAATAATGTTTTAGATTGTGGTTGGTCAACAAAGCTTAAATTCAAAAAGGCATTTGGACAACTAAGCAGCTAGATGAGGCTAATTGCAAGGTAAAAACCACTCTTCTAAGGCCATATTAAATTATACAAGGGCATTATAAGTGTTGGGAGCTTTATGATCATCTTTTCTTTCTAGGTAGGGCTTCCTATAATTTTTATTTTACTAATAAGGCTACCTATTATGTTAATAAGTGTTACGATAAGACTTGCTAAGGATTGAGAAAATTGCCTCATTAATGTTATTATTGTAATAGGCTCTATTATTTTAATAGGTGCCAAATATGTTGTAATAGGAATAAATGGCCTTAGGGCTAATTTACCAACTTGAATAAGGTTTTTTTCAACTCTAATTGATAATATCGAAGTTCTTAGAAGTGTGGATCCTCCCATGGACTATATCATGGATGAAATATCACTATTTAAAGCTCTAAGATAATATAAAAATAAATGATCAGCTCGAGCCTTAACGGTGGGCTGGAATTCTTTCTCGTGTTCTATAATTCGATGTTAAAACTAGCCATAAATTCATGAGGAGCTCTCTTTATTGTAGAAAATTGTTCGATGAGGGATAAATGATCAGAATTATCTTGAAACTATTTATGTAATTGATCTCTCAATTCATCCCAAGTTGTTATAGTCCCTACTGATAAAGTTTTATACCATTGTAAGGCTTGTCCTTTAAATGATGTAGCTAAGAGACTTAAGGCTACATCTTCATGACTAATGTTATGAATTGAACAAAGGGTTACAATGTATTTAATATACTCTACAAGGGTAACATGATTTTGAAAAGTAAATGATGGTAAACCCTTTAAGGTAGCAAAAGGTATGTCATGATAAATAGTAATTATTAACTTTCTTGTCATTAGTGAAGGGTACAAAATTTCTAGGGTATTGCAGTGGTTGTTGATGAGACATTAGAAACACTAGAATGGAACAAAAAAATTATACGTGGTGAAGCAAGGAGGAGAGGGTTATCAAAATCAGGCCTGTTATAGGGTAAGGTATTGCCAACTCTTCTTCCTCTTGCTGAATTTAAAGGTTAAGAAACAAAATTATGAGGAAGTTCTCTTATAGTTGATTTTATAGTCACCTTAGGCATGGAACATGATGTATAACTGGTCTAAAATCAGCCTACGGAGTTACCAAATTTTTTTTTTTTGATTTTCAATGGATTTTAAAACTTGTTCCTTCAAAAAATAGTTGTTTCTCTACCAAAAAATTTGTTGTAAATTCACTTTGCAAATCTGATTAGTAGTCCCACTTTGGGCATGCCAAAAAATTTCTCTCGAAAGTGCACCTGTGATTGAAGAATGGATAATGTTATAAGTTTTGTCTCCCTCACTTATATAGATATAATGGAAACACCTCAGGGCTGTGGGTATCCCTATGTTGAGGTGAATCTCTGGGATTACAAGGCTGGTTCCTTATTGATGTATCCTAAACTATTTTTTTTTTTTGTGATTTTAAGGGTAAAAAGATGACTAAAACTGAAATTTAAATGGGGTGATACACTAGAAGTATTGGAAAACTTTACTAAGATACATGCAAAATAAGTTGTGAATAAGTTGCACAATCATGAACCAATGGGTTTCAGCTAATTGCAAGGTAAAAACTTTACTGTTGAGGGACTACTCACAACAATAGTGTAGATTACTGCACACTAAAACTAGTAGAAAACACCAATTTGCAGCAAGGTAAAACAACCTAAGCAAGCTTAATGAAATTCAGGGAATAAAATTCACAAGAATAAATTGCATAAATACACACTACTACAAAATTGGAAAGGAAACAATCTGATTCTCATATAAGGGAAAATTTGGCACAATGGCTTCAACTCTCCAAAAATTCCCCCTTTGTGCTTTGCCAATGCACACAATATATAGAAAAATTATTCACCCACCCCCTAAAAATAAACTAATTCTAACTACACTTGCATGTTATTATTAACCTTCATTGTGAATAAATAAAAGGCTAAAATAGACATGTTGTACATGAGGCAAAATAGCCTTTCTTTTATGAAAAATAGCTCAAGTCAAAGTTAGTTGACTCCTTTAATTCTGAAATAATGAATAAACTGGGTGAATACTTTAGCTAATAATAGCCCTTACTTGATGTGCAAGTCTTCCAAGTGTACATGCAACATCTTCTTTGTCTTGTGATCATGATTAAATAATCATACTTAATCCTTTAATTTTACACTTGTTTTATTCATCCACTTGCAAAAATATTTTTGTTTTCTTTATTTGTTCTATCTTCTTGTGTTTATGGGATGCAAAAATACACTCCTGCTCAAGTAAAATAATGCTTTTTAAGTTCAAATACTTAGCAAAAAAATTCACCCTCACTATAGAGACTACCTCTTTGCACATAAAAAAATACTATTCTCTTCTTTTGAACGAGGTTTCCTTATAAAATTTTAAGGAAAGTTAGAAAATCCTGAGGTAAAGTGCTTCTTTGACCTTAGAATATATATTATTGGCCTCCATTGGTTTCACATTGGTATAAACCTTTGATTAGGTGCTCGGAAAATAATGATTATTTGATTAAATAGAAGGCCACTTGGAACACTGGAATAAACAATAGTAATTTTTTTGAATATGATTCCACCTTTGATTTCATAATGCACACATTGATTTAGACCTTAGTTAGGTCAATGCAAACAATAATTATCAAATGGGACACGTTCCCCCTCCATTATGATGACTCACCCCATGATTGTGTCGGTGGAATAAAACCTAACCCTAGTTAGGGTTCCTACGGATAGTGACATGTTTGTACTTTTCTAGACCTCTAGTTGAGTTTTATGGAAATTGTGGTAAAGTTGGAGTTTGCATTTTAACTGTTCGATCATTCTATAGTTTGAATTTGTACCATTGATTCTTTAACTCGTGGTTGAGCTTTGATAACTTAGTGGTTGATTTTGATTGATCATGGTGAGTTAGTGGTTTACATTTTGATCCATTTGATCTTGTACCTTTTATTTCCACCATCTATCTCTTAACTCATGAATGAGTTGGGTTACTTTATGGTTGATCCGGGTGAGTAAAATAATTCAAACCCTAATAATTTCATTCATTTACATTCTAATATATGGGCAAAGCCCTAGTAAAATTTTTCTAGACCGCCATTAGCGTGTTTTTGAATCTTGATTCTTTTCCAAAAATATGAGCTCTATGAGTTCTATGAAGCTCTACGAGTGTGAATATTAGATCTCTCTATCATTTGTAATCTTGTTCAATCTCTTTGTGAGATTTTTATGGAGTCGTCACCATTATTGGGCATCTTGAGTTCATTTTGTGAATCTCTATGTCATTGTTTTTATTGAAAAGGTGGTATACACTCCATATTCAGCTTTGAAAACATTCTTCCTTATTATTTTCATCTCTCTTACATGATACATCATTTATTTGTATTATTCTTGTGTTTCCTTTGAAAGGAAATAATGTTGAGTTGAGACTCATTCGGGCATTTATTTGATTTCTAACTTGAGGGTTTGAAGAAATAACTTGAAAATGGTGAGTTCTTTCTCTCCTCTTTGAATCCTTCAAAAGCTTAATATAAATTTGGAAGGTATGTGAGAAAGATAGTTGTTACTCAGTGTAGAAAATGATATTTTGATATTTCATCGGTTTGAGGGCATCTATAAATGAGAATAAACATTTTTCTTGCTTGAAGCTTTGTATGAGTTCATTCTATACCCAAAAAACCTGCATAAGTTTCTGTGAATAGTTTTTATGAACTCACCATTATTTTCTCTCTGCTTTACCTTATTAAGGGCTTTGAATTTACTTCGTGCGATTCCTTTGCGATGTTTCATTAGCTTGCTCTGTTTGTTGAAACTTCGATACCCAAAACTATGTTTTTACTTTGTGATTATTGTGTATTCTTGAAATTCTGTAAATTTTTGGGTTTTCATTTTAATTAGAATTTTCTTTGAGCATAATAAGCTTTATTTGATCTCCATGTTTTCCTTCTGCCATTCTAGAAATTTTATTTTGAGCTTGAGTTTTAAAACTATAACTTATCAAATGAAAACAACTTCCTCCATTCATGCATATGGGTATTTCATATTCTATTTTGAAAACAAGAAATGGGCTATTGAGTAGTCACTTGTAATTCCACTAACATCTCTTGATTGGAAACTTGTAACATTATTCTCTAGTTCCATTATCAACTATACTTGATGCTCTATTTTTCTTTGATTCCTTAAAGAACACCTCTTTTGAAAAAAAAATTCATGTATAGCTCTAAATTTTCTTGCTATGTAAAATAAATGTATATTAATCTTTCTTTAAAAGATAATAATATTTATATTTCTTCATCTACTATGTAGAAATAGTGACTCTTTATACTTCTTAAGTTGTAATTTCCTTATGTTTATCTTTGATAGCTATTTCTTGAAACTCTACTTATGATAAGTTCGATATACTTGAAATTGTTTTACAAATACACTTGTTTTATCTCAGCTATTAGATATTGTGAGTACATGCCAATGTTAGAGACAAATTCATCTATATTTAATTGTTCCATGATTATGACAACCTTTAAAACCTAAACAATGTATAGTAAGAGTTGTAGAAAGATCAACTTTTTGTTTTGCATTTCTTGTATTCAATTTTGGTAGCTATTAAATCATGAATTTCTTATGACTCATCTGCATTTTCCATTGAATTTAAACTATGCAAAATATTTTTCTTTCTTCATTCTATTACATGTACCTGCACACTTTGGAGAAAATAGTTAGAAAATGATAGGCTTATAGCCTCTCTTGTGTTCATAGTGCTTTTCTTTATTTTCTTTTCTTTTTATCTTTATGGTTTATGAATGTCATGTGATTCTACAAGATAGTACTTTCTTGATTTTGTATCTAGCTCTTTGATGTACTTATGCCTTTTGAATTTAATTAATTCATTTATATGAAACTAAGCACAAGCATATAGATTAAACCACGAGCTCAATAAACGACAACCTTTTCTCCTTTATTTTCGGTACATCAATGGACTAGATAATGTAAAAGAATATTAGAAATCTGTAAATGGAGGAATGAAGACTAAGAGAACAACCAATGGAAATGATGGGATGATTCTATATTCCTTTACTTTTAGCTTTGTGTACATGTATCTTTTAGTTCAATAGTCATAAGTTACATCCGATGACTTATGTGGAAACTTGAATTTGTATCTCTTTATGAATAAATGAAATGAAATACTATAATTGAGTTATCTATTTCCTTTTTTATTTGATTATTATAAATGATAATTTTAGAAAAAACTAAACAAATCAAAACATAATTAATCCCATTCAAACATAAAGAAATAACAAGAATTAATGTACATGTAACTGATAATGTACATGTAAATGGAAGAAAGAAATAAGAAGAAATAAAAACTATGTTTGTTGTTCTGGAATCCAACTCTGCAGGTTTGCAATTATTTCCACCTTTATAAAGGTTTTACTTTAGTTCTTCGGGACTTTTGCACAAATTTTATGAATGTAAACATGGAATGATAGCATACATGAGGTGTTGCATTCTTTAACAACACACATAGTTGCATTTTTATTTGTTGATTCACTTACTACAACTTAAAACCTTTAAGAAACAATATGTTTTCCCCTTAGTTAGGTCCATCACATCAATTCCTTCGTTGGAACAAAGTTTCAAGTTTCCCATATTTTTGCACAAGTGAAAATATTGTCAACGGAGCTTTAAGAAGAAAGAAGAAAATTAGGATTTAAAAGAGTTCCATAATGTGAAAACTTATGAATTATCTTATTTAAATTTTTACTGAGCATGCAACGCATGCCAACACCGTTGGTTGTTATTTGCTTCATACTTGGGAGAATTAGGTTTGAGACAAGATTGGGAGTAGGTTTCAGATTTCATAGACCGGGGTTAGGGAAAGGAACAAATGAAAATTATGAGTTAATAACATTTTCCTTTCTCACAATTTTTTTTTATATTTTCTTATTAAAATTGAGAGTGGGAGCAATAGGATAGGTTCGGGATCATTTTGCGGGTATATAGTGACTTCATGCGAAACGGGCATGTCAAGGCTACAATCTGAAGCATATAGTAGGAACATGCCCCACGAGTCGCAAAAAAAAGCTATCTATTTTTTCCCCGGGAAAAATGGAAAAGCAGAACACTGAGGGTAAAAACTTGGAAAACGAGCCCTAGGGAGCACCAAGTTGACACAAATTACCGAGATGCTCAAGCGAGCCATGATTTTGAGTTATGAAAGAACTCCACCAAGATATATAGAGAGCTTAGAAATCTATAAAATCATGCATCAGGGTTATGGATAGGGATGTCAGGTCAAATGACAATGTGAAGCTCGATAGTGATTTGGGGGCCTGGTCAATATCAATACAACCTGTTGAAGTAAGTTCGAGCTCGAGTGAGCTAGGCGGAACACCATCATAATGTAGGAAGGTCCAACTCGGTTAAAACAGGTAAGGAGGGAAGCCCGGGATTAGATTATTCATGGTACTTGGGATCGATTTGAAACATCACAACGAACTCTGAGAAACGGCTCAATTTCTTGCAAATAGAAAACATTGGTGTAAATATGGCCAAGACAAGGCTAATCAGCTCTACATCATGCACAACAAACAACTCGTTCACAACGAGCCAGATGTTAATATGGTAGCGAAGAGTTAGGAAAGAGAAGGCTCGGTCGACCATCATAAGCCGATCCAAACAAACCACTATAGAGAAGAACAAATGAATCAAAAAGGAAAGTCAGTTAGTTACATCGTGAACATGGTGAGCTAGTTTAGCGAGGAAAATTATAGAAGCTTGAATCACACTACATGTGGAGATTTGAGGCCGACCAGACCAAAGTAGAAAGCACGAAGAGATAGTTACGTGAGTAAACATTCAACAATGATGGATTGTAGAGAACACAAGCATAAAGAGCTCAAACAAATGGGAATGGGTGAGTCGAGGTCGAGGGGATAGTGTGATGTCGAACTTGCTGGAATTTCGGGATATGGAGGCTCTCAACAAGAAAACAAATAGTGCATCGGTTGAGCTGAAAGCCTCAAAATCCAAACTCTGAATTTCCGAGTTCGAAGTTTCAGGGGTTTGGAACATTCGGATGGCTCGAATGGTGAATAGTGCTCCTGCATGGAGGGCCAAATGCTCAAAAACAGAAAGAGGTGAAATCCAAAACGGATGTGGAAAATGAGTATCCGAAACCCAAATTTCAAATTTCAGACTCTGGGATTTAAGGGATTCAGGTTTAGCATGGGGACATGCAGATGAATAGTGGATGCGTGGAGGGGAAACACACTCCATACCCCAAAGTGGGGTAATTTCTGAAAATAAAAATTGACTCGAGGGTCAATCTGAGGTGTCCAAGTGGCAAGCGAAGTAAGGGACATGGGCGATTAACTAATGCAAAGCGTAATTAAATGTCGAGCCATTCACATGAAGAAATGAGGACCTAGTAGTGGCTAATAGGATATTTAATCAACACTCACCAACATGACGCATGCCATGTGTCTGAAAAATTAGAGATCAAAATTACGATCTCACCCAATCATCTCTATGCACACGGAGGTAACAATTAAAGCCCACCACTTGGATCTTGGGGCTCATTGAGGTAATGACGAGCAGGTGGAAGGTGGGTATGACCAATTGGAGGCTATCTCAGGTGTAATGAGATTATTAGAACAATATCATCTACATGCATTAGTGGTTGGAGTTTAGGGAAGTTAAGATTATTAGGGAACCCAATGGAACGCACAAAGTAGTGAGCCAGGGTAAAGCACAAAAATGCTCGACGATGGAGGAAAAGGTTCCCTGGTAATAGAAGATGTCTCATTTTTGACTCAATGGAGTTAATAAATGGTGGGAAAGCAAAGAAATCCCAACTTTCAAAAAGAAATAGACCAAAGGAAGGATCACCATGAATGGATGAAGGTGCTCGATACCCGGCTCGCCGAGTAGCTCGGTGACCTTGCTTTCCAATGCAATGCAAAACACAAAAACCCCTTCACATTCAAATGATGATAACTTGAGCTCCACAGGTCCAATATTTTCAAAATCATAGCCAGCGAAAAGGTGGGGAAATGAGGTACATGATGAAAATATAAAAATGAAATTTTAGGGTTTTAAAGCACCAAAAATTGCAAGAACCTAAAATGTGATATATTGAGCACCAGATCTCTAATTCTCACAAAAAACATGTCATTGGAAATCTAGTTTGGGATCTAAAATATGGCATTACAACAAATATTGTATTAGGTGGAAGCAATCATTGAGTTTGATGAGGGAAGAGGTCATGATAAAGCTACAGTCTTAGGGACTAGACCTAGGTGCATTCAAATCCAATTCCCTTATGCACAAGGAAATACAATTCATGAAGAAAATATTTTGAAGATATTCAAGAACCCATGGTAGATTAAATAATGAATTTGTATGCATTTTGGAGCAATTTCAGGTTCTTCGTTATCTCTCTCCTCACCTTAAAATTCTTCTATAAATGTTGTAATGGGTTGCAACAAGAAAAATGTTAGTCCTTTAATCCTCCCATGCACCCCATTATTATTTTTGGGGCTTCAAGACTTACTCTAAATAATTGTAATGGCTTCATACCTCCTCTTGTTATAACAATGTACTATGTATATTCATATGGAGAAATAAAATTGTGTTTGTGTTTATATCTCTGACATCTCATGGTTTATTTTTTGCATTTTTACCTCTAATTGTGTTTTCCATATCTATGCATTTTCTTGTTAAATGTAGGGTTTGAGTGTTTTTTTTTATTTAGGGAATGATGTATTGAATGCAATCTAGTTTGTGGTGTAGGACCACCCTTTCTAGTTTCATTCTTTCATTATTTTGCAGGAAGGGGAAGTGATTAGCACTCCTCTCTTGGTGTATCACCACTCATAGTGTAGGTTTATTTCATGCATCCCTTTATTTTTCCCCTTCAAAGCATTAGAATAAGGTTAGTGAGTAGTTTTACCTACATAAGGAGTAGTTTGTGGTAGGTAGGTTAGGAGAAGGAACTAGCCTTCTCTCGAAATGATTTCTGGATTCGCATGTTCCCACACTTTGGGAAAGGATCCATGTTGTGCAATCACACTGAATATCTCAATCATTTTATTGAAAAAAATAATGGGTGTTGTGATTCTATATCAACTGCTTCTTTTTTTTATCCTGAAGCTCCTAACATTCCTTTACATGCTCGGACTTTCCACAAAGTGCCAACATACCATCTTTCTTTTATATTTTGACCTTTCCCAATCTTTCCATTTTCCACGGCCTCCTCTATTCTTCTTCCTCCCTCTAGTTTCCACCATCAAAGTGCTCTCTTACGTAGAATATTCCTTAGAGAATTTTATTAGCGTTTCCTCACTTAGAATCAACCCTCAATGCCCTCATATTTCAAATTTCAATTAGCGAGAACCAAGTTACTTACCACCATGACCAGTTATTCGAACACTAAGGTAAAGAGCATGAAATTAATAAAACCTAACTTCTTCATCAAATTCTATTGTAACCAAAGCTATCATGTTACAACCATACTTAAATAATTTTAACGTTATAACTCGCCATTGAACTATTCTTAGAAATCCTCTTATTAAACAACTTCTTCATTAAAAATATCTTGTTAGAGGAAGACAGCTTTTTCATATAACTTCCTAATACATCCATCAAGTATTTTGTAGTCTTTTCCATTGAAACATTAAATAATACCAAAGATGCAAGACATAGTTGGATTGTCTCAAGCACCTTCCTATCCCACAAATCCCATTCTTTACCTATCATGCTCAAGGGTTTGTTCCTTTTTCGTGCAATGGAATATAAATATCCCTCTAATAAAGGTAATCTTCCATCTACATCTTCTAAAGATGAAAATGTTGCACACCGAATTTATCAACCCTTGATCTTCCATCATCTTCCATAACTACCACTTGAGTTAGGAATTTCCCTATGATTCAACAGATTCAACAAACCAAACCAAGCTCGATACCAATTTTTAGGAAAAAAGGGATAAAATATGGGAACAATCCCACACAAAATCACAATATTAGAAAATACTATACGAGAATAATGTCACGATCTTAAAATAAAGGTGTAGAAATTACAAGAACGCATCAAAAGATGTTATTTAATGTGGTGCACTCAATTTGGGCTACGTCTTGTAAGAATCACTTGCTCAAAAATTATTAGAAGCTAGCTCTTTCTCTCAATAAAATACCCATATTGATTTCGAGTTATGCTCAACAAATTTCTCCCGAAGTCACATTTGAACTCACACACATCTACAATGATATGTCTCATCTATTAAAAGTACATCAATAGGAAATTGTTTGATAGTTTTTACAATACCATGAGTACCAAAACTATGGTTCAAATATCCCTCCCATATGAGAAGAACATGTTTCCTAAGATATGAGGCGAGAAAACTATGGAGATAGTACAATAATTTTACTATAAATTCTTCAATACTTCCACACATGAAATTAGGCTCCACAATATTACATGTATAACATAGCTTTCCCAATTCTTGCATCTAACAAAAATTACTTTCATTCATTATTTAATGATTGTTTGAATCTGTTCCAAAGCTTTTATTTTCCCCATGCCAAGACCATGTATTTTAAATTGTATTTTAATCGAACAATTCATGAGCCTTGATTGTGATTCCCATATTTTGCATACATCACTACCAACATACTATCAACTATATCCTCGGGTAAAATTAATAAATCTCTCTAATTCTATGGTGGCTTAACCATACTCTGCTCCATAATACCCACTTTGGCACATGATGGGACTAACATTTTCCTAAAATATCCTATATCCAATTAAAGGAATTACTTTTGTACATATCATTAAATCTTGACAATTAATTCACCACCAAAATTTTGGCACATTTAATTGATAAAAACAAAATAATCCTCGAGAACACCATTTTTGTGCATCTAAGAATCAATTTTGTACATGAAACCACATTATTTTAGGAATTTTTGCAAAAATTTCATGCCTTACACAAGGGTCATACTATCTTCTATTTGGTGTCCCATTTTAAAAAAATAAATCCATACTAGTTTAAAAACTCCCTTCTTCACGTAGGCTTGGATGATAGCATAAAACGTTGTGGTGTTTGGTGTTCTGATTGTAAAAATTGCACTGAGCTTGAAGTTTCCAAATCCTTTTCAATAACTTCAATTTTTTAAAACCTCGTAATCTATGATGTCCATGAGAACATATTTTTTTTATTATTTTGAGGCACCATTTCAAACTATTCATGCTCATTTCCTATGCTTTCAAATTTTATATACATGTTTATTTGGGAAATAAATAAAAACTCTCTAAAGGAAACTCCATGATACTTTTTGCAACTTAGAAATACATATTTTTAGTAGCTCCAATTTTCCATGTGGGATGTCCAATTTTGTTCCAAGGTTCATATTTTTACCATGGGATGTAGACTATGTTGGCAAGGACAAAATGGGTTACCCGGAACATCCAAAAGAAAGACAATACATAATATACAACCCTTGTAATTTTTGTGGAGACCCTAAATTAATGGTAGTTACAAATAACATGCCTAAAGAGGTAATCCTTCTAACCATACCACCATTCACATCCAATGATAACTTTATTTCTTGAGGATGTGTCAGGGGAATATTGATTAACTAAAAATAAATATAATACTATGGAAGTATAACATTTATTTAATCTAAATAGGAGGATTAAAACACTATAATAATATCCTAAGACAATATGGAAATGATTCAAAATGATTATACTAAATGAAATCAAACCCTAATGTGAAAATATGTAAAAGAAAAGGGCTTAGATGATGGTGGCGATTGTCGCATGAGGCCTAATAAAAAAATCTAGATGTAGGAACAAACACCTAGAAGTCCTGAAAAGGTAGAATCTAGAGGATTTGAGTAGAATCGAGCACCCGAGATGGTATCGAGACGTTGTGGGGCACCCAAGTCTACAGATTAGGTTCCTTGGTTTCTCTAAAAGCTTTGAATCTGATTTTCATAGGTTCGCAAGATATCATGATGTGTTGTTTTTCTATTACATTAGATCTCGCTGAAATTTGTCTTTGAATGTCTTGAATAATGGAGTGATGACTTGTAAGAAAAAGGAAGTATCGAACCCTAAAAATAAAGATGAAAAATAAGTATCAAAACCCTAAAAATCATGGTCTTATCACCGAGCATTGCACTACATTTCAGACCTAGATGAAGTTCTAGTGTGTGCATGCATGTTGTGCCCTAGGTGCTCTTGTGCTAATCACACTTTTTGAAGTAGTGAACAATAATAACTATAGAGAATGTAATAATATGTTTTCCTATAATAGAATCAAATCCTCCCATTATGTTTTGTGTGTCGATCCGGATCTCCTAGCCTTTATGTATGACACTATGTGGATGCAAGTGATGCTATGCATGAAACTCTAGATGGAGTGATAGTAGTATGTAACACTAGGACCCTCATTATGATCTTATAAATTTGTATTTATAGAGTTCTCTTGCTCTAATTTCATAATTTACCCCAACATAGCTGACTAGGATAGAGATAAGGATGAAAAATCGCTAGAAAGACCCCAAAAAGAAGCGGGAAAGTTAAGCATGGATCGAAGCACCCAAGGTGCGACAAGGCACCCTGGGTGCACAAAATTAGGATAAAGTGATGAGACCATTGTGAAATAGGTGGATATGTGTAGAAAAATTGTGGGAATGATGAAATAAAATGTAAAGAATAATATTGCCAAAAGGTGTGATTAATTAGTACTTTCTTCACTTGAGAACCCTCTAAATAGTAGTATAAGTCCGGACTAAATAATGCCTACAAAGGTGCATGATTTTGTGTCTACATTTTCCCCCACCGTATGTTGAAGAGTGGAATGCTCGATAACGTAAAGTAGATATATATGTATACATGATATCCATGTAGAGTGTAGAAGAATACTAGACTCAGCGTGGAATGACAAGAAGGAAAAGTGGAGGAGCATGGATTGTAAAGATGAAAAATACACATAAAAAGTGACGAGAGTGAGCCTAGGATAGAATGCGTGTATAGCTGTTACAAGGTGTACTATATGTGAATGTTTAGTAAAGGAAAGTGTCATCATGGTATGTTGTCGTTATTATTGTTGTTGTTACCCCCAATTTAACTTCTTTTTCTCATATAGACGTACATGCAAACATAAAATTATGAAGTAGTCAATTATATATGTATTTGAAAAATGCTTTGTAAAAATACATGTTTATAGAAATGTGTAAAGTATGCAAATGTAAAATATGCGAAAAATAAAACGTAAATGGAACATATGCAATTGATCCATTTCGAAAAAAAAAAGTGTAGAAGGATATCCTATAATATCAAAAAAATTTCAGGTGTTCTCACGCCACCCTATATGAAGAAGTTATTAGTGTGAAATCATAGCACCCCCAGAATGGCCTAGTTCGAATGGGGCATCCAGTGTGATCTGCATAACATTGGACCATCTCTCAAGTTGTGGGACTTGCGAACACTGAGATGAACCTCCAGAGAAAGTTGGTTCTTGTTCCTAAACTACCTGCCATAATCTACTCTAATGCAGGAAAAACTAATCTATCCTAATCTAACCATTCTAAGGAACCAGAGAGAAAGAGAGAGTGAAAGAGAGCCTACACTAAAGTGGTGATACACTAGAAAAGGAAAGAGGCAAGATACTCTACTTGAGGGAGGATGAAACAAGGGGAAAAGGAGATGAGGGAGGCCAGAAAAAAGTGACACAGACCCAGATCCTAATCCACCATAAAAACTCCATGAAACACAACATCTTACACCTACAAATGTGAAATACATGCACAGAAGTAAACACAAAATGGAGAGGCAAAAGAAACAAAAAAACATGAGAAAGGGTTGAAGAACACCACAAAAACATGATTTTATTGCTCTATGAGGTGCATGGACCATTACACGATGTTCAGAAGCATAAAATCCACTTGTCAGGTGTAGGAGAAGGCTTACAACTCAAATGGAGTTGAGAAATTTTTTTATAGAGGTTCCCACATCCTAGAATGTCTCCTTTTCAAATGAGAAGTGTTTTCAATATATAAAAGGTCGAGGCGAGAGAGAAAGAAGAAAAATCGGATTACTGCTCTGAAATCTCAACCACTAACCATCAATGCCCTAAAAATCTACCTACAATCTGTCAATTCTGGTTCCCCATGTTTGTTTGGCATGTTGGAGAAGGAAATATGGCAAATCAAATCGATGGGTTGTTGAAGTAATTAGATCCCATATTAATGGATTGAAATATTTTTTCCATATTTTCACACATCAAATCCATTTGAAAATAATAATTTATGATTCTATGGCATAGAAGAGGTTGGTAACTTTCAATGGTACCAAATTTATTGAATTTCAACCACCGAATTGAAATATATGCCCATTTGAATATTTGAATTGAATCCATACAAAAATGGCAAAAAAACCAGTTTTACAAAATGGATCCACGGGCACGAAATTACAACTTGTTCATTTTGCACAAAAATTGCAACAGTGCAAAAGTTCCGTGTAAGCCTGCAAGCCCGCAACTTTACATTTTTAATTTGGCAAACAAACCTCCTTGGGCTCACGGGCCCGCACTTGCAAACTGTGCTTTTTGAGAAAATTCCAAAAATCCAAAGTTTTCCCAACGGCCCGCTTCCCGCAATTGTCAAAAGCTTGACACATGGCTTCTCTGGGCGTCGGTGGAGGTGCAACTTACTTTTATACTTTACACCTTTTCAAAATAAAATCCAAAAACTAAAACTACCTCCAGTGACCCGCCTTCTCGCTTTGACTTGAAACATGGCCACGTGTCCCATTATGGGCCTTAGTCATTTTCCTTCATTTGGCACAAAGATCTCATTTGTGGGCTCACTAGACCACAATTGTAAATTGTAATTTTGCAAAAATAAAAAACTACCAAGATTTTTTTCCCATCCCCGGGTCCATAATCTTCCCCTTTAGGAAAATTCTTCCCAAGCCTACTAGCCCATTTCGGCAAAAAAATCTTTCTAAGGCCCGGCGTAACTTACAAAATATGAGGAGTTATAAGGACTTATTTATATTTCTAGAAATGGGAAGAAATTTCCTATCTGATGGAAATGATTTTAGGGGACCTTAAGTGCTTAAATTATATGAAATTCAAATTGAAGCAAAAAAATGGGGAAATTTGGTGTTAGTTGACCCAAAATAAGTTCGGGCTTATTTTGGTCAACAATTTGGCGACTCATAAGGATCACCTTCCTGCTAGGTGAAATGATCAGTTTCCTTGAAGCATCCATTTGGCATGGATTCATGAATGATAGATTGATCTGCTCTTTAACTCTAAAATTTAATCCTGAGCCACTTGGTACACCATTGGAATTGGAGTTGATCTCACCAAATTCCATTTTCAATACACCGTGCACGAGCAACAAAATACAATAACACACTATGTACAAAACTAGAAATCATACACACCCAAAGTGGGATATGTAGAGTGTACACAAGAACTTATTTTGTTGAAATAAAACCTACCTAATCTATGCTAACCAGAAAGAAACAAAACTCAAACAAATCCTGGAACTAGTAGAGAGAAGTAGCTTGCCTTTCTCAAAATGGGCAGCCATGTAAATGATTTCAAAATGACTATAGCTGCTTGTATGAGTGAAAAATTGGCTATAAGCCGATCCTCCACCCAAATCATCAATGCGTTAACTAGAAGCAAGATAAATACCTCTTTTAGTTGCTCTATATTTGGATTAAAGAGGCATTGCATCTGATCTTTGATACTTTGATACTCATCCTCATGCTCAGGAGTAAGCATGAGTGGTGTTGGCTTCTCCATTGGCTCCAATGAAGCCATGTAACTCGATTGGGAAAGGTTTGATCCAATGGGTGTCCTCATTGTTCTAAATTTAAACTCCAAAATGATTTCTTCTTGTAGATATTCTTAAATGGATGGTGTGGAAGATGTGATGAAATCCTCTTGCTCTTTCCTTCCTTCTCCTGTGAAGAACATGGAAGATTCATATCTTCCAACCTTGGTTCCAGAGGGCTGTTATGAAGTACATGTTGTTGTATTTGAATGTTCTCCTTCATGGCAGTAGGCTCATGTGCTTGGAAGGTGGATGATGGAGGAAAAATTATGTGATCTCCATGGGCTCCTCTCCATCAAAGCAATCCTCTAAGTTAGACAGATAATCTTCCTCCTTGTTGTCTGCTTTGCATGTGCTCGACCTCCTTCATGGTGTCCTCCTGATCTAAAACTTTCTCACCATGGTTCCCCTCATCCTCAAGCATGAATTTTAAAATCTCAAACTCTTCTTCAACATTAGAGTTTAAAGGCGATGAAGTGGGAGGAATAAATGAAGGTTCTTCTGTGGCCTACTCTATACTTGAAGCCTCTTGAACTGTATGGTTCTCCTCCATAGCCAAAATGCACTCCTCCTCTTTTGGATTTGGAGTAACTTCTTCTTCCCTTGTTTGGACTGATTGTGTGGCTTGAATTGGATCAAAATTTTCTTCAAATAAAGTGCCAACATGGGCACTATATTACAATAAAATTGATTTTTGATCATCTTGGTGGAATGCTGCTACAAAATCAACCTTGGCCACCACTTGCTCTTCAACATTGACCTCCTCTATTGGTTTAACCATCAAGGGGATCTTTGTTATCCCAAATTTTAGAGCCCAACTTACCAAGATTTTGGTCATTTCTTCTCTATTTGGCTCTCCTTCTTTCTTTTCTCCTTGACTAGTCTTTGGAATCTCTTCCCCACATGGAATTGGGAAGGCAAGAGGAGTGATGGATGGGGTTTCAACTAGTTTTGCAATTGTTTTTGGTGGTGAGGGAAGTGGACTTTCTTGTTTCTTTGGAGGGGATGAATGCTTGGAAGGGAAAAGGGAAAAATAATTGAGATGAGATGGAAGATTAGGAGATGGAGAAGGGAAATCAACACTTAGGGCAGCAATTGAGGGCTTGACTCTTAAGCTTGCGAAATGATAAATTTTGAGAAAGAAAAAATTAAGGACAAGGAGCTGGTGACCGTGACTTACCCATTGACAAGGTTGTCTCACACTTTGTTCATATGCCCGAATTTCCTCAATCCACTTTGTGCAAGTTGAGGCGACATTTCAACCACGAAGTCAATTTTCTCTTAAAGGTGTAATGTCTTGGCATAGGGCTGACTGTTGGTATCCAAATTAATTCTCCCACAAACGACAAACATCATCACAAAACTAGCAAGATTATAGACAGACAGAAACCATGATATGAGTCATTTTGTAGCCAAGGATAGAATTAAGGTGACTCTTTATCAATTGGGTGTTGGAGAAGTGGATAACACCTCACCGAGAGTTTGATCTATCCCCACTACTTTAGGTTATGCCTTCAACCACGGTGAGAGGACACTTCGGTAACCTATGTTTGTGAAGGACATCAAGAAATATTTCTTTTCATAATGTTAATGATAAACTTGAGGAAATATGATCAATGCAACATAATCTAACTCTCACGAGTTATCAAACTAGAGACTAGAGATGTTTCTGGTCAAGGTTTGGGATACTAAAGAGAATGATCGAAGCTTGATTGTCCCTACATACTTTGGCACTGGAATTTGTTCATTTGTCAATACACAGTACAAATAGGGGTGGTTCGTGTAGGATTCATAGTTTGAGAAAATTTTTAGTGGGATGTTTAATAATATAGAGTTGTTTATACCGGATCTTTGAGAGACTTTACCAAAATTGGAAAACTCAATGACTGAATGCTTGAGAATAGCAAAAATATTCCTTCAACTAGAAGGAGTGTATCAATGGATTCCAAGAGATACACGGTTTCACACACTCTTTGATAATTCAACATAAAGACTCATGTTAAAGACTCAATAAAATGTTACAAATCCATGGGTCATCATGCCTAAGATACACTCATAGGATTACAAACAATCTTTATCAACAAAGTGAGAGTAGAGTTATTTTAAATTGTTTATTACATTACTAGATTAAGGCTCTTCTCATAATGAAATTGCAAATGCCACAATACTAACACACGAATGATATCTTGTGTGACTCGAGAGATATTTTAACATAGATTGCAATTGGAACAAGAAATACTATTTGAAAACATTCTAAAATAAAAGCAAACGCAATTATGCTCATGATCGATACAAATTTGTTCGAGGTTCATAGATTCATTAGCGGAAAGTTTCTTGAACAATCTTAGAGCCTATCAATGATTATACACTTACAACCCTCCTTGATGCGATTGAATCAAAAACACCGAAGATAAAATAGTCTCTCAAATGGTCTCTCGGGAAAAGGTTTTATCTCAAAATTTCTCATAAAATTTAAACCCCTAATGGAAGAGTATTCTCATTGCATTTATTCATTTCACTTTCTCTCTCATCCCAAATTCCCCCAAAAAGAAGAATATTTGAGGAATCCTTTTTTTGCTACAAGTTTGGTCCAGAAAGTGATGTTTAATAGATTTACACCCAAAGCTACAAGGTGGATAAATTATGAACTGATCACGTTTCTCAGACCCTCAACTATGACTAGGATGCCATATCATAATTTTTGACAGTATTCTTAATCATTCTTTTATTCTGTCATGTAAGAAATCCTCTTTTTAATCATTCTCAAATGGCTGCATATAGCTTGATTTGACAAGAAATCCTTTTTACCTTTGAGAATACACCTTGAGAAATTAGTACCTTCGCATGGATACCTTCATCCGAGAAATTTGAGTACGATTCATCCACGTCAAAAGAGGATCCAGGTGGAAACCTCCACGTGTCTCCTTGGCGCAACTACAAATGTGAAGTCCAAAGGTAGGTTTACAAATGACCACGAGCCCTCCACATGTTCGAACCCTAGAGAGTTGCACTAGTTATGAAAAAGTCGAGTATGGGAAGGTCTAGTGTAAGCTTCCATTTGTCTATTCTATGTAACTTCAAATATGGAGTCTAGAGGCGGGAGCTCAAATGAGCACGGCTCTCCACGTGCCCTAGGTGCAAAAAAATTGCCTCAACCATTGAAAGAATCTTAGTAGAAAAAGGAGCCAGCGGAAACCTCCATGTGTCTATTCGGAGCACTTTTGCTATGGTGCCCAAAAGCAAAGACCCCAAACAAGCATGAGCTCTCCACGTGTTTTGGCCCTAAAAGGTTGTTGTAAAAGTTTAAGAACCAATGGAAGGTGCCACATGCCTAGGGTATGAGAAAATTGCATCAAACACTTGAAAAGTCTAAGTATGGGTAGATCAAGTGGAATCCTCCACGTGGCTCCTTGATGTAAGTCCAAAGGTAATACCCAGAGGTGGATCCTAAAATGAGCACATGCCCTCCACATGTCCTTTCATTTAATAAAGTTGACCGGCCGTTAAAAGTTTGAGCATGGGAAGACCCGGTGGAAACCTCCATGTGTCTCTTCGACACTCTTTCAAAAGTAAAGTTCAAGGGCAGGTCCCCAAATAGGTGCAAGCCTTCCACATGTCCCGAGATTAGTAAAGTTGCATCGGATTCTTAAAAATTCTAAGAATCGAAAGATCCAATGGAAACCTCCATGTGTTTCCTCACGGCGTAACTCCAAATGTCGGGGCGAGAGGAGAATCCTATAATGAGCACGAGCCCTCCACGTCAAAAATATTAGAGTTGAGGTGGGTCAAAATCTTCAAAATGCTCCAGGTGACCCACCTCCCCACTTCTAACTTTTGATGTGGGCCGTAGCGAGTCACAATTCACTTTTATACTTTTTCTTCATTTCAAAACAGAACTTAAAAACTCCAAAGTTCTCCATGACCCACCTCCTCGCTTTGAATTTTTAATCCTGACCAAAAATGTGACATTAAAATGTACCCATTAGAATTACGGATCATTTCATAACTTTGTTCCTTTTCACAATAAGGCAAAAATCTTCAAAATGCTCCGACGATCCAATTCTCCACCATTGACCTTTCAAACCATCACGTGTCCTTCTTCGGGGTCAAAGTAAGAAAATTTCCCTTCCGCTTTATATTTTTGAATAGCCAATCACATACTATCGGGAATACTTTTGGACCAATTTGGCATTTTTTACAAATGTAACAAAAGTGACAAGTTTCACCAAAAAGACACAGCGGGCCATGTCTAGTCATAAAGGACCATGTATCATCGGATGTTGGGATAGGATTTAAAAGGAGACATAGTTGTGGAAGATGCCCAACAACAAAATTTTTCCCCATGGACAAAGAAACTACAAATAATACCAAGACTCAATGTGATACATGACCCAAGGAAAGGACTAAAAATGGAAACCAAATGAAGGAAAAAGATTTGACACATCCTTACAGGGGAGAGAGAGAGAATACTTCAAATCAAGCGGACTCAAAAATTTTAATGAGATAAAGGTGAGATTAAATTGAGCACCAACATCAGCTCTGACTTGGGGATGGGCACTCCCTACGAGTGCCACAAGAACAACAGACCATGTGCCAAAAATTCACTAGTCAACAGTGAGTGAAGAAAAAGCTTGCAAAGTAGAAAAACAATAACCAACCATCCCAAGATCGAACCAAGAAACCAATAAGAACTGGTCACCAGGGACCAAGGGAAAGCAAAACAAAAAAACACGAAAATAGAACAAAAACAAAATACTATACACTATACAATGATGTGTGCCTTTATTTTGAGAAATCAATCAAGGAAATGTTTCGAGTGCCTACCATTAATAGGAAACTCAAGAATTTCCTCATCTAGGTCTTTTAGGAAGAAGGTGTGCTCGCTAATTCGAATATCAATAGAATAAGGGCCCATCCATAATGCGTCAAATTTTCCATGCTTTCCCTTATCCTCATGTCTTCTATCCCATAATAGTACAAGACCTCCCAAACTCAAAGCTCTTGGACTAACCTTTTTTTCAAACAAGTTCTTCATTTTCTCCCTAAACTTCACATGTCTCTGATGGAATTCTCTTCTTTCTTCATCTAATTCGACAATTTGATTGATCCGTGCATCATAGGGACTAAACTCCTGGTCCTCCCTCTATTGGATGAATTGATATGAAGATAATTACATATGGAGGGGAAGTAGAGCTTGAGTTCCATACACTAATTCGAATGGACTCTTCCCAACATCTCTTTTAACAATAATTTTGTCGGACAAACAGAAAACTTCAAATTGCTCATCCCATTTTATTTTATTTATCTTGAAGTTCTTTTGATTATTTTCAATAAATTTTTGTTGCTCGATTCTGCCTATCCATTACCTTGGGGATTATAATTTGATGCATATGTTAAATTGATCCCATATTCTTGACACATAGCCACCAAAGGTTTATCTCAAAAGCTCATGGAATTATCAACAACTATTTTGGCAGGTACTTCCAACTTGTAAATAATATAATTCAGAATGAAATCCATGTCAATTTGGTGGGTTGCCTTCTTTGTGGGGATTTCCTCCACCAACTTGGTGAAGAAATCATTGGCCACTAATATCCACTTATGGCTTGCACTTGAAGAGTCATAAATCTCCCAGATGAAGTCCATCCCCATTGCTTAAAAGGGGATTCAATTGATCAGAGGTTGCGGCGGGAGGGATCCTCAAGCTTTTAATCTCCCTAAAAATGTTGACATCTCTCACATTTTCTTATCAATACAGTTGTATCCTTAAAAGTGTTTGCCACTAGTAACCAGCCCTTAAGATCTTATGGGTTGTTACTTTCCTAGAAATATTCCCCCAAAAACTCCTCCATGGAAATCAACAATTATTTTTGGGGCCTCATCCTCAGTGATACACCTTAAGAGAACTCCTTCAGGGTTCTTCCAAGCCAACCCATAATCAGTGATGACATATTTTTGGGAGGCTAACCTAAGTGCTCTCTTTTGATTCTTTCTTAAGTATTACGAGCATTGCATATGTTTAAGATAAAATAGAATATGCTGGTACCATTCAAATTTATCAATTTCTCAAGAATCATCACACTTTCCCCTTCAATCTCATTTATCTCAACTATTTGCAAATTACTCTCTGTCATTATCTTTTCTAGGCCCAGACCTCGACCAATTTTGTGGTTTGGATATCCATGTCATATTCTTGCAATTTATTTTCCCATCAGCATCTCTTACTTGAAATTTCCATTTTTGACATGATATCCTTAACCATGGTATGGGGAATATAAGCTATAGTTATAGAACTTATTATATATGGCCGGAGGATTTTGTGGCTCTTACCAAAGAAAAGGCATGTTTCTCCATGATAGTATACTTCAAATCTACCCCTTGTAATGCTTTACTAAATAAAGTAATTGGCCTTTCAGCTCCTTCATCATCCTTTTGTAATAGTAAAGATGCAATGGTATTCTTAGAAGTAAAGGAAAACATTTGAAAAGACTTTTTATAATCAAGAGCTGCTAAAACAGGGGCATTCATTAATGCTTCCTTAATCCAAGTAAAGGCCTGAATAGTTTCTTCTTCCCATTTGATACTTTGATCCTTGTTCAACATAGTAGTGATTGGGATAGTCAATTCAGCAAAGTTGGAAATAAATCTCCTAATTTTATTTTTTTTTGCCAAAAAAGGATTGAATTCCCTTTTTATTCTTGGAATAGGAACTTTACTAATGGCTTCCACTCTCTCAGGATTAATCATGACCCCTGATTTTGATGCAATATGTCCAAAAATCTTTTCCTTTTAAAACCCAAAATGACATTTCTTCAAGTTCAGGTGAGATACCATATTCCTTGCATCTTAACTACATCTTTTGTAAATGTTGCATGTGATCACTTATTTTTCTAGAGAAAACTGTCACATCATCCTAATACATAGTAATGAATTCATTTAAATATGCTTGAGAATGCTACATCCATTTGTCTTTGAAACATGTCTCTAACATTCATCAAGACAAACGACATCCCGACATACACATAGGTTCCCCACGGAGTGGTGAAAGAGGTTTTGATCCTCTCTGCTTGTTTCACAACGACTTTGTTATACCAAAAAAAAACATCCGCAGAGAAGATAACAATTATGAAATCGTAACCAACTACAACATGTTATCCATATTTGGAAAGGGATAGTTGTATTTATTTGAAGCCTTATTTGAATTTCTGAAGTCAACACATAATCTTATATCACCATTTTTCTTTCGAACAAGTATGAGGTTTGCTACCCATGAGGAGTATCTTCTAGGATGTAGAATTCCTCCATCCCTTAACTTTTTAAACTCTTCTTGCATTTTTGAGGAAAGGAGGGGATTAATTGCTCTTTATTTATGCCTAAACATCTTGGCATTGGCTTCCAGGTTATTTCATGTTGAAAAAGGTCTTCCCTATATGCTTTCAGTTCTGAATATGACCAATCCAAGTAGTCTTGGTAGTTTTTAGCAATTGGACATATGACTACTTTTCTTCTCTATTTAAGTTGCTACCTAGCCAAATTCTCTTGGGTTTATCCTTTGTGCCCAAGTTATATTCTTCAACATCCCTCAAAGATGACATGTGCCTATTAATAATGCATTCAACATTATAAAAATTTGATTCCAATTAGAACCAAACCTCTCGGGAATGTATTAATTTTCAATTTTATAATGTCTTTACCAAACATGGTATCCTTTCCATCATTTACAAAAACCATTGGTTCTAGTCCCTACTTTGATTGGAAAATTCCCTTTTTTCGTAGATTTTTTTTTACCTAAGTATCATCTTCAAACACCGCCGGTGCTTGATATTTTCAAGGATATATGGCACAGTCAATATTTCAATATCATATTCACAATAGGGAGACATTGTACAATTTTCATACCTAGATCCTAATACTGCCATTTTTTTGCTACATGTATTATAGCTCCTATAATGATTTATTATATTGAAAGAATCAATCATTTCAATGAATACCCTAACCACATGCTTATATTGTTTCATTCTTGGATTCTTTGTAGCATATAACTTTCGACTTTTTGACTATCGATCCAAATCTCCTTTAACAAAAATGTCCTTGACACCATGTTTCCATGCAATCCTTAGACCCAAAAGAAGTGCTTCATATGCAACGTTATTGTTTGTGCACTAAAAATTGAGTTTAAAAGAAAATTTAATCTCATCTTGGCTTGGAGATATCAAGACAACACCAACGCCATTAACATATATAGAACAAGCCCCTTCAAACATCAAAGTCCAAGGAGAACCAACCTACTCGGATACTTACACTCATACATTTAATGCTCCTTCTGACAATAATCATATCCCACAAAGTTACCGACATCAACATCTCGTGTACAATAGTTAATAAGAAGCATTGTTAGGGTCGTCAATGATATTAAAAATTTCCTTCTCATCGTACAACTTCACAAGGCTGCCCTCAATTAGTACGGTTGCATAAGACATGTCCATTTGTACACTTCAAACCACAAGTAGCTACCCACTTTCTAGATAATAACATCCCCCATTTGGCAGATACCCACAATAACCACATTCATGGTTAATCACTTTCCTCAAAAAGCTACCAATTGTACTACTAATCCCTTGAAATATCCAATTACGGCACTTATCTTGAATCCATAGTAGTACATTTCCCAAAATTTGTTGTTACCTTGATATTTAACTCATTCATAACCGAAGAGGCATTAAATTACATGTGGCTCCCGAATCAAACATCCAGCTTATGTACTAGACTATCTTTAAATATCAAAGTGGTAAAAAATGGATCCACATTAAGCTGAGATTCAACCATAGAAGTTCCCAAATATACCTCAGATGATTCACCCAGTTCCTCCAATGTTTGTGGTATTTCTGATTCTATAATAATGGGAGGAACCTCTATATTATTAACACTCTTTCCTAAGTAATCTTTTCTTCCTTAAATCCGAAATATTTGAATCGCCTTCTCCTATGCTTAGGGATCCCGAGTAATTCACTAATGGGAACAAAGTGACCTTGATTTGACTCAGATTTGGTCTATGTCACAAGGATAGTATTTAGATAGGGTAGTATTAGGAGGGAGATTCATAGTTTCATCTGATAGTATAGGAGTTTTTAGAGTCTGGGCATGGGCGGGAGCATAGTTTTTATTTGGGGAAATTAAGCATTTTCCAGGTGTATTTTCTTAGGGATACTTTGGTAAGGCTTGGAACTTTTGGCTTAGCTTGTTTCCCTACCCCTTTGAAAACCTTACTCCCGGTGTTATATTATTTCTCCCGAGAAACTACCGTATTCATCAACATTGCCTATCCTCATCGAAGGGATCCCTCCATCATACTTTTTAATCATCAAGGAACATAAGTATTCAAAATCATGATTAGGCGGATAAAAATGCTTGAACCATATCAATTTCAAAAGTATTAATAGGAGTAAGAGGTAATACCCAGCGGACACAATCCTAGAAATATTTAATAGTTCTCGCACTTATAAATTAAGTTGAGGTTTCCCCCTCCGTGTGAGTTTACGGGGCATTGCATCATACACACATCATCATTTGTTTCATCATCATCTACTTCCTCAACCTCTTGATCTACATCACATGGTGAGTGTGGTAAGAAACACCTATCACACCACTCGATAACACTGGCCTCCTCCATAGTAGCAACCTTAGCAGTCAAAGGATCAGGAACCAATCTATTCTCCCGGGGTTGAGGTTGTCTATTTCCTAACTCCATGGGTCCTTTCCCTCGGTCATCTAGTCTATGATCACCTCTAGGATGATTTCCATATCTCTCCTCATTGTGTGGCTTGTGCTGACCACAGGGAACATTGTCCTATCCTTTTTTTTTTTCTCTTACCAGGTTTGTAGGATATTTCTTTAATCTTGCTCCAACCAAAGTTTTTATAGCCTCTTTGAGATCCAAAACTTTTCTTTATTGAGGCTTTTCAAGATTGATCAACTTAACACCTTCCCTCTTAGGAGGCTTTCCAACTACTTTGATGTTATTTTCTATTTGCAAGGCCATGGTGAAATCTTACCTCAATGTTCCGGGTTCTTATCTCTCAAGCAATAGGAATCCTTTTTATCAAAAGCATCGAATATTTTATCAATCAATAGACATCACTTGGCCTTAGGATTACAGGTATCCTATTCAAGGTCTTATTGAACCGAGTATTGAAATCATGGACATATTAATTTAGATTTTTCTTTATATTTTCAAATTTAGATAAATGGAACCTAGGATCTGTCTTATCCCCATATTGTAATCTAAAGGCACTTTTCATCTCAAATCCATGAATCTATTGAATTATCTCGGTAAACCCTTGTACCATTCACATGCATCCTCCTCAAGAGTATGAATAAACATTTTTATATACATGTATTCAAACTCAATTTTAAAATCTTCCATCATATTCAAAATGAGTCTTAAATGGTGGTCACCAAGTGATGACATTATTCCCTTGAAATTTTTGCAACCTATTTCGACATCTTGTGGCACTATATTAGGATATTCATACCTTTGAAAACGAAAGGAGGTCTAGGTGGAGGTGGGCCATATTACCTTAAGGAGGTGATAATTTAGGATAATTAAAATGATAAGGGATGAGGGGTTTCTGGGGCATAGGAGTATAGCTTTAAAAATAGATATTCTCTAATGACTCGACTTCTTGAAAACCCTATAAACCTTGGAAGAAATAGGGGAAAAAGAAGAAGAACAATTTTAAGACACAAATGATGGCCCCTCTCCAAAAGAGAAGAACTCAAATTTATATAAAGATTACCTAGTTCAAAATCACTTGAAGACGTATGGTAATATTCAACCACAGATTGATCACCCTTCAGACCGATATCTCCCATTTTGATTCTTGATCTCCAACAACTTTCGAGACTTATTTTCCTTCTCAATTTGCTTTTCTATGTTCTGAAATAAATTTCTAGCAAGGTCCCTAGTGAAGAAAGGTGTTCTTCCCTCTAGATTTGCATTGATTGATGAAAAATTTCACTTGACACATGTTAAGGCACTGATAATCATGAAAATTTTAATTCAACACATAGTCTCCACTAAGGATTTTCACCTTAGTTGTGAAGATGCACTATAAGTAACTTGCCAAGTGTCTATCAATGCTTAATTTCTACAAAGATTAACATATATGACCTTCCTTTACCCACATTTATCACTATTGATGCAAATTTAGTGCAATAACCACTAGAAATTGGAAATACTACAAAATGGACTTTTAATCTTGCACAAATCTTATAGATATTAACAAAGGATGACGTTTAAATAACCTATTTGCACTTAAATCATGTAAGAAACATTACCCAGTTAGCATGTGTATGCATTATTAAAAAAATCATAGGAAATGGTGCCACTTCAGTGTTGGTATCAAAATTGATTCTCCCACAAGGTCCGAGAAGCATCACGAAATTGGTAGGATGCTTAGAGATAGGTGAACCATGATATGAGTCATTTTGTAGCCGGGGATAGGATTCAACTAACTCTTTGTCACTCGGGCGTTGGAGAAGTGGATAGCACCTCACTGAGGGTTTGATCTACCCCCAATACTTTAGGTTGTTCCTTCAACTAGGGTGAGAGGACTCGTTCAGTAACCCATGTTGGTGAAGGACATCAAGAGATACTTTTCTAGACAATGTTAATGAGAACCTTGAGGAAATATGATCAATGTAGCACAATCTAACTCTCACGAGTTGTCACAATGGAGAGTGGAGATGTTTCCTAGTCAAGGTTTCAGTTACTAAAGATAATGATCGAATCTTGTTTGTCCCCGCATAGTTTGGCACTAGAATTTGTTATTTTTTGGATACACAAGACAAAACGGGGTGGTTCGTGTAGGATTCATCATTTGAGAAATATTTGGTTGGGTAGTTAAGAAAGATAAAGTTGATTATAGAAGATCTTTGAGAGCCTTTACAAAAATTGGAAAACTCATAGACATAATACTTGAGCACCAAAATATTCCTTCAACCGAAAGGTTTGTATCAATGGAGGCCTAGAGATACATAGTTTCACACACACTTCGAGAATTCAACTAGAATTCTTGTGTTAAAGACTCCATTAAACATTAGAAATCCCTGGTTTTTCACACCTAAGATACAATCATAGGCTTATAAACAATCTTTATCAACATAGTGAGATTTAACTGATTTTAAACTATTTATTTCATTACCATATGAAGTCTCTTCTCATAATGAAATTGAAAATGCCACAATACTAACACACGGATGAGATCTTGTGTGACTCAGAGAGATTTTAACATAAGATTGCAATAGGAACAAGAAAAACTATTTGAAAACATTCTGAAATAATAGCAAACACAATTATGCTCATGATCAACACAAATTTATTCGAGGTTCATTAGATTCATCAGTAGGGGAAAGTTTCTTGAACAATCTCAGAGCCTGTCAATGGCTGTACACTTGCAACCACCTTGACACAATTGAATCCAAAACATAGGAAAATAAACTGGTCTCTCAGACGGTCTCTTGGGAAAATGGTTTTCTCTCAAACTTTCTTAGAAAATTTAACCCCCTAATGCAAGAGTATTCTCATTGCATTTATACATTTCACTTGCTCACTCATCCCAAATTTTCCCCCAAAAGGAAGAATATTCAAGGAATCCTTTGTTTGCTATAAGTTTGTTCTAGAAAGTGATGTTTAACAGATTTACACCCAAAGTTGCTAGGTGGATGAATTATGAAATGATCACATTTATCTAACCTTCAACTATGACTAGGATGCCATATCATAATTTTTACAATATTCTTAACCATTCTTTTTATTATGTCATGTAAGAAATCCCCTTTTAATCATTTTCGGTGGCTCCATATGGCTTGATCGACAACCAATCCTTTTTTCCTTTGAGAATACACCTTGAAAATGAGTTCCCTCGAATGGATACCAACATTCATGCGTTGTGAGTCTCGAGTGAGTTAGGTGCAAAGATTAGCCAATGGAAACCTCCACATGTATCCTTGGTGTAACCGCAAAGGTGAAGTCCGTAAGTAGGCATCCAAATGAGAGCGAGCCCTCCATGTTCGAACCCTAGAGAGTTTCACCGGTTCTTGAATAGTCATAGTATGGGAAGGTCGGAAGAAGCTTCGACATGTCTATTCAATGCAACTTCAAAGATGGAATCTAGAGGTGGGACCTCAAATGAGCGCAGATCTCCATGTTCCTTGGGCCCAAGAAAATTTCCTCACCATTGAAAAATTCTTAGTACAAAGAGGTGCTAGCAGAAACCTCCATGTGTCTCTTCGGTTTAGTTTTGATATGGTGCCCAAAAGTGGAGAACTCAAACCGGCACGAGGTCTCCACGTGTCTCGGCCCGAAAAATTTCTTGTAAAAGTTTAAGAACCAATGGAAGGTGTCACATGCCTAGGGTCCGAGAAAATTACATTGGATGCTTGAAAATTAAGTATGGGCTGATCCAATGGAAGCCTCCACGGGGTTCCTAGTGCAAATCCAAAGGTGGATTATCAAATGAGTGCAGGCCCTCCACGTGTCCTTTGGTATAACAAAGATGCATTGTCCTTTTAAAATTTTGAGCATGCACAAAGCTAGTGGAAACCTCCATGTGTCTCATCGACACCCCTTCAAAAGTAAATTTTAGGGCAGGTCCCCAAACAAGCACGATCCTTCAACATGTCCGGGCTTAATAAAGTTGCATCAAAGCTACAAAATTCTAAGTATGGCAATCTAGAAAAAGCCTCCATGTGTCTCTTTGGTACAACTCCAAAGGTCGACCAGAGAGCTGAATCCTCAAATGAGTGCATGCCCTCCACGTGGAAAATATTTGAGTTGAGGCGGGTCAAAAATCTTTAAAATGCTCTGTGACCCACCTCTCCACTTATAACTTTATATGTATGCCCCAATGGAGTCACAACTCACTTCTATCCTTTTTCTTTATTTCAAAATAAAGCTTAAAAACTCCAAAGTGCTCCACCGACCTGCCTCTCTGCTTTGAATTTTCAATACTGACTCAAACATGTGACATTAATTTATCCCTTGCAAAATTGCGGATCATTTCATAACTTTTCTCCTTGTCACAAAAACGCAAAAACCTTCAAAATTATTTGATGATCCGCATCACTTGCTTTGACCTTTCAAACCACTAAGTTTCGTTCTTCGAGGTCAAAGTAAGAAATTTTCCCTACCGCTTCATATTGTTGAATAGCCAATCACATACTATTAGGGTCATGTGGGACCAATTTTAAATTTTTACAAATGTAACAAAAGTGACAAGTTTCAACTATAAGATCCATCACTCGCATCCAATCGAAAGGACCACATATCCTTGGATGTTGGGATAGGATTTATAAAGGAGACACGGTCATGGAAGAAGTAAAACAACAAAAATTTCTCTGTGGAAAGAGAAAATTCAAATAATACCAAGACTAAATATGATCCATGACCCAAGGAAAGGATTGAGAATGGCAATCAAATGAAGGAGAAATATTAAATGCATCAATACATGGAGATAGAGAATACTTCAAATCATGCGGAATGAGAAATTTTTAACAAACATGCTTTGAGATTAAATTGAGTACCAATACGACTTGGAAAAGGTGCCCTATAGCCAATTCTAAATGCTTTCATCCGAGCTATGAGCCCCCATCCCTTGAATCTTCTCCAATAGATTAGCATTTTCCATGTAACTGTTATCACTATATGTATACCCTTGTTCTTGATAAGCTCCATAGCCAAACTGGTTTTGGCACTACTCATATGGGTAAGCATGATTATTCTAGATCTGATCATAATGCTGATCTAGAGGAGTTGAGAAATACATTGGAGGTGGAATGCACTACTGTTGCTGCAAGTGTGAATTCCAAGATGGAAATGAAGTCATGATTGCATAACTTAATGGGATGGAAGAAAATGGGAGGTATGGAGAGGAAGATAAATCAAGATGGGTGGAAATGAATGGAAGGAAACTTTTTAACTCATAGAATGGGTTTTTGATGAGATGGAGTCACCAGATGTGCTTTGCATGTGCCTCTAAAGGATGAATCTCACCAAGAACACACCAATTTGATGAAATGAAGTGGTAAGGTGCTTCAAACCTCTCTCACCGGGTGTGCCAAAACTATTAGTGGTCGCATGGTGGCTTATAATTTCTTGTTTGATAATGAGACACCTTGGAAAGATGAGAAAAACATAACCTCACTATCCTACTGGGCATGCCAAAACTATTAGTACAAAATCACAACACCCTTGAATGGCCTAGTTTTAAATGGGGCATCCAAATGATCTCGCATAACATTAGACCACCTCTCAAGCTATGGGACTTGCGAACCTAACATGGACCTCCAGAGAAAGATGGTTCTTGTTCCTAAACTACCTGCCACAATCTACTCTAATGTAGGAAAAACTAATATATCCTAATCTAACCATTCCAAGGAACTAGAGAGAAAGAGAGAGAAAAAGATCCCACACTAAAGCGGTGATACGCGAAAAGGAAACAGTGAGATACTTTTCCGAGGGAGGCCAGACAGGGTGACCGACACGCACCCGATCCTAATCCACCATCAAAACTCCATGAAACACAACATCTTACACCTGCAAATGTGAAATACATGCACAGAAGCAAACACGAAATGGAGAGGCACAAAGAAACAAAAAAACATGAGAAAGGGTTGAAGAACACAACAAAAACATGATTTTAATGCCCTATGAGCTGGAAAAACCATTACAGATGTTATGAAGAATAAAATCCATTTTTAGGTGTAGGAGAAGGCTTACAACTCAAATGGAGTTGAGAAACAAATTTTATAGAGTTTCCCCACATCCTGAATGTCTCCCTTTTCAAAGCGAAGTTTTTCATTATATAGAAGGTTACGACGAGAGAGAGAATAAAAAACCAGATTTTTCTCTCAAAGCTCAACCACTAACCATTAATGATCTACAAATCTACCTAAAATCTATCAATTCTCATTCTACATGTTTTTTTGGCATGTTGGAGAAGGAAAGATGGAAAATCAGATCAGATCTAGGTAGTTGAAGCAATCGGATCCTCGTATTAATGAATTGAAAGAATTTTTCCATAAATTCCCAAATCAAATCTACTGAAAATAATAATTTATGTTTCCATGGAATAGAGGAGGTTTAGACCTTTCCAATGGTACCATATTTGTTGAATTTTGAGCACTAGATGGAAAGATATGCCCATTTGAATATTTGTATCGAATCCGTACAAAAATGGTGAAAAACCAATTTTGCAAAACAGATCCAGGGGCCCAATATTACAACTTGCGCTTTTTCATAAAAATTACAAAAGTGTAAGAGTTCTCTGTAGTCTAGTAAGCCTGCAAATTTATATTTTCATTTGGCAAACAAACCTCCTTGGGCTCGGTTCTTGCTAACGCTTACAAACGATGCTTTTGAGAAAGTTTCAAAAAAATCCTAAGTTTCTCGATAACCCACTTCCCCACAGTGTGAAAGACCGACACGTGGCTTCTCCGGGAATCGACAGAGGTGTGACTTACTTTTATACTTTATACCTTTTCAAAACAAAGCCAAAAATTAAAACTACCTCCGAGGACCCGTCTCCCGCTTTGACTTGAAACATGGCCATGTGTTCCTTTGTGGGTCTCGAGGAAATTTTTATTCATTTGGTGCAAAGATACTCTATGGGTTCGCAGCCTACTGCAATTGTAAAATATGAGTTAGAAGCACTTATTTATATTTTTCGAAAGGGGACGAAACTTCCTATCCGATAGAAATGCTCTCGGGGACCTTAAGTGATTAAAATATATAAAATTCATATTGAAGCACAAAAAGGGGGAAACTTGGTGTTAGTTGACCAAAAATAAGTGTGCGATTATTTTGGTCACTAAAGTATAGGGAGGAAACGCTCTATGTATTCCAATATTTAACTACTTCTGCTGAAATGTGTTAAGAGATATCTATATTTTCCTAGTTTTTTTATTCGGTGCCACTAGATGAAGTAGTGTAAAGAGGCACACCCATTGTAACCTCCAAGCTTGTGATTACTCTGGCTGAAATGCCAAAGTACACCGTGTCCTATAGTGGTTATTGTTTATGGACTTGAGAGACTAGTTTGAACTCACTCATTATGTGTAAACCCAAAATTCCAAGGGTGTAAAGTACACTCTATTGAACCAAAGTAAATACATTGTGTTAGTATGTTAACCCTCAATGATTTCCCCCTCTTTGGGGGCACACACGATGTCATTGAATGGAGAATATGGCCCCAAAAGAGCACCCACCACACTCGATCTATAGAAATCTTCCTTGCGGGTGGAAAGGGAAAGCACTTGGTAGATACCAAGGCACACATAAAAGGGGATGGCTAGCCAAAATAAGTGCTAGTCGAAAACACATGCATGTAATAAGACACATGTAAAATATGGAGAGAATGTAGTACCTACAAAACAAAGTAGTGTAAAACTGTAAGAATGCAAGTAGACCGTAAAAGAGGGTAGGAAACATCAGATATCAATCATGATGTCGCAAGAAATGCAAGGTTTTTATTTCCCCAAACAACAAACAAGTGTGCACACAAGCAAAGGGAAAAGCCCACATACAATGGAAAACAAAGCAGCCAAGTAGAAACAAAGAAGTATTCATGGACACATGTAATCCTATAAAGTAAATGTTGCACATGGAACACCCATTAGAATTTTAGAGTGATAACCAATATATAAACGCATGTATGAGCAAGTCAAATAAGATGCTAAGTATGAAATTATATGGTAGCACCTAGATAAGATGAATGTGGATGCCACGATGACCGGTATGGGAAGGGTAGAAGGTGAGCATCCATGCTTTGCATGTAGAGTCTTGTATCTTCGATCACACTAAATGAAAGCATGAATGTGCATGTGTGTATGATAATGACATATACAAAAGTAGTCTAACATGTGTAGTAAAGTGACCATGCAAAACACTAGTAAGCAAGAGTAAATGCCCCCAAGACAATGCGGTATGCTATGGTTGATTGGAATTGAATACAATATGGAATGGTAGGAGAAATATTTTTCCCTAAGTGAATGGAAGTGTATGCAATAAGGTTTATTTTGTTTTCTCCCTCAGTAGTCAAGATTGAATCATAAATGAGAGTGCATCGTCAGAAACATTCAAGTAGTGTTATTTTTTCAAGCACATTGTGGTGAGTTTTGTATATGTAATGAGGATGAAATGTGACATGTGCAAAGATATACATTAACCCTATAGACAAATTTTATATCATGACTTGTTGAATAGATGAGTGATGATTTAGCCCTAAGTGTATATCACTATATGATGAAAGGATGAGTGATAATTTATCCCTAAGCATATATCACTATAGAATAAGTAGATGGATATGGGTGACAATTTAGTCTAAAGTGTATGTCACTATAAGATGAAAGGAGGGAGTGGTGATGTAACCTAAGGTCTATGACACTACAAAATAATGCAATGCGTGACAATTTAACCTAAGGTGTATGTCACTAACGCTTTAGAAATGTTGCATGGTGAATGTAAAGTCTATTTGATTGGTAAACCCTCGGTAGTGGATTATGGACTGAGGAACTAAAGTGCATCATAGGGTGGCGAGAATAACTCCTTGAAGACAACATAGTGTAAATGACGAAGTGATGAATATTTTATGTAAGTGTGTGCTATGGGGAATGATTTGTAATATCAATAATAGGTGCATAGAGAACTGGAATATGTAATGATAAAATATAAAGCTAGACCCATATGTAATGTGATCAATCATATTATGTGGAATAGATATGATGTTTAAGTATGCCATGAGGACAATAAAATGTAAATGTGTAGGGTGTAGCGGATATGTAATATGTAAGATGTGGTGATAGGTGTAGATAGAATATAGAACATGTAGTGATAAAATGTAAAGATAGACCCATATAAAATGTAACCTAGCGTAAATGTAAGATAATGTAGGGATAAAAATGTAAAACTAGACTCATAGGTAATGATGACTAGTATAGTATATGGAAAATGTATGATATGAAAACGTATAGTGTATAGTTTTACTAAATGCGTAGATGAATATAAGTTGTAGATGAAGAGTAGTTTAATGAACAAATAATTTTACGATGAACGGTGTATAATGTGTCATGGAGGATGAAAATGGAATATGTATTGCCTATGGTGTAGTGTGTGGTTCATTATAATGGTAATCCCTCAACAAGTCAAGTGTTAACCAAAGCACACGAGTGTGTCATTGGGTAATGACGATGCTTATGGGGTGGTATACAATGCTTTGATAAGATAGGGAAGAAGAAGTATGAAAGGTGAGATTACTTGAGCTATGTAGAGGAAGGGGTATGTGTGAGTTTTACACCCCTAAGTGAGTATGAATGGATAATTAACCGATGAGGGTGAAGGATGAGGTCCCTCACCGATTCCCCGGAAGATTTAAGAATTGGACCATGCTTGAGTAATGGTCGAATGGTAAAAAAATCTGCATGGGGTATAATAGTTGATATGCATGTGATGGATGAATATAGGATGAATGACGTGGCATAGTAAAGTGTGTAGGAGATGGAGATCGAAGAAATGTCATGTGTGACGGAATGACGATCCATGTGGGATAAAGCAAGGAAATGATTGACGTTGGGATGTAGTGAGCATACTAGGAATATGCCTATAGCGGCGTGGAGGACTAGTGGAATGAGTTAGGTGTGTAGATGACACTCGAATAGTAGAATTACGAGTAGACTATGGTTTTAATAAGATAGAGTGAGATGTGTTATAAGAGGTGGTTGATACAATATTACTTTGGGAGATGGTGATAGTGGAGGAGATGGAGGGACACCATAAATAGAAATAACTTGATTATTATGAACAAATTTAAGGCACAGGTGATTCATGGAGATAATAGATTGGGATTGACGAATCCAAGTAAGGCCAAGATGCATGTCACATCCCTTGACTGCTCAAAAATAAGGAAAGGAACAAAAAGAGTGAGAGGACCAAATGCAAAATTTAACTTGACATCATCATAAAACCTTTGAACAAACATTTGATTTCGATGGAGGATAATTGATAGATAGTAAGAAGGACATGGAACATGCACTAATGGGAGAAGATGGATCAACCTTAGCATTGGGGATAGCGAGCGATCCAATAGATGCCCTGAATATGTAAGTGATTAGATGTAAATATAGCATTGTAATCGGTGTTGGAAAAGGAGATAATTGGTGTTGGAGTAGTAGTGTTAGCAATGAGAAATTCGAGAGGTCCTGGGGGAGAAGACATTGTATGATAGACATGGTTAGAAGATGAATCAATTTTTTTGGTATCATGTTTTGGTAGCGGGTTGTTAAAAATTTAGAGCTTATGGTTATCATTAGTAGAGGTGGGTGTTGGAGATTCTGGAAGCTCAATGTGACCATTTTCAAGTAGATCTTGGATGAGATGTTGTAGCTAGAAACAATGATCAGTGGAATGCCCGACACATTGGTGATAATCACAGAGAACGGTCATCAAAGTTACATCCTTTGGGTCGAGAAAGATCAATTTGTAAAGGTGTTGGAAAGGTAATTATATTATAATTAATGAGTTGTGGCAGAAAAATTCTCAGTGGTGTACTAAGATTAGCAAGAGGATGTCTATGTGACTGAAGCTACAATTCCTTAGTAGTGGAGACCACATTAACAACAGGTTATCTATCGATAGATTTAAGTGTATGTTCTTTGAACAGTGTTTTATAAGGAACACGAGTAGAGGATGAAGATTGATCCTATTATGTGAACTTCCTATGGAAATAATTTTAGTCTCGCGAAACTTGAGAGCATGAAAAAGTCTCGATGAGTACACTATCTTGTAGAGGTGGCAAGAGACTATGAACGAATAAATATTGCAGTTCAAAGTTCACAAATACATTGGTCATCTTGGCTATATTATTCTCATATTGTAAGATGTAATCTAGGGGAAGTGTTCATTGGGGCCTTGTTTAACATGGGCTAATTGGGTGTAAGAAAGTGTGGAACTGATATTGATAGAAAAATTCTTGAGAAAAATGTTAGCTAGATGCGTAAAAGAAACCACTTTGAATGGAGGGTAAGTCATACAGCAACACATCGCATAGTCTTGCAAGCTATGCGAAATAACTTAACGAGGACAATATTCTCATCGGCGTAGTCAATACATACAACATGAAAAGCATGGAGATGCTCCTATGGGACACCATGGCCTCTAATAATGAGTAGTGTAACGCCCGAGAAAAGGTGACGCCACACTCACGCCAACGACGACGACGACGATGCAACAACGATGACGCAATCACCAAGCGACCCGAAAATGCAACAATTTTTTTTTAAAAAGGGTAAAGGCTCTTGCTTGATTTATTTTATCTGCAAGTTTTGAGACCTGCTTGACCTTGGGAATAGACAAGCTTCAGTCTATTACTTTGCATTCCGCTCGCAAGACTAAAACTACATGATTGTCGCATTTCCATCTACTCGAGATTCACTTCAATATTCGTTGTATTCGCCTCTATCCTTAGCAGATGAATTTCGAGTTTCAAGAATGGGGATACAAGACTGCATAGGGGTAGTAGTTATTCTGTGACGGGTATTATATGCATTATAATTTTATTGATTTTTTTTGATATATTTTAATATATATATTTGCAGAGAGATATAACATCGGGATAACACAAATATCGTTATTTCGTTGACGCTTAGAAATCTTTCAAGATAGATTCTTAGATATCCCTTAAAAGGGATTAGATACTTTTAATTAAGTGGTATATATGTAGATATATTATCAAAGTTTATACTCAAATGAACCTACGTTCCTATAAATTTTAAAAAAATAAAGGAATAAGATTCCATTCAACCGACATCGTAAATAAGTGTATTTTCGAGATTTGCACTTAAAGGACTCTACTACCTTTGCTTGCAAGGTGAACAATATAAAAACATATAACCAATAATAAAGTCCGAAGATAAAAAGGAATATTTAATGATAACTAGAATGTGTCTCAATAATACTACTTGAAAGTAAATTTGAAACATTTGTGACAATTGAAACCCTTCTTGAGCATTATTCACAATTTTACCTTATTTGATGTCTTCTAATAATTCTTAGCCATTATCCATTGACACTTGCTTATATATATAAAAACGGACATTGGTAAAAAGGGTGTTGACCCCATGTTAACACTTTTCTTACTTTATTCCAAAATAACTCCACTCACCCACTAACCAACAACTCGCACTCATGAAGATTTAGAAGATCACTTAAACAAGAATATATCCTTGGCATAAGTTTGGAAATTTTATAAAAAAAAATTAAATGCATAAGAGTCAAATAAGGAGGGAGAAAAAAATGTTTTAAGCCATGTTTAAATCTTTTGGATTTGGGGTGGTGGTCCTCAACCACCAGCTATCATAAACAACAACTCCTATCTGGCGTGCATCCATTCAAACCGGCCGCATAAGCATTTACTCTCAAGGATTTTGCAAATCAAAATCTCCAAGGTCGGTCTGCCGTTGGGATTTGACCTGAGCCGTGTGAAGGAAGGCGAGGAGGTTAAGGACGTAGCTACAGCTACCAAGATAGGCGTGTTACTCCTTTCAACGGCCCATCCGCGTGAAGAACGGCAGAGTGGAAGCAGCAGGCATTTTTTTCCTTCTTTCATTCGCCCATGGCCGCGCATGGTGCAAGGAGGTGAAATAAAAAGATCTTGGGCGCGTGTACAGTCCAGAAGAGGTGGCGCACCAGTAGGCAGGGCGTCCAACTATGTTGTTATCAGTACAGTATTGAATGCATCCTCAAACATGGGATTCTGCCTGCACGAGATGTTTAACAGTTCGATAGAGGAGGAGACAGTGCGAAGTTGCAAGTTTAATTGGGACAGTGATAGAACAAAGTCGCCCTGATCAAGATTTTACAGCTCGGCCGCGTGGACAGCAAAAGGGAGACTGTAAATGGTTAGGTGAATTCCTCCGTTTTCATTGGGTGCTGCATGGTGTGGGCGGGGCGTGGAGTGCTCAACAGCGAGCAGGCTGTCCAGTTATGTTGTTATTTGCTCAGAATCGATTGCACCCTTCATCATAGGTTCTGTCTTTGTAAACATCGAACATACAACACTACCGATAGCAACGGAGCAGGCCTTTGATAATTGTTCGACATCTCTTGGACTTTTCCCAAAATGAACTATAGTGGTTTTGAAAATACACGTTGCAAGATGTTCGAGATAAACAGATAATGAGTTAATTTCATAATATAGTTGTACATTTCGAAGAAATCTCTTTGTAAGCGTCACGTTGCCTCGAATAACATAGGGATAGATGTACTCATATAGCCGCATGTTTGCTTGATAAAAGTCCATGAAGTTGAAAAAGAAGTCAGGATATAGAAGTAATGAAATATGGAACTTTGCATATTTCACCCAAAATGGAGTGACTTGTAGGGGTCGTCAATAATGGTCAGTGGTCACCACCAAAAATGATAGCATTAGCGGTAGGTGCCCATAATTATTCTTTATGTTTTGTATTTTTATGACCTAAACTTTCAGATCTAACTTCTCTTGTCTTATCCGTTACAAACCTCTTTCAAATGTATTAAAGTATGCGACTGAATTCTCTTATTCATTCGGTTGCAAAAATGGGTACCTAACTACTCTTGGGAAACGACGAGAAAATGTAATTGTATTGACCTGTGCTACCTTCTAATCGGTGTTTCTGTACCTATTAGTTGTGGCACGTCGACTCATATAATTATGTGAAAACTTTTGTGCAGCTCAAAAGAGTCGTAAATATTATCTCATTAATGGTTAATTAGTGCAAACAAAAGTATCTCTTTTTGGAAAGGAAAATAATAAGAATAAAAGATGATTAAGGCCAAAGTTTTAATATAGCCCACGCCCCAAAATGTACAAGGATGAGACATAGCAAGTTCACAAGTTGGGATATGCGATTAATTCACACTTCATACAGTGTATTTTGATCTCCTTTTACAATTTTGCAAATATATTTACAATGGTATCTTAAATGCAGAAACATAATGGAGCTAGAGCCCAGATGATTTCATGGTTATATTTGAAGGCTATTTAAAAACTTAAGTTCTTTCTCCAATAATACAAGAAAGGGAATTACACTAACATTCCACTTTTCAATACATCTTCTTTTAAACAACAAAATGAGATCTAACATACATATTCTTTTGTAATTTCTTTCCAACATTCCACAAGAATTTAACAACATTTCCAATGAATTTTTAGAGTAAGAAAACTAACATTTCAATACAACTTTCCTTCAATATTTTATTACAACACTTTCTATTTCATGTGGAAATAATTTTGCAATAATGGAAGTTAGAGAAAACAAGGCAATATTACATCTCTTTCTCCACTCAAGGTGGGTAATTACATGATGTTTTAGCATTGTCAACAACAAGATTCAAGTGCTCCAAAGTGTTCTTCACTCATGCTCCAATTCCAAGCATTTCCAATCACAACCAAGATAGGGGGAGAGGCAACACTCTCCTCCCAACCAAATCTCAATGGAGAAGAGAATCAATCTCCTCCATTGACCCCCCCGAGCCCCAAACACAACACAATGAAGGGGTGGTCTCCAACTCAAGGCAACAATACATGCTTCCACAATACAAGTTCTTCACAACATTCAAGCTAAAATAGAAGAACAAGGAGACACACAATAACATCAAACATTACACAACAAGGCTTGCATCCAAGCCAACAAGAGAAGGAACTATGGGAATGTTTTCCTTATGCCTCCCAAATGAGATGAGATGCCCATCCAAAACCCTCCACATTATAACACAAGCCCCTATGACTCTTATGCCTCCCTCAAGTACCCCTTTTTCCTCCCATACTCTTATGCCTCCCTCCTCTTATGGCTCCCTCAAGGACAAGGTAGAATGTAAACATTCTTACCCAAGATGGGCATCCCTCTCAAACTCCCTCCACAATATCCTAATCTACTCTTTTGCCTCCCTCATGAGTATTCCCATAGACCTCTCCTATACTACACAATAAGCATGCTATCCATTTTCACAATACACCAAAGTAAACATGCATTTTTCACAATTTTAGCTTAGAAGCAACAATAATATGAAAGCAAAACAAAGGAGAGGGTTTCCTACCTCTCCATTGGAGAATCCTAAACCAAGAAACTTGTCCAAGCTCCTTCCCAAATCAATCCAAGCATGCAAGTCCAAGCACTCCTTTTTTTTTTTCTCCCAAAATAACAAAAGAGAACTCTTCCACCAAACAAAAACAAAACTCCAACCCCCTCAACAAGAGAGGAAGTTTCAATAAATAGACTAAAGGAAAGGGTGAGGGTGATGTGGCTCCATGTAGGATGCCACATCACACATCCTCAAACCACCTCTCAAGGTCAACTCAAATCCCAAAACACCATAAATGGGTGGTTGGGTTGAATGACAACTCTCTTCCACAATCCAACCCTTTTCCCATGTGCCTTAAGGCACAATAAATGCAAAATGAAGAAAAGAGCACTCCAAAGTCACATTTCCCTTCCCAAAACAATAAATAATCCCTTTTTGGATTCCCAACCCATCGATATGGTTGGTAAGGGGATTTGAGAAGTGTGGGACAAGTTTAACTTGTCCCACAAGTCCCCAAAAATTGCCCTCAATCTCAAATTCGAGATTCAAAGGATTTGGAGTGGTCAACACTCAAAACCAAACATTCAATACATGAGGAAACACAAGGCTCAAGGAGCCAACCATCAAAATTTATTACCCCACTTGACTTCCCTCCCAACTTAAAAATTAAAACAAGATATTAAACTAATCTAAACATACTTAGAAAAAGTAATAAAAGAAAAGACATCACCAATGAAATCACCTACTAAAGTAAATAAAAACAATTAAATAAAACTCTTAACCCCTATGGTCACATTAGAACATTTCCCCCTCATGAAAATTCTCTTAACACATACAAGAATAAAGGTAACACAACACAATTTACTAGTTGCCTTGACGACCAAATGCTGTAACCACCCGACATTCTGTTGTGTTTGGTCCCCAATCCCCCTCATGGTTGTGATCAAGTTGTGTTTCCTGCAAAATGCAAAATACCTCCTTCGGCCTTGCGGCCATGTCAAAATATCCGAAATAATCATAAGCATGAAATTTATCAACATCTATACGTAATTCAAACTATCATTATTTCTAGGTCTAAATCACAACTTAACTATGCATTTCATCATTACCCAAAATATAGTAATGTAAATTTAACAACTACATTCTACTCATCATGGCGAAGAAATCCAATGTTAGAACACATGCAATACATCCATATAAAAATAATATCGGTATCCAATAGTCTGTCCATGAGTCAGTGTAGGTCATACTGAAAACAAAATCCAGTCATAATCTAAATGCATCTAGTCGCAAAACATCCTGCTAATCAACATAAGTATAAGTCATGTCCATATCCAAAGTCTGCATAACTCAAAAGAAAAACAACTAAGTGTCGTAGGGAAGTGGGCATTACAAGTAGTTTTTGAGAGATGAAGGTAGGTAGGAATGGGTAAGCGAATATGGTTGGCCATGAAATGGGGAATGAAATAAGGAATTGAGTTGAGAGACGAGAGGTCCTTTAAAGGTAGTGGCTTATAAGCGACGGATTTAATTTTGAAGATCCTAGTATAGCCACGTGAAATTAGGAGTATTAGAGGAAGAAAACAGCGATATATTAAAATTAGCATGGTGGGCAAGAGGGAAGGTAGTTATAATAGGAGGAGTAGAAACATAAACACGTGGTTTAGAGACTATAGGGGTAGAATAAATGGAAATGAAAGCCTTCAAATTTCACTTAGCAAAGATTAAATTACGCAAGAAATGAAATAGATGAGTGGGATTCTCACGTAAATCTTGACAAAATTAGGTAATAACATCAATTTTTTCCTTGTATACATTAGTGTCCTCATCATAGGACTTCTCACTATCAGTGGCTTTGATTTCATGAAGGGGAACTTGGTTGGAGTCATCTAAGGGATTTTCAATCATAGATGTAAGTATATCGGGCATGCATCCGGAAGGACGGCGAGAGGAGAGAAGGAAGTTCACAATAGTAGAGGGGTCCAAAACGAACACTATGAGTAACGGGCATAAAATGGAAGGAGGAGAGACCTATTCGCAAGTTGGTTTCACTAAATTTTTAACTAAAAATAAATATAATACTATGGAAGTATAGAAATTAGTTAATCTAAATAGGAGGACCGAAACGTTGTAATACTATGCTAAGACAATATGAAAAATGATTCAAAATGATTTTACTAAATGAAATCAAACCCTAATAGGAAAATATGTAAAAGAAAAGGACTTAGATGATTTCTAGAGACTATAGCAGGTTGTCGCAAGTCGATAATAAAATCTAGAAGTACGAATGAGCAGAAGTGCCGAAAAGGTCGGATCTAGAGGATTTGAGCGGACTCGAGTCACGTGGTCTACAAATTAGATGCCCTAGTTTCAGTAAAATATCTGAATCTAATTTTTCAAGGTTATAAGGTATCATCAAGTGTTATATGTCTATTACATTAGATCTTTCGAGATGTGTTGAATAATGGAGTTATGGCCTACAAGAAAGAAGTACCAAACACCTAAAAATAAGTATCCAAAATGAAAGGGTTAGAATGACCTCAATGGCTAAACTAGAGGTATTATCACCGAGTGTTGCACTAAATTTTAGACTTGGATGTAGTTTTTGTGTGTGTGTGTACATGTCGTGCCCTAGATGCTCTTGTATTAGTCACACTTTTTGAGGTAATGAGCAATAATAACTATAGAAAATGTAATATCATGTGTGCATGGAATATAATAGAATAGTCCCCCTATGTTGTGTGTATTAATGTAAATATCCAAGCCTTGATGCATGGCACTATGTGGATGTAACTGATGTAATCGATGTAACCCTAGATGGCGTGATAGAAGTATGTGACACTAGGACCCTCATTATTGTGCTATAACTTTGTATTTATAGAGTTATTTTGCTCTAATTTCATAAAGAACCCCAGACATGGCTGACCAGGAAAAAGATAAGGATTAAAAATTGCTAGAAAGACCCCAAAAATAATAACGAAAGTGGAACATGGATAGGATGCCTAGGTGGGACCACGGTTCCCAGGCGCCCATTAGGCTGGGTTCCCCTGTTAAGGCTAAAATGATGGGACAATTGTGAAATAGGTGGATATGTGTAGCAAAACATGCAACAATGAAGAAATAAAATATTAAAATAAGATTGCGAAAAGGTGGGACTAATTAGTACTTTCTGCACTTGAGAACACTCTAAACAGTATTATAAGACCGGACTAAAAATGCCTAAAGCGTATGATTTTGTTTCTACAAATATATTCCTTAGAATAAGAATAATCAACCACCCTAACATGTATGGGATACCCACATAGATCAAATTTCCCGGATCTCATTTTGGGTAGGTTTTTTGGAGGACACGGTAGTGAAAATTCTCAATGTTTTAACACATGTCTACTCTCAAAATCCACATCTCTTGCCAACAAGCATACCCAAATTCTACACACACTGACCAAAACCCTTGCAATTAGATCTGGGTTCCTCCATGGTAGAATTTTTGTAAACTAAAGACAAAAATAATAGGGGCAACTAAATGCCCTAAAATCCACCCAAAACCACTTTTCTCAAAATCATCTCAAGCATGTCAATAACTTTCCTTCAAAAAAATATCACAAACACCAAAAATTATATTATATATTTACTTGAAAAAGGTTTTCACGAGGTATAATAATCTAGTAGAATTTAGGGATATTAAACACATTTAAAAATTAAATTATTTTCATTTTATTTTGTTGTTTACAATATAAATATTAAGACACTAACTTATTTTATTATTATAAATCTTATTTATCCAATCCCACAACATCTCACTATAAAGGAATTTACCTTATCCTGTAATTATCTTCACTTGAAAATTATGAAGATTACCTTTAATATTATCCTTAATTCAATTTGGTTAGATAAATGTTAAAGTTATAAAGAAATATACATATATTTTAAAATTCAAGATTAGAGAATTCACTCGAGCTGAATCGATCATGAAAATTAAAACATCACCTTAAAATTGAACACATGAAGTCACTCCAAGGGGTCTAAAAGGGTTATTCCATGCGAGGAAAACTACAAAGATGCTCTTATTATTTTATTATCATAAATGTCTAATTTAATCATTCTTATTATTTTATGATTGTGAATGAATACTTGAAGCAGTCATCGATCCATCCTCCGGATGGAAATAATAACGTGAATAATGGAAGGTTCCCCCTCCATAGAGAATATAAAATTCCAAAAACATTTAACGGTCCTTTCAAACACAGCTAAAAGATAGCCCAACATGAATTATTTTTTGAAAACATATGAAAACCATTAAGTCGAGGAAAGAAAATTTATTATTTAAGCATAGGGGCACTACATAAATGATTCAGCCTAAATGGTTAAATTTATAGGGTGTAATGCTGATGGTACATTATCTTAATAAACTAGTTTCCAAAGATGATTATAGAAATATCACAATAATGCATGAGCGAATATATTAGTGAAATTTAATGACACAAAGTAATAAAAATAGGGGGTAGAAAGTGACTTGCTTGATTTTATACCTTCATCTTGATATGTACCAATTTGATGATAGGAAAGGGATTGAAATGCTCTAATAAATCTTCATTTGTAAAACTACTTCCTTAAAAGTTTCATGGTACAAACTGAATGGTATGGCCGAAAGTATATGACCACTATGGTCAATTTTGTATGCCCTTATCCTTTGTAATTTTAGCTCCGAAAACATTTTGAGTCATTACACTATTTCCGATCAGCGCCTATATGTTATTTATAAATTTGACACTCGTGATGCTCACTATGTAGGCTGATTGATTATTTAAAATCATATATCGTGAAGCATTCTTACAAAACCAACATTAGTTTTGTGGTCAACCATACGCTTTGAAAATTTCACTACTAATCCAAAGAGGTCTCAAACTATACTTTAATCTCACCTAACATATGATATCTATAATGAATGAAACCATATAGATAGTATCATAACCTTACAACAATCTAATTTTACTTGAAATTTTTCACTAGGTTGAATTAAATTTGATCATTTTACTTTTTTCTTACAATATGAGTGTATGAATGCCATATAATGATTATGTAGAGTATATAGATCTAGAGGGAGTGTTGTAGTAGCTTTACTTGTGATTTCTCTTAGAATTTTCTCATTGGTGTGTTAGGTGTCACATAGATAGAATACCCTCTTAATGAGAGATGACTAACTTGCTTATATATGTGTCCTTAATCAAGAAAAATCAAATAAGGTTAAATAAAAGTGTAGTAAAGAAGTTAAAATTAATAAAATTGTTGTTACAGGAGAGAAACTAGAATGTCTAAGTTGGCCCATAGTGTATGTGCGCTATGGCCATTTCTTAACACTATGGTTTGAAATACATATATGATTATACTTTATATTATACTTTATGAGCCAATGTATAATAGGATGAGGGTGACCAGGGTATTATATGCATTATAATTTTATTGATTTTTTTTGATATATTTTAATATATATATTTGCAGAGATATAACATCAGGATAACACAAATATCGTTATTTCGTTGACGCTTAGAAATCTTTCAAGATAGATTCTTAGATATCCCTTAAAAGGAATTAGATACTTTTAATTAAGTGGTATATATATAGATATATTATCAAGTTTATTCTCAAATGAACCTACGTTCCTATAAATTTTAAAAAAATAAAGGAATAAGAGTCCATTCAACCGACATCGTAAATAAGTGTATTTTCGAGATTTGCACTTAAAGGACTCTACACTGCTTGCAAGGTGAACAATATAAAAACATATAACCAATAATAAAGTCCGAAGATAAAAAGGAATATTTAATGATAACTAGAATGTGTCTCAATAATACTACTTGAAAGTAAATTTGAAACATTTGTGACAATTGAAACCCTTCTTGAGCATTATTCACAATTTTACCTTATTTGATGTCTTCTAATAATTCTTAGCCATTATCCATTGACACTTGCATATATATATAAAAACGGACATTGGTAAAAAGGGTGTTGACCCCCATGTTAACACTTTTCTTGCTTTATTCCAAAATAACTCCACTCACCCACTAACCAACAACTCGCACTCATGAAGATTTAGAAGATCACTTAAACAAGAATATATCCTTGGCATACGTTTGGAAATTTTATAAAAAAAAATTAAATGCATAAGAGTCAAATAAGGAGGGAAAAAAAAAAACGTTTTAAGCCATGTTTAAATCTTTTGGATTTGGGGCGGTGGTCCTCAACCACCAGCTGTCATAAACAACAACTCCCTGTCTGGCGTGCATCCATTCAGCCGGCCGCATAAGCATTTACTCTCAAGGATTTTTGCAAATCAAATCTACCAGGTCGGTCTGCCATTGGGATTTGACCTGAGCCGTGTGAAGGAAGGCGAGGAGGTTAAGGACGTAGCTACAGCTACCAAGATAGGCGTGTTACTTCATTCAACGGCCCCATCCGCGTGAAGAACGGCAGAGTGGAAGCAGCAGGCGTTTCTTTTCCTTCTTTCATTCGCCCATGGCCGCGCATGGTGCAAGGAGGTGAAATAAAAAAGATCTTGGGTGCGTGTACAGTCCAGAAGAGGTGGCACACCAGTAGGCAGGGCGTCCAACTATGTTGTTATCAGTACAGTATCGAATGCATCCTCAAACATGGGATTCTTCCTGCACGAGACGTTTAACAGTTCGATAGAGGAGGAGACAGTGCGAAGTTGCAAGTTTAATTGGGACAGTGATAGAACAAAGTCACCCTGATCAAGATTTTACAGCTCGGCCGCGTGGACAGCAAAAGGGAGACTGTAAATGGTTAGGGCGAATTCCTCCGCTTTCATTGGGTGCTGCATGGTGTGGGCAGAACGTGGAGTGCTCAACAGCGAGCAGGCTGTCCAGTTACGTTGTTATTTGCTCAAAATCGATTGCACCCTTCATCATAGGTTCTGTCTTTGTAAACATCGAACATACAACACTACCGATAGCAACGGAGCAGGCCTTTGATAATTGTTCGACATCTCTTGGACTTTTCCCAAAATGAACTCTACTGGTTTTGAAAATACACGTTGCAAGATGTTCGAGATAAACAGATAATGAGTTAATTTCATAATATAGTTGTACATTTCGAAGAAATCTCTTTGTAAGCGTCACGCTGCCTCGAATAACATAGGGATAGATGTACTCATATAGCCGCATGTTTGCTTGATAAAAGTCCATGAAGTTGAAAAAAACTCAGGATATAGAAGTAATGAAATATGGAACTTTGCATATTTCACCCAAAATGGAGTGACTTGTAGGGGTCGTCAATAATGGTCAGTGGTCACCACCAAAAATGATAGCATTAGCGGTAGGTGCCCATAATTATTCTTTATGTTTTGTATTTTTATGACCTAAACTTTCAGATCTAACTTCTCTTGTCTTATCCGTTACAAACCTCTTTCAAATGTATTAAAGTATGCGACTGAATTCTCTTATTCATTCGGTTGCAAAAATGGGTACCTAACTACTCTTGGGAAACGACGAGAAAATGTAATTGTATTGACTGTGCTACCTTCTAATCGGTGTTTACATTACCTATTAGTTGTGGCACGTCGACTCATATAATTATGTGAAAACTTTTGTGCAGCTCAAAAGAGTCGTAAATATTATCTCATTAATGGTTAATTAGTGCAAACAAAAGTATCTCTTTTTGGAAAGGAAAATAATAAGAATAAAAGATGATTAAGGCCAAAGTTTTAATATAGCCCACGCCCAAAAATGTACAAGGATGAGACATAGCAAGTTCACAAGTTGGGATATGTGATTAATTCACACTTCATACGAGTGTATTTTGATCTCCTTTTACAATTTTGCAAATATATTGACAATGATTTCATAAATGAGAAACATAATGGAGCTAGAGCCTTGATGATTTCATGGTTATATTGGAGGCTATTTAAAACTTAAGTCCTTTCTTCAATAGTACAAGAAGGGGAAATACACTAACATTCCACTTTTCAATACATCTCCTTTTAAACAACAAAATGAGATCTAACATGCATATTCTTTTGTAATTTCTTTCCAACATTCCACAAGAATTCAACAACATTTCCAATGAATTTTTAGAGTAAGAAAACTAACATTTCAATACAACTTTCCTTCAATATTTTATTACAACACTTTCTATTTCATGTGGAAATAATTTTGCAATAATGGAAGTTAGAGAAAACAAGGCAATATTACATCTCTTTCTCCACTCAAGGTGGGTAATTATATGATGTTTTAGCATTGTCAACAACAAGATTCAAGTGCTCCAAAGTGTCCTTCACTCATGCTCCAATTCCAAGCATTTCCAATCACAACCAAGATAGGGGGAGAGGCAACACTCTCCTCCCAACCAAATCTCAATGGAGAAGAGAAGCAATCTCCTCCATTGACCCCCGAGCCCCAAACACAACACAATGAAGGGGTGGTCTCCAACTCAAGGCAACAATACATGCTTCCACAATACAAGTTCTTCACAACATTCAAGCTAAAATAGAAGAACAAGGAGACACACAATAACATCAAACATTACACAACAAGGCTTGCATCCAAGCCAACAAGAGAAGGAACTATGGGAATGTTTTCCTTATGCCTCCCAAATGAGATGAGATGCCCATCCAAAACCCTCCACATTATAACACAAGCCTATGACTCTTATGCCTCCCTCAAGTACCCCTTTTTCCTCCCATACTCTTATGCCTCCCTCCTCTTATGGCTCCCTCAAGGACAAGGTAGAATGTAAACATTCTTACCCAAGATGGGCATCCCTCTCAAAATCCCTCCACAATATCCTAATCTACTCTTTTGCCTCCCTCATGAGTATTCCCATAGACCTCTCCTATACTACACAATAAGCATGCTATCCATTTTCACAATACACCAAAGTAAACATGTATTTTTCACAATTTTAGCTTAGAAGCAACAATAATATGAAAGTAAAACAAAGGAGAGGGTTTCCTACCTCTCCATTGGAGAATCCTAAACCAAGAAACTTGCCCAAGCTCCTTCCCAAATCAATCCAAGCATGTAAGTCCAAGCACTCCTTTTTTTTTTTTCTCCCCAAAATAACAAAAGAGAACTCTTCCACCAAACAAAAACAAAACTCCAACCCCTCAACAAGAGAGGAAGTTTCAATAAATAGACTAAAGGAAAGGGTGAGGGTGATGTGGCTCCATGTAGGATGCCACATCACACATCCTCAAACCACCTCCCAAGGTCAACTCAAATCCCAAAACACCATAAATGGGTGGTTGGGTTGAATGACAACTCTCTTCCACAATCCAACCCTTTTCCCATGTGCCTTAAGGCACAATAAATGCAAAATGAAGAAAAGAGCACTCCAAAGTCACATTTCCCTTCCCAAAACAATAAATAATCCCCTTTTTGGATTCCCAACCCATAGATATGGTTGGTAAGGGGATTTGAGAAGTGTGGGACAAGTTTAACTTGTCCCACAAGTCCCCCAAAATTGCCCTCAATCTCAAATTCGAGATTCAAAGGATTTGGAGTGGTCAACACTCAAAACCAAACATTCAATACATGAGGAAACACAAGGCTCAAGGAGCCAACCATCAAAATTTATTACCCCCACTTGACTTCCCTCCCAACTTAAAAATTAAAACAAGATATTAAACTAATCTAAACATACTTAGCAAAAGTAATAAAAGAAAGGACATCACCAATGAAATCACCTACTAAAGTAAATAAAAACAATTAAATAAAACTCTTAACCCCATGGTCACATTAGAACATTTCCCCCTCATGAAAATTCTCTTAACACATACAAGAATAAAGGTAACACAACACAATTTACTAGTTGCCTTGACGACCAAATGTTGTAACCACCCGACATTCTGTTGTGTTTGGTCCCCAATCCCCCTCATGGTTGTGATCAAGTTGTGTTTCCTGCAAGATGCAAAATACCTCCTTCGGCCTTGCGGCCATGTCAAAATATCCGAAATAATCATAAGCATGAAATTTATCAACATCTATACGTAATTCAAACTATCATTATTTCTAGGTCTAAATCACAACTTAACTATGCATTTCATCATTACCCAAAATATAGTAATGTAAATTTAACAACTACATTCTACTCATCATGGCGAAGAAATCCAATGTTAGAACACATGCGATACATCCATATAAAAATAATATCGATATCCAATAGTCTATCCATGAGTCGAGTGTAGGTCATATTGAAAACAAAATCCAGTCATAATCTAAATGCATCTAGTCACAAAACATCCCGCTAATCAACATAAGTATAAGTCATGTCCATATCCAAAGTCTGCATAACTCAAAAAAAAAACAACTAAGTGTCGTAGGGAAGTGGGCATTACAAGTAGTTTTGAGAGATGAAGGTAGGTAGGAATGGGTAGCGAATATGGTTGATTTAAATGGGGAATGAAATAAGGAATTGGAGTTGAGAGACAGAGAGGTCCTTTAAAGGTAGTGGCTTATAACCTGACGGATTTAATTTTGAAGATCCTAGTATAGCCACGTGAAATTAGGAGTATTAGAGGAAGAAAACAGCGATATATTAAAATTAGCATGGTGGGCAAGAGGAAGGTAGTTATAATAGGAGGAGTAGAAACATAAACCTGTGGTTTAGAGACTATAGGGGTAGAATAAATGGAAATGAAAGCCTTCAAATTTCACTTAGCAGTGATTAAATTACGCAAGAAATGAAATAGATGAGTGGGATTCTCACGTAAATCTTGACAAAATTAGGTAATAACATCAATTTTTTCCTTGTATACATTAGTGTCCTCGTCATAGGACTTCTCACTAAATGTGGCTTTGATTTCATGAAGGGAACTTGGTTGGAGTCATCTAAGGGATTTTCAATCATAGATGTAAGTATATCGGGCATGCATCGGAAGGACGGCGAGGAGAGAAGGAAGTTCACAATAGTAGAGGGTCCAAAACGAACACTATGAGTAACGGGCATAAAATGGAAGGAGGAGAGACCTATTCGCAAGTTGGTTTCACTAAATTTTTTAACTAAAAATAAATATAATACTATGGAAGTATAGAAATTAGTTAATCTAAATAGGAGGAGGTGAAAACGTTGTAATACTATGCTAAGACAATATGAAAAATGATTCAAAATGATTTTACTAAATGAAATCAAACCCTAATAGGAAAATATGTAAAAGAAAAGGACTTAGATGATTTCTAGAGACTATAGCGGGTTGTCATGAAGTCTGATAATAAAATCTAGAAGTACGAATGAGCAAGTGCCGAAAAGGTCGAGATCTAGAGGATTTGAGCGGACTCGAGTCACGTGGTCTACAAATTAGATGCCCTAGTTTACGTAAAATATCTGAATCTAATTTTTCAAGGTTATAAGGTATCATCAAGTGTTATATGTCTATTACATTAGATCTTTCGAGATGTGTTGAATAATGGAGTTATGGCCTCTGAAAGAAGTACCAAACACCTAAAAATAAGTATCCAAAATGAAAGGGTTAGAATGACCTCAATGGCTAAACTAGAGGTATTATCACCGAGTGTTGCACTAAATTTTAGACTTGGATGTAGTTTTTGTGTGTGTGTGTACATGTCGTGCCCTAGATGCTCTTGTATTAGTCACACTTTTTGAGGTAATGAGCAATAATAACTATAGAAAATGTAATATCATGTGTGCATGGAATATAATAGAATAGTCCCCTATGTTGTGTGTATTAATGTAAATATCAAGCCTTGATGCATGGCACTATGTGGATGTAACTGATGTAATCGATGTAACCCTAGATGGCGTGATAGAAGTATGTGACACTAGGACCCTCATTATTGTCTATAACTTTGTATTTATAGAGTTATTTTGCTCTAATTTCATAAAGAACCCCGACATGGCTGACCAGAAAAAGATAAGGATTAAAAATTGCTAGAAAGACCCCAAAAATAATAACGAAAGTGGAACATGGATAGGGATGCCCTAGGTGGGACCACGGTTCCCAGGCGCCCAGATTAGGCTGGTTCCCTGTTAAGGCTAAAATGATGGGACAATTGTGAAATAGGTGGATATGTGTAGCAAAAAACATGCAACAATGAAGAAATAAAATATTAAAATAAGATTGCGAAAAGGTGGGACTAATTAGTACTTTCGCACTTGAGAACACTCTAAACAGGTATTATAAGACCAGACTAAAAATGCCTAAACCGTATGATTTTGTTTCTACAAATATATTCCTTAGAATAAGAATAATCAACCACCCTAACATGTATGGGATACCCACATAGATCAAATTTCCCGGATCTCATTTTGGGTAGGTTTTTGGAGGACACGGTAGTGAAAATTCTCAATGTTTTAACACATGTCTACTCTCAAAATCCACATCTCTTGCCAACAAGCATACCCAAATTCTACACACACTTTGAAACCAAAACCCTTGCAATTAGATCAGGGTTCCTCCATGGTAGAATTTTTGTAAACTAAAGACAAAAATAATAGGGCAACTAAATGCCCTAAAATCCACCCAAAACCACTTTTCTCAAAATCATCTCAAGCATGTCAATAACTTTCCTTCAAAAAAATATCACAAACACCAAAAATTATATTATATATTTACTTGAAAAAAGGTTTTCACGAGGTATAATAATCTAGTAGAATTTAGGGATATTAAACACATTTAAAAATTAAATTATTTTCATTTTATTTTGTTGTTTACAATATAATATTAAGACACTAACTTATTTTATTATTATAAATCTTATTTATCCAATCCCACAACATCTCACTATAAAGGAATTTACCTTATCCTGTAATTATCTTCACTTGAAAATTATGAAGATTACCTTTAATATTATCCTTAATTCAATTTGGTTAGATAAATGTTAAAGTTATAAAGAAATATACATATATTTTAAAATTCAAGATTCGAGAATTCACTCGAAATTGAATCGATCATGAAGAATTAAAACATCACCTTAAAAATTGAACACATGAAGTCACTCCAAGGGGTCTAAAAGGGTTATTCCATGCAAGGAAAACTACAAAGATGCTCTTATTATTTTATTATCATAAATGTCTAATTTAATCATTGCTATTATTTTATGATTGTGAATGAATACTTGAAAGCAGTCATCGATCCATCCTCCGGGATGGAAATAATAACGTGAATAATGGAAGGTTCCCCCTCCATAGAGAATATAAAATTCCAAAACATTTAACGGTCCTTTCAAACACAGCTAAAAGATAGCCCAACATGAATTATTTTTGAAAACATATGAAAACCATTAAGTCGAGGAAAGAAAATTTATTATTTAAGCATAGGGGCACTACATAAATGATTCACCTAAATGGTTAAATTTATAGGGTGTAAATGCGATGGTACATTATCTTAATAAACTAGTTTCCAAAGATGATTATAGAAATATCACAATAATGCATGAACGAATATATTAGTGAAATTTAATGACACAAAGTAATAAAAATAGGGGTAGAAAGTGACTTGCTTGATTTTATACCTTCCGTACTGATATGTACCAATTTGATGATAGGAAGGGATTGAAATGCTCTAATAAATCTTCATTTGTAAAACTACTTCCTTAAAAGTTTCATGGTACAAACTGAATGGTATGGCCGAAAGTATATGACCACTATGGTCAATTTTGTATGCCCTTATCCCTTTGTAATTTTAGCTCCGAAAACATTTTGAGTCATGTGCACTATTTCTGATCGGCGCCTATATGTTATTTATAAATTTGACACTCGTGATGCTCACTATGTAGCTGATTGATTATTTAAAATCATATATCGTGAAGCATTCTTACAAAACCAACATTAGTTTTTGTGGTCAACCATACGCTTTGAAAATTTCACTACTAATCCAAAGAGGTCTCAAACTATACTTTAATCTCACCTAACATATGATATCTATAATGAATGAAACCATATAGATAGTATCATAACCTTGCAACAACAATCTAATTTTACTTGAAATTTTCACTAGGTTGAATTAAATTTGATCATTTTACTTTTTTCTTACAATATGAGTGTATGAATGCCATATAATGATTATGTAGAGTATATAGATCTAGAGGGAGTGTTGTAGTAGCTTTACTTGTGATTTCTCTTAGAATTTTCTCATTGGTGTGTTAGGTGTCACATAGATAGAATACCCTCTTAATGAGAGATGACTAACTTGCTTATATATGTGTCCTTAATCAAGAAAAATCAAATAAGGTTAAATAAAAGTGTAGTAAAGAAGTTAAAATTAATAAAATTGTTGTTACGGGAGAGAAACTAGAATGTCTAAGTTGGCCCATAGTGTATGTGCGCTATGGCCATTTCTTACTATGGTTTGAAATACATATATGATTATACTTTATATTATACTTTATGAGCCAATGTATAATAGGATGAGGGTGACTGAGGTATTATATGCATTATAATTTTATTGATTTTTTTTGATATATTTTAATATATATATTTGCGAGAGATATAACATCGGGATAACACAAATATCGTTATTTCGTTGACGCTTAGAAATATTTCAAGATAGATTCTTAGATATCCCTTAAAAGGGATTAGATACTTTTAATTAAGTGGTATATATATAGATATATTATCAAGTTTATTCTCAAATGAACCTACGTTCCTATAAATTTTAAAAAAATAAAGGAATAAGAGTCCATTCAACCGACATCGTAAATAAGTGTATTTTCGAGATTTGCACTAAAGGACTCTACACTTTGCTTGCAAAGGTGAACAATATAAAAACATATAACCAATAATAAAGTCCGAAGATAAAAAGGAATATTTAATGATAACTAGAATGTGTCTCAATAATACTACTTGAAAGTAAATTTGAAACATTTGTGACAATTGAAACCCTTCTTGAGCATTATTTACAATTTTACCTTATTTGATGTCTTAAAATAATTCTTAGCCATTATCCAATGACACCTGCTTATATATATAAAAACGGACATTGGTAAAAGGGTGTTGACCCCCATGCTAACACTTTTCTTGCTTATTTCCAAAATAACTCCACTCACCCACTGACCAACAACTCGCACTCAAGAAGATTTTGAAGATCACTTAAACAAGACTATATCCTTGGCATACGTTGGAAATTTTAAAAAAATTAAAAGCATAAGAGTCAAATAAGGAGGGAGAAAAAAATGTTTTAAGCCATGTTTAAATCTTTTGGATTTGGGGTGGTGGTCCTCAACCACCAGCTATCATAAACAACAACTCCCTATCGGCGTGCATCCATTCGGCCCGGCCGCATAAGCATTTCTTGTCAAGGATTTTTGCAAATCAAATCTACCGGTGTCGGTCCGCCATTGGGATTTGACTGAGCCGTGTGAAGGAAGGCGAGGAGGTTAAGGACATAGCTACAGCTACCAAGATAGGCGTGTTACTTCATTCAACGGCCCCATCCGCGTGAAGAACGGCAGAGTGGAAGCAGCGGGCGTTTCTTTTCCTTCTTTCATTCGCCCATGGCCGCGCATGGTGCAAGTAGGTGAAATAAAAAAGATCTTGGGTGCGTGTACAGATCCGGAAGAGGTGGCACACCAAGATGGCGGGCGTCTAACTATGTTGTTATCGATCACGATGTCGAATGCATCCTCAAACATGGGATTCTTCCCGCACGAGACGTTTAACGGTTCGATAGAGGAGGAGGAGACAGTGCGAAGTTGCAAGTTTAATTGGGGCAGTGATAGAACAAAGTCACCACTGATCAAGATTTTACAGACTCATCCGCATGGACAGCAAAAGGGAGAGCTGTAAATGGTTAGGCGAATTCCTCCACTTTCATTGGGTGCTTTGCGTGGTGTGGGCGAGAACGTGGAGTGCTCAACGGCGAATGAAGCAGTCCCGATTCACGTTGTTATTTGCTCAAAATCGATTGCACCCTTCATCATAGGTTCTGTCTTTGTAAACATCGAACATACAACACTACCGATAGCAACGGAGCGGGCCTTTGATAATTGTTCGACATCTCTTGGACTTTTCCCAAAATGAACTATCTTGGTTTTGAAAATACACGTTGCAAGATGTTCGAGATAAGCAGATAATGAGTTAATTTCATAATATAGTTGTACATTTCGAAGAAATCTCTTTGTAAGCGTCCACGCCCTCGAATAACATAGGGATAGATGTACTCATATAGCCGCATGTTTGCTGATAAAAGTCCATGAAGTTGAAAAAAAAACTCGGGATATAGAAGTAATGAAATATGGAACTTTGCATATTTCACCCAAAATGGAGTGACTTGTAGGGTCAATCAATAATGGTCATGGTCACCACCGAAAATGATAGCATTAGCGGTAGGTGCCCATAATTATTCTTTATGTTTTGTATTTTATGACCTAAACTTTCGAGATCTAACTTCTCTTGTCTTATCCGTTACAAACCTCTTTCAAATGTATTAAAGTATGCCACCAATTCTCTTATTCATTTGGTTGCAAAAAATGGGTACCTAACTACTCTTGGGAAACTTGGCGAGAAAATGTAATTGTATTGACTGTGCTACCTTCTAATCGGTGTTTAATGTACCTATTAGTTGTGGCACGTCGACTCATATAATTATGTGAAAACTTTTGTGCAGCTCAAAAGAGTCGTAAATATTATCTCATTAATGGTTAATTAGTGCAAACAAAAGTATCTCTTTTTGGAAAGGAAAATAATAAGAATAAAAGATGATTAAGGCCAAAGTTTTAATATAGCCCACGCCCCAAAATGTACAAGGATGAGACATAGCAAGTTCACAAGTTGGGATATGTGATTAATTCACACTTCATACAGTGTATTTTGATCTCCTTTTACAATTTTGCAAATATATTTACAATGGTATCTTAAATGCGAAACATAATGGAGCTAGAGCCCGAGATGATTTCATGGTTATATTTGAAGGCTATTTAAAAACTTAAGTTCTTTCTCCAATAATACAAGAAAGGGAATTACACTAACATTCCACTTTTCAATACATCTTCTTATAAACAACAAAATGAGATCTAACATACATATTCTTTTGTAATTTCTTTCCAACATTCCACAAGAATTTAACAACATTTCGAATGAATTTTTAGAGTAAGAAAACTAACATTTCAATACAACTTTCCTTCAATATTTTATTACAACACTTTCTATTTCATGTGGAAATAATTTTGCAATAATGGAAGTTAGAGAAAACAAGGCAATATTACATCTCTTTCTCCACTCAAGGTGGGTAATTATATGATGTTTTAGCATTGTCAACAACAAGATTCAAGTGCTCCAAAGTGTCCTTCACTCATGCTCCAATTCCAAGCATTTCCAATCACAACCAAGATAGGGGAGAGGCAACACTCTCCTCCCAACCAAATCTCAATGGAGAAGAGAATCAATCTCCTCCATTGACCCCAGCCCCAAACACAACACAATGAAGGGGTGGTCTCCAACTCAAGGCAACAATACATGCTTCCACAATACAAGTTCTTCACAACATTCAAGCTAAAATAGAAGAACAAGGAGACACACAATAACATCAAACATTACACAACAAGGCTTGCATCCAAGCCAACAAGAGAAGGAACTATGGGACTGCTTTTCCTTATGCCTCCCAAATGAGATGAGATGCCCATCCAAAACCCTCCACATTATAACACAAGCCCCTATGACTCTTATTCCTCCCTCAAGTACCCCTTTTTCCTCCCATACTCTTTGGAAAATCAAAAAAATCTATGTGTTTTCTTTGGAAACTCATAAACAATTTCTTCTCTGAATTTGACTATATATTTAAAGACAAGTATTTTTCTATAACAAGATTACACCTACTGATTTAACAAGAGAGAGGATAAGAGATTTATCTTATATTCACTTAATCTCAAAGTGTTATGGCCTAGAAGACTAATGAATAAGAGGAGGAGACTGTGCAATCAATCTCATAAAATTATTTAATTTTCAAATGATCGGGGAGTAGTGTGCCTAGACTAGGGAAAGGGAACCTAGGCTCTAGAGACCTCTTCTAGGAGTGTGTGACTATCCAAGATCCCGAGAAAATGAATTTTCTAGTGTTACAAAAGTGTCTCTAAGCTTCACTTTTGGTTTCTTTGATCCAGAGGATTTTTCACTATGAAAATATTCCCTACACTTCCCTAAACCCAAACCACGCCGAAGGTATTCTCAATACCTTTCCGATGGTATGCTGAACTTTAGAATCAGAGTTCGTATGCAAATTCTATCACCGGTCAAAGTTAAGGTCGTAAATGGGTCAACCCTGGTCAACATGTCAACAAGTGGACCAATGACAAGGTGACACGTGGCATTTGCAAACAAGTAAAAAATTGATGGTCTTGTAATGTTTCAAAATCAGGTTCATGGTATAGAGCTCGTTGCAAGATTTTCGACGCACGCATCTTGAATGGACCAAATCTAAGTTCATATTTAAAAGTTATGCATTTGAAGTTGATAATTGGCCAATGAATAATTATTTTAAATATTCAAATTTTTGGATTATTTATGCTAACTAGTGATATTATGTAGGTGGAATATCTGGAAAATATTCCAATTACAATATACCCTTATAAAACATATTTTATTAATTCATAAATTAATGCTAAGATATTCGTTTAATTAATCCTAATTAAGCATCTTAAATTTATAAAATTTTGAACAAATCTCCTCTCCCAAATTTTTGAACATTTTTCCAAGACAAGACAATTTTCATACAACAAAATCTCCACAAGATAAGGAGGAGGGTGGTTAGCAATATGTGGACTTGGTATGAACATTAAATGGAGGATTTGAAGGCTTTGATAAGGTCTAAAATTGGTAATATCCCATTATACATGGGATTATTCCTCCATTTTTATGCTAAAATCCACTCACATGGATAAGAGATTATCATGGGATTTGGGAGGATTATTTAGGGATTTTAATGGGATTAAATTTACTAAATATACAGCTAAGTGTGTATATATATACGGGTGTTTTTAAGGGAGAAAGGAGAAAGAAGAATACACACAAGTGTATTATTATTTGACTATCTTCATAGTTTTGATTCAAGGCCATATTTGAGGGTCTTGGAGGAGAAATGGAGACTTGATGTCTTCTAGACTTTTATGAGGGGTTTAGAGAAGATTCTAGTGATGTGATTCTTTTCCCATTTTGAGTTCATTTGACCTATTTTTGGAAGAAAAATTAGAGGGTTTTATTGAAAAATCAAGGGAAAGATCGGAGGATAATGAATTGGTGCTACAAACTTGTGGAGACACTTTTTTGAGTGGTTTCGAGGTTCTTAAAGTTTTGTTTGATTACTATTTACATATTCATCTATTTTATGTTGCATTTACATAATTTAATTATTATTGCAACATAGTTATAGAGATATATTGATCAGTTTATCTTGTATGTACATCTATAATCTTCTTTTGTATGAAGCTAAGAAGCTATAGAAGTAAAATGAAAATTTATAGAAATGATCCAGGGGCCTCTGATTTGAATTATTACTCTAATGGGTTTCTATGTAGTTTACAGTTGATTTACATACCCAGATCAGGGAGTTTTGAATACCCACAAGGTGGAGAAAGTTGCAGGTACTTGGAGTTTTGGGAACAAAAACTTGATCTTGAGATCAATGAATTCCACACTCAGTGAAGTACTATTTCAGTTTTTAAAAATATCCATACTAATGTAAATTGTAAAAGAAAATTTTACATTCGGTTTTAATGGAAATGGTTCATTATTACGAACCCGGAGATGTAGTCTCAAATGGAATGAACTTTGTTATCAAATTCGGTGTCTTTCATTTTCATTTTGTTCAATGTTCAATTAAATGCAAAGTTGTTAATGAATTTTAGTGCATTAGTTAACAAACTTTTAAATATTTTCAAAATGAACCATGAAAGAGTTAAGCAACAATGAATTCATCGAGTTTTCTAAGTGAGAAATTGGTTACATCCTCAACAGCAGTAAAATAATCCAATTTTCTATTCAATACTAAAGTAAATTTGAGACTCAAGCTTCCAATTCTATGATTTTAAATGGAATTGAGAACTTTAGTATCCGTTGTGTAAAATTATTCAACCCGGTTTATGGATCAATTTTGGTATCAGAGAAAAGTTCATTTCAACTATTTGCTTCATTTTCTGATCTATTTCTTTTGGAGTTTTATATCAGATATTATTATGTGTTCTTTTTTTTATTGTTTGTGCAGGGAACTAGTGCAAAGGATTCTTGGAAGACGTTCCAATCCACTGAAGGAAGACAAGCTTCTAACAGCTAAGAGTTTGTAACACTAGTCCTGTAAGATCAATCCAGTTGAGGAACGAGCATAATGACACTTGGTAAGATATTTTTGGATAACTAATCATACTATGGAAATTCTATTGTCTTACCAGTTATAAGTGAAAAGACCAGATTCCATTATGAGACATGGAAATGGCAATAAGGTTATTTGGATTTACTAAGTTGCATTTTTAAGACATTGAGATTTATATTGGTTGTTCAGTCGATTTGTCTTCACAACTTGTAATTATTACTGAGAAAGCATGATGAGTTTTTAGAAGATCCAAAAAGTGCCAACCTATTGTAAATATCTCCCCGGTTAGATATAGACAAACGAAAGAATAAGAAGGAGCAGCTTGGAGGGCAAAGCGGAAAATGTCGACATGAAGAAATTCACACCTTGGCACGGGTAAATGAGTGTCGACATAAATATGGATGCACCTAGGGCACGGGTAAGAGAATGTCCACATGAAGAAATTCACGCCTTGGCGTAGGTAAAGGTGCGCAGTAAATGAGTGTCAACACAAATATGGATGTGCCATGGCGCAGTAAAGGGCGTAGGTAAATGAGTGTCAAAACAAATATGGATGTGCCCATGGCACGAGTAAAGGGCACAGGTAAGAGAATGTCGACACAAATATGGATGCACCCATGGCTCAGGTACAGGGCGCAGGTAAATGAGTGTCAACAGAAATATGGATGCGTCCATGGTGCAGGTAAAGGGTGTAGGTAAATGAGTGTCAACACAAATATGGATGCGCTATGGCATAGGTAAATGGTGCGAGTAAATGAGTGTCAACACAAATATGGATGCGCCCATGGCAGAAAAGTAAAGGCGTAGGTAAGAGGATGTCAACACAAATATGGATGCACCCATGGCGCAGGTAAAGGGCGCAGGTAAATGAGTGTCAACACAAATATCGATGCACTCATGGTGCAGGTAAAGGGCGCAGTAAATGAGTGTCAACACAAATATGGATGCACCCATGGCGCGAGTAAAGGGCGAGTAAATGAGTGTCAACACAAATATGGATGCACCCATGGAAGAAGTAAAGGGCGTAGGTAAGATGATGTCGACACAAATATGGATGCACCCATGGCGCGAGTAAATGAGTGTCAACACAAATATGGATGTGCCCATGGCGCGGTAAAGGGCGTAGGTAAATGAGTGTCAACACAAATACGGATGCTCCCATGGTGCGAGTAAAGGGCGAGTTAAGAGAATGTCGACACAAATATGGATGCGCCCATGGCATAGGTAAAGGGCACGAGTAAATGAGTGTCAACACAAATATGGATGCACCCATGGCACATGTAAAGGGCGCAGTAAGATGATGTCGATACAAATATGGATGTGCTCATGGAGCAAGTAAAGGCGTAGGTAAATGAGTGTCAACAAAAATATGGATGCGCCCATGGCGCAGTGAAGGGTGCGAGTAAGAGGATGTTGACACAAATATGGATGCGCCGTAAAAGGCGCAATTAAAGGGCGTAGGTAAATAAGTGTCAACACAAATATGGATGCACCCATGGCGCGAGTAAAGGGCACGAGTAAATGAGTGTCAACACAAATATGGATGCACCCATGGCACGGGTAAATGGCGTAGGTAAATGAGTGTTGACACAAATATGGATGTGCTATGGCACAACTTCAGAGGCGCAACATTTTGAGCAACGATAGGAAGCAAACCACAGCGCAGATATTCGGATGGCCATAAGGTTTCACGAGAGCTCGAATTCATGCAAGGTTGGACTTTTCGGAAAGCTTACGAGGTCCTCTATCCAACTACAACTAGATATCTTTAATTGGGTAGGAAAAGTTCTTAAAAATGCAAAATACGAGTTTTCCACTTTTTGGGCTTCTTTAGGTTCTCACCTACCACCATAATGAGATGAATTAAATGCAACCTAGAGGTGGTTGGGGTAGATTTGGAATTCCTCTCTCTTTTCTCTCTCATTCTTCATATAAATTTTAAGGAGGGGCTTCTTTAAAAGGTTGGACATTCTTGTTTTTCCCCTCCCTTCTTCTCTTTGTAAGTGAATTTATGCGGTTCAAACCTCCCATTTAAAATTGTAATGCAAATTTGCCTCTTGGCATTTTGTAGTGTGTTGTATCAATCTTTGGAGAAAATAATGCATGTCTGTGGATGATTCTCAACCCTCTCTGTGTTCATTTTCATCCTCTTGATCTTTCACTACAAATCTAGTTATCTGTGCATGATCTTGCATTGTATTTTTATGGTTTGTGTTTATTGGCAAGACAAGTGTTCTTCATTCCTCGGTGCATCACCTTTGTTAGTTTAGGTTTATTTTTATGTATCTTCTTACCTGTCTCATTGGAAAGTTAGATTAGGTTTTGAGTAAACCCTCTGCATTTTTATGTGTGCATCCGAACAGGGAATAGGAACGCCTTCATCCCGAGAGATTTTCCAATTTTGCAAGGTCCCAAACTTAGGAAAAGCTCCATGTTATGCAATCACACCGAAAGTCTCAACCCATCGAGTGTAGACAATCAAGGGTGCTATGATTCACCATCAACACAACCTTTACGAAATCGGTATGCATACTTCATAGTTCTTAGACAAGGTAATAATTTTTTTTCATTATAGCTATGTGACACGGGTTATGGATTTGATTCCTTTGTGTGTGTTGCACTAAAATAATATACCTTGATAGGGAATTATTTATAAACCTTTTTGGAATTTCTGGTTCAGTTGTATAACCAAACAAGAGGAAGAAGTCCCTTGTATTGATAATGGTTAATGAATTGGTTTAAAAAATTCAACAATAATGGGTCATCTAACTCTTTCTGAGATAAAGTTTCATAGATTTCATAGTTTCCCAAAGGAAGGTAAAACTATTCGACTCTTCTATATTTTTAATGGATTTTTGAACATAATGTATTGGTTTAAAATAACCAGATGGGATGACCTTTGTGTGGCTAATCTAGAAGGGAATATACCTTGTTGAGATTGTTTAGAACTTTAAAAGAGGTTTTTTATCACTAAGTCAGTTGAATAAAGGGTGATGATATAACTTCCTATTCATGTTATTGAAACCATGCAAAAGTACATATGTTGCTAAAATGGTTTAATGAATAGTTTTAATAGGCATTACTATGATATGAATAGTATGATAGATTTTCATTCAGACACTTAATCAGGGAATTTTCAAAGTATGGGATCCGGGAAAAAAATGACATGTTTATTGTTGTGGATGGATATTTGCTATCTCCTATTCGAAGTTTTATGTTTTGAGATATTTTGGAAAACTAACTTAGACGGATAGGTGGGGGATTTGAGACAAAGAGTATTCATCGGTGAGGAAACCTTGAGATGGGTTTAAAATTCTCAGTATACTCTCATATTTATGATATTTTCTTACGATTACTTATGGGTTGTAAGATGTAAAGAGACTCTTTCTTTATTGGTGAAAATCTCTAAGTTGATATTAGGGTTTTATAGATGCAATGAAAGGGTTTTGATAATCGATTGTAGGGATAAAAAGGAAATTTTGATTACAAGATGGATTTGTCATCTATTTTCCCTTAGATTATCCTTTCATATATATATATATATATGACTATACTTTGATTCTGTAGTAATGTTGAAAGGAATCACTAATAGATTGTTGAATACAATATTGAGCTACCTAAAGTCGGAATACTTAAAGGAAGGTTTAACACACTTAGTTTTCTTCTCAGATTAATGGTATTGCAAGCTCTATTTTTTTATATATCTCTATTAGTTTTGAGTTCCTTATCAAATGTGGTAACAAATTTAACTCATATTTTATCTTAGAGATTATCCAGTTCATTGAAGTGACCCGTAGAGAAAGTATGAGGGATAGGTCATCATACTCAGATTACTCTCACAATTATGGTTATGGAAAACTTCATTTGTGAACTTCATTTTTGGACTTTGACAACAAGGTACACATGATTACTTTTGGGCATGATCAACATGTCTTGCAGCTTAGTTTAAGTGTTGTCATTTATAAGGTGGAAAAATGTGGATGCAATTGTATTAGGCAATATAACTTCTACTTGATATTTGATTATACATTTAAGTCTATATTGGGCAATGATTGTACGTACTTTTCAAAGACCCATAAGAGGACACATTGGTTCATACAAGTATACATTTTGTTGCAGTGATTTATAAAGGCCTATAATGCATTATTGACACATATGATTTTAACATCATGGTTGCAGCACCTTGTTTTTCCTTGGTGGAATTTGATAAGAAAAGGAGAACACCTTAACCATTATGCAATGCAGAGGTTAAGAGAATCCGTCAGCTCAGTGACTATTTTTGGGTAACAAGTCATTTTTGGAAGATGGGGATATACAGAGTTGGTATTTACTCTTTCCAGTTAGTATACAATTTCAGAGAAGGTTGATTTCATGCGGTGAAGTTTTTTTATCTCGTCTTATTTTGCTTGATAGGATTGGTGTTTTCTAAAATGTATTTTTACATCAATTGATAGAATTGACTTCATAACACCTTGATATGAATTTTCTCCCATATATGTTGGATTAGAGTAGGATCAAGATGTATAGAAATATAGAAGTTGTAGTGTCATATGAGTTATAGTTCAAGCCATTGGGTCATGTTACTTGTTATCACCGAATCACTGCACCCCTATGTTTATACAAGTGCATATACTTGAACTCATGGTGTGATTGGATAACATGGGTACTATCTCCAAGTTGTGGGACTTGCTACTTGAGATAGACCTCCAAAGAAAGTGGTTCTTGCTCCTAAACTACCCGCCATGATCTACTCTAATGCGGGGAAACTAACTATTCTAATCTAAATTTCCAAGGGACCAGGGAGAGAGAATGCATAAAATGAAAGCCTACACTACAGTGGTGATACACCAGAAAAGGAGGGTGTGAGAGTAGTCTTCAAATGTGTGAGATATAGAAGCAAAGTGCACACTAGAAGGGGTGATGACAGTTCTCCATAATCTAGCAAAATGCATTCACAACAATATTTCAAACATACACAATGATAATGGATCCCTGCAAGAACATAATAATAGACACAATATTCTTGTAATCAAGGTTGAAGGGGAAATAAGAATGCAATTAAACACAATGGCGGGAAGATGCATCCACAAACTTATATTTTATTGCTTCTGATATGCAGTTCCAATTGGTTACAAGATAAGGGCCTGGATCACCATGCAAGGAGTCCACAACAAGGGCCTATAGCACATTGCTTTAACAAAGCAATTTTAGTAGAGCTTTGCTACAAAAACTACCCCCTTTTTAATGATCCCAACACTCCAATTTATAGAAAAATGAGAAGAGAGAGAGAAGGGAAAATGGAAATCCTAAAAATTTCCTTCAACTACTTGTAAGAGGCATTAAATGGATTAAAATGATTGTATATTACTTAAAAATCCTCCCCATACTGTCCCAAGTGCTGCAACAGAAAGGATGATGACCATGCCTCTTAATTGCACTCCCAACTACCAAATAAAACAACACATATGAACCTGTCCACGTTTTATAAAAAATATCCATGAATATCTCATAAAAACTAGAATTTCTTGATTGTTGTGCGTCAGGATCGAGCCATGATTCCAATGGTACCAATTTTGTGTGATTTCTTTGAGAAATGCAAAAATTATGGCCTTCTCGAGTGCGGGGCTATTTTGGGTCCTGCAAAGCATTTTTGTCATTTAACGAACGAACATTAACGCGGAGCCAAAAATTGGAGCTCGGAGACAAAATTTATGGCCATTTGAAGATCACGGTCAAACATTGACTTTTCTTCTTTGTTTCGGCCATTTTACGTTTTCGCATCCCGCGCGTACTTTTTTCCGATTGTCCCAGGCGAATTCTCCCGCATCAACCGATTTGGGCTTCCTTGTCCCCTTTGCGGCCTTTTCACCTTTTCACATCCCACGCGTCCCACGTGTACTTTTTTCCTAGATGTCCCGAACGAAAATCTCGAAGCCCGCATGATAGACCGTCTTGTGGAAAATCGGCCACCCGTCGTGCCACATGCTTACTTTAAACTTGACGATTTTCATTTGCTGCGGTTGTTTCACCTTTTCGCATCCCGCGCATCCTAACATCCCAAGCTGTCCTGCCTGCAGATTGCCAGGAGAAAATGTATGATTTAGCAAATTTTCTTTGTATTTGACCGCGAACTTGATACAGCGAACCTCGATGTACGACCCGCTTGCTGATACGATCCACACCTTTCAGACCTAAAATGCTTTAAAACAATCATGTAACCTTATTTTTGCATTTTTTCCATTTTTTAACTCGTTGGGATTTTTTCTTGGATGGGAGAGTCGGGAGAGAAGCCGAGGGAGCCCCAAAAACATGATTTCGAGCCTTGAATCACTATACTTGCTCGAGGCCGAAGAATTTAATGCATGTTAACAAAATTACCTTGAGGGGTGAATTTTGGATAACATTACTATTATTGGCATTTGAATATTGCAATATTTTGGAAAACTTACCATGTTATAAACTGGGTTCTATGTTTGTATTATGCATAGAATGTGTGTACAGCCACGAAGAGTTAATTTCCATTCGAGGTCAAAATGGTCTAACTGTGGAGGCTTAATCCAGAGAGGATTTTTCACTATGCAGATCTTCCCTAAACTTCCCTAAACCTATACGATGCTGAAGGTATTCTTGGTACCATTTCAATGGTAAGCTAAACTTTAGTGGACCAATGACAAGGTGACACATGGCAATAGGCGAAAGGAAAAGTTTATGGTCTTGTAATTTTTCAAAATCAGTTCAATGGTCTAGATCTCATCGTAAGGTTTCGACACATTTTGAACGGACCGAATTTGAGTTCGTATGCAAAATCTATGCATTTCGGAAGTTGATTCTTGACCATAGTAATTATTTTATATCTTCAAACTTTCGAATTATTTATGCTAAATAATGATATTATGTAGGTGGAACATGTGGGAAATATTCCAAGTACGAGATAGCCTTAGTTAACATATTTTACTAATTCATAAATTAATCCTAAGATATCCGTTTAATTAATCCTAATTAAGCATCTTAAATTGATCAATTTTAAACAAAATCTCCTCTCCTATGTTTTGACAAATTTTTCCAAGGCAAGCCAATTTTCATCGAAGAAAATATCCATGAGAGAAGGAGGAGGGTGGTTAGCATTATTTTGACTCAGATATGCACATTAAATGGAGGATTTGAAGGCTTTGATAAGGTCTAAAATCGATAATATCCCATTATACGTGGAATTATTCCTCCATTTTTATGCCAAAATCCACTCACATGGATAAGAGAAAATCATGGGATTTGGGAGGGTTATTGGGAGATTTAAATGGGATTAAATTTACTAAATATACACTTAAGTGTGTATATATATAGGTATTTGTAAGGAAGAAAGGAGAAAGAAGAATACACACAAGTGTATTATTATTTGACTGTCTTTGGAAGTTTTGATTCAAGGCCATATTTGAGGGTCTTGGAGGCCGAATGGAGACTTGATGTCTTCACGGAATTTTGTCGAGATTCAGATCAGATTTCGATGATGTGATTATTTTCCCATTTTGAGTTTGTTTGACCTATTTTTGGAAGCAAAATGTGAGGGTTTTATGGAAAACTCGAGGGAAGGAGCAGAGAGATAATGAACTGGTGCTATGAACTTGTGGAGATGCTTCTCTGAATGGTTCCGAGATTCTTAAATTTCAATTTTAGTATTATTTAGATTTCATCTATTTTATGTCCTATTTACATAATTGAATTATTATTGGAACATAGTTAGAGATATATTGATCAGTTTATCATGTATGTACATCTGTAATATTACATTGTATCAAGCTAAACAAATATGGAATTAAAATTATAGTTTACAACAATGATCCAAGGAATCTACATATTTAAATTATTACTCTAATGGGTTTCAATGTAGTTTATGGTTGGTTTTCATACCTAGATCGGGGATTTTTGAAAACCCACAAGGTGGAGAAAGTTGCAAGTACTTGGAGTTTTTGGGAACATAAACTTGATCTTGAGATCAATGAATTCCACACTTAGTGAAGTACTATTTCATTTTTTTAAAATATCCATACTGATGTAAATTGTAAAAGAAAGTTTTACATTGGTTTTTAATGGAAATGGTTCATTATTCTGAACCCAGAGATGTAGTCCCAAATGGGATGAACTCCGTTATCAACTTTTGTGTCTTTCATTTTCAGTTTGTTCATTGTTCAGTTAAATGTAGTTGCAAATGGATTTGAATGCATCAGTTAAAAAACTTGTGAAGATTTTCAAAATGACACATGAAAGAGTTAAGGAATGAATTCATCAGAGTTTTCTAAGTGATAATTTTGTTACATCCCTAGAATAGTAAAAGAATCCAATTTTCTATTCAATACTAAAGGAAAGTTGAGAATCCACTTCCAATTCTATGTTTTTAAAAGGAATTGAGAACTTCAATATCTATTGTGTAAAACTATTTAACCTGAGTTTACAAATCATTCTTATAAGTCACTATATGATTTCTGAATTTTCCTTTAACCATAAAAATAAATGATATCCTATAAAACCCAAACTACATAAAATCCTAAAAAAAAAGATGCAAATGGGGAGTCGAGTGACGCCATAAGTCACCTAACGAGTAAAACTTACTACTAAGCATTACAAGTACATATCAAACTCCATGTAGCTCTTATATGTGTTTATAAATTGTTCCTTAGAAAGTTCTTGTATAAGATGTACTTTATAGCAAGCGATAACTACATATATCAATAAAATTAAATGTGTGGATGGAAAAATATAATTCCCCTACTATAAGTGTATGCAGAAAATGTGGTCCCTTGGCCTTCGATTGATTTATAGATGAATTCCTTTGATGGTCCATGAATTCCTTCAGATGTAACCTTATGTAGTGATAATATATGCTTAGTGCTTGGTCCTCTATTTTGGTCATATAGGTTTCGTTTTAAATGATTCCCTTCTTTCAATTTTGTTTTTGACAACTAAAAGGGTGACCCATAAGAGAAAAAGATGCCGAAAATATAAAAGAGATCCAAAAGAGACAATTGAGATACAAAGAGGTCAAGGGTGGCCGAGGGGTTTGAGGGAGCCTAGATGTTGGCATCCTTGATGAACACTAGTTTCTAGAGCCGAGTAAAGATAAAGTAATGAAGATCACACTTGGGTAATGGGGTGTGTAAGAATAAAGGGGTAACAAGGAAGAAAAAATAGAGGCCAAAGATAGATGTCAATTACTAGTTTTTCTTGCTTAAGAATCATATGAATAGTAGTATGTGATTAGGACCTAGAAATTTACCCAATCGCATAATTTTTGTCTACACCTTGTATATTATTTTTCAAAATTTTAATTGATATGTAATAAATTTATACTTGTTTATACTAAATAATTATTTTCCAATTACATTTGTACTCTCCTCATAAATACAAATTTTTAATTTTGGAGATTCACTTCATATGTTACAAGTTTCATCCAAATATGTTTTTCCATAAAAAAATTATCCAAGTATTCTTTAATAAAATATGGTAGGAATAAATTCCCTTATTGATTTTGGTTGGAAATTTAATCCACACTACTCCAATATATTGTTAGTGTGTATAACATAATTTTAATGACACAAAAACTCATAATGGATTTAAAACTCAACATGATGTCTATAAAAATTGGTATGTGCATGATTGATTTTGATATAAAATGGTTTGTCCATTTTATAAAATATTTTAATAGTGTAAATTTCTAAAACTTCCTTCTCCAAATTAGAGAAAAAAAAATTATGTCATATCCAAGAAATGTTTTACATGTGGTTCACGATTGTGATAACCAACTCTTATGTTTATTGTTTCTCTTCTATTTGGGAAAACCTTTACTTTCATTCCAAAATTTTACAAATAATGTTTGTAGAGTATCGGATGTATCCTTCTTTTTATGTTGGAGTCTAGTAAAGAATTCCTTGTAGTCGTTATTTGATGATTCAAGAATTTTACATATCCTAATAAATTTCATTAGTGTTTTTCTATTTACTTTCAAGGCTCTGGTTATTTTTATTCAATAACTTCTTTAGTGTTTTAGCACGTACCATATAATTAGTAAGTTTATGTTTTATAAAGTTATTATCTTTAGTTCATGTTTTCACACATTAATTATGGTATGCTTTAAGTAGATTTTTGACATTTTCTAGCTTTTGAGCATGAATTATATGTTCTTAATTTTAAGGTTTTTATTGTGGATCTCATCTTAATTTATTTCATTAGTGTAACAAATAATTGACATCTTTGAGTAAAATATTTTTCCTTAAAATAATTATTCCAATATTTCATACCCATTCTTCTCAAATTTTGGCTAAACATTTTGCTAACAATTGTTGAAAAAAATGCATCGATTATAAATTAATTTAATGGTTCTTCTACCTAAAAGGATGGAGTTTTTCTTCTTTGTTAAGGTTTACTTATTAGATTTACTCTCATCACTCATTGTTTCCATATAATGTTTAGAATTGATAATTGGATTCTCATGTAATGATTCGATGATCGCATTCCTATCAACATCATTATTCAATTCATCATTACTAATAATTTAAGCAAAATTATTAACTTCATTTTCATTATATATTTCATCATCATTATTCATTAAATCAGAATTGTATAAAAATTTGGTGAATTGGGTTTAGTAGATATACCTTTCCCTCATGAAATATTCACATTCGGTCGAATTTTTACTCTCATCACTTATTACGTTTCCAATGTTTTTAATCCTATATTTTTATTATTACATCATTTTTATCCCTTGTGATGAGTACAAGATAGATAGTGGGGGTGTAGACAATTTCCAATCATAAAAAACCATGTAAGAATGTGCAACCTAATGCATACTAAATAATGTGGGGATAAAATTATCATAAATAATAAAATTGGGACGTTTATTGGTGTGCTTTATACAAAATTAGAGGTAAAGGTACACGTTATAATGTTTATGTTTAGTAGTGCATACATGCAAACAATATAGTATACACATAAGACAAATAAATTTATCCTTAGAAATGGATTTTATTCTTAACCCTAGGGTATGGGCCTATTAAAATGCATTCAATTACATGTTTTGGACTAAAAATGTTCAAATACATCTTTAAATGGGACTAGTTCTATACACAATCATCTAAATTTTGACACTTTTTAAGGTGGATAGGTGAAGGGAGGTGGGATCACTATTAACTATCAATTGTTTAATAATTTTCAAGTTCTTTTTATTAAAAATAATTTAAACATATTAAAATCACTATAAAAAGTGTGTTCCAAAGTAGATATTCGTATATAACTTTACAATAAGGAATTTTTAAAAAAAACAATGTGGGAGCACACGACCAACAATAGAGTATGTTTTTGAAAAAATTTATAACCTCCTTTAATTCTCACTATTTAACCCGCTTATGCATGAATATTTAAAAAAATAGTAGCTTAGAAACTAGACTCAAAATTATACAACTCATATCCTTATACCATCTTCAAATTTTGACTCGTAGCCATCTCAAATAATATTTACAAGGTTTCTCACTTTTTAAAAAGAACTTTGCACTTGAGACCTTATTTTGGCCCCTAATTCCATGCAATTACCCATTATCAAGTGCTAAATTACCAAATTTGGGAACAATGGGGTTTAATAATTACATTTCTAGTTATTCCTATTGTAGTCTTTATTTTGATGAATAAAACCCCATATGATTTACTTATCCAATTCTAGTCATACATGTGTTCTGAGGTGCAAATTCACAACGTGAACACAAAAGTAAATACATCACATTGTATCAATTGCCATAAGAGCCTTCAAATAGACATTAAAGTTAATATAGTGGTGAAGAAATTATTTTCTTCAAAGGGAGTCACAAATGTGAATCCTACAAGAGGTATAATATGTACACATTATATTTTAAGTATATTTAGGTGCCTTTAACATGCTTAAAGTATGAGGTAATCTCATATTCGATAAAAGCTACCTTATCATCCTTAAACAAAATAGTGGTATACATTTTGGAATTTAAATGGACCTTTCATTTCCTTTCATATTTAATTCTCCATTTGTTAATGAGTTTAAATATATGAGAATGACATAATTAAAAATAATTAATTTGTATTAAATATTCTAGAATTTACATAATGACATCTCAAGACTTATCTCATGTTAGCATTACAATTTTTTTCTATTTATCTCAAATAATAATCTTTTACTAGCCTTTACCATCTACGTAATTGAATTTTTGAGTTTTCAAAAGATTGATATAAAACTTAAACATTTATTAAACTTAATCCCTTAAAATAAATTCAAAACACAAGATTAAAATCTTTTATTTATCTTTCACTTGTTACTCAATACGAGTTTCTTAATGAGGTTGTCTTTTTCTAGGATTATTTTTTACAAATGTTTATTTTCTGCATAATTGGTAGGACCAATTTTAGCTTATAATTTATCTTGTGAAATCTAATGAGTGAAAACCTTGGGTTGTAATTTATCCAGTGAAATCTATCGAGTGAAAAACCTCACTTTCCGATCAAAATATTAAGTATTCTAAACATATAATATATCGGATAAATGTATTTAATTTTAAAAATTAGTTATGTATGATTAATAAAATTGGTTATAATAATTAGTTACAATTTTAACTTACAAAAATATAATAGTAAAAATTTATTCGTGAAAGGAACCTGTATGCAATTGAAGTCTACTGAATGGTGATTTTCTTATTTTTATATTTGAAAATAGAAACATCATTAGAGCATGGAGAATTCCATTACCTTTGACACAACCATGGCCTTGTGCAGGAAGTGATCATTGTGTATGGTTTAACTTTAACCATATGTCATGGTTGTATTTATTAGTGTTTTCGTTTTAGCAAAATAAGAGTAAGGTAGAAATCACTCGGTGGATGCATAAGGACAAGCATGGAAAAGATCCTTTCGGCCCAGCTTTTCACTTCTTTAATAAAAGGAGTTATTTTTAGGCCCATGTATTTCTATCGAGTTCCCACCATTTGAGTTTTTGAGTATTTTTGTGGCCCTAATTTTCCTCTCTTTTATGTTGGATTCCCAAAAATACAAAGGAAAAAATATATGCTCTTCATATCATTATTATTAACAATTTATCATCATGGGGGCACATATTAGATTTCAATTTACCATTATTTATCTTTCTTTAAGTTTGAATAATGATACTTTACATTGATAATAAAAAACACACTAGTATCAAGGGGGTGATTTGAAACAATATTAGAGATAATGATTGACCAAAATGACTCAAATTGAGACGATAAAAAAGTTGTATATTTTCTCAAAGTGGGTGTATCTAATATTCTCTCTAATTATTGTCTCTCTAAGGAAAATAAATATTAATACATATTTTTTCTGTTGTGATACAATATCATTTTCGCTCTGTCTATAGATAATATCATATTTGTCTCTCCAGAGAAAATATCATATTTGTTTTTATAGAGACAATATCACATTTGTCTCTCTGAGACAATATGAATTTTCATTTTTTCTCTTTGACACAATAAAAATTCTAATTGTTGTCTCTATAGAGACAACACAAATTTAAAGAAATAAAAAATAAACTTTAAAAATAAAAAATAACAAAATGTATTCTAGTGCAATGAATGGATACATATCATAAGTGGCACCAGATCTAGTGATAATCAATTTTTTAAAAATGAGTTGAATTTTGTGCTCATAAATGGATCCAAAACATTTTTTTAATATCAAAAAAATATAATAAAAAATGGTTCCTTAATTTCATTAATGCTTGACATAGAATGATACACCTATTTATTGTGTTAAAATTACATTGTCACACCTCCTCCAAACATATTGCCATAGATTATTTAGCTAATTATTTCTAACTAGTTTTACAAGATAGAGTGGCACCTCCTTCAAACATGTTGTCATATATTCTTGAGTTGATTCTTTCTAACTAGTTTTACAATGAAATATACAACTCCCTATGAGAGGAATTTTGAAACAATATCCATAGAATCATGTGCTGAAATCACTTCGAAAAGAAGAATCACCATCATTGTCATTACATCATTAAGTACTATAATTATAAGACATCATTATATTGATCTTTAATAAAAATAGAGGCTATTTTAGTTATAAAACTTACTTAAATATGAGAAATATTTCTATGGATTTGGTGACTCACAAAGATATTTCATAGTAGACCAATCCCTTGAAGGAAAGGTATGATTACCTCTATTAAAACAAGATCAAAATGGTCAATTGGATATTTTAGAAGTTGTCATGTTTGTTGGCCATTTGTAACAACAAGAACTGAAAAAAACAACATAAAACCCATGAGTTAATATAAAAATAATAACATGTTGGTAAAAAAAAGTGCTCATACCCTTAATAAATTAAACCATAATTTAACTAATATTATGAACTCTAAAAAACAAAATCAAAAATAAGTTGCGAGTTCAATTCATATGTTTTTGTTACAACAAACCTTGTAGACATGCATGAAAAATGTGGAAGCGTAGAAAAGAAAAGTGAAATGTTACACAAAATTCCTCAAAGAGACATGTTTACGAGGACAACATTGATTGTAGGCTACGAAACAAAATGGATTGGTTAAAAAGGTTTTAGAAACTTTGAAGAAAATGTAATGCATATATTTATAGAAATATTCCACAACCTTTTCCATTACTTTTCTTCCTATGCCAAAGTAGGGGATTTAGAACAAGGTATGGATATACAAAAAATTATGAAGTATTAAGGAATTTTTCATATGTTATGGTTGAACTTCCTTGAAGACATCCATGAAAAATGTGGAAGCATAAACAAGGAAAGTGAACTATTTGATAGAATGATGAGAAGAGATGTATTTATGTGGTCTACATTGATCGAGTCTATCTGCAAATTTGAATATCTTAAATGATTTGGAAAATTTGAAGAAAATGAAATTAGCAAATTTAAAGCCAAATTCAACAACCTTTTCGAGCATCCTACCTATCTTGCTAAAATGGGGGCTTTGGAACATAACACTTTAGTCATGCTGCAACTTATGTTCTTCTATCAAACATTTATGCAAAATTGGGCATGTGTGGTGAGGTTCAAATGCTAAGGATAATGATGAAAAATAAAGGAATCTAAAATATATCTATATATATATGCAACTTCCATAACAAACATAGATGAAAAATGTTAAAGAATGAACAAGAAAAGTGCATTGATATTAGAACATTGATGTGGTTAGGAATTAATTTTTGTAAACATTATGAATTCATTATAGTATTCTATGATTTTAGTAACTCATTAATAGAAATATAATATAGATAAATATTGTTATACGAGTTGTTAAAACAACTTGTATTATTATGTTAGTTTTTACACTGTAAATGTATTAAACGGGTTATTTGTTAATTGTGCTTCCTATTTAATAGAAGTAGTTTAAGCTATTATATTTCCTATATAATAGCTAATGTATTTCATATTGATGCATAAAAATAATATAGAATTATTTTTTGTGTAAATATACTATTATGCCATCATTTCGTATCAAAGCGACCTCGATCATACCTTTGATGGAGAATTAGAGAGAAATAGGGGCAACGCCTGATTTCATTACTGCCCCAATTCATGAAAGTTTGATATATTCCTTTTGAGTGTAGGATTGATTATTTGTTATTAGGTTTTTAGATGTACACAGCTTTACCAAAAGAATTTAGTGAAGAGGAGACATCAACAGAAAAATAATTCTCTTGTGCATTATTGGATCGATGCTTTTGATCTTCATCTCAACTTTTTTAAGAGACTCAGTTGCGGTTTTTAATTTGGACTTGTACTATTTTTTTGCATCGATCTTCACCGAGACATATAGTTTCTTGTACACTCTTGTCATCAGCACCATGTTAGACGGATTGAGTCAAATATATATTTCTAAAGTTGATTGGATCTAGAATTTGTTGATCTCAGTGTGTTGTATACCGTGTATACCATGGATTCAATTTGTACATTCATTGGTGTAAAGATCCCTTTTCCTCCTCATTTGCATCTAAACATGTGCGCTTCCTCTTGGAAGAATGGGTATATAACATTCCATACTACTCAGAATTTTCCATGGTCTCCTCTAATTAGATGTGGCTGCATCAAAAAAATCTTCATGTGCTTAGTTTTCTTCACAATAATCCTCAGCCACATAGGTATTGCATTACAATTGTTGTTGGAGCATTTTGATTGGAAAAACTAGTCAGACATCACAATAAACACACTGGTCCCTTTTTCTTCTATCTTCCGCCTTGGAAATTGGTTGGTTGTAGTCAGTTTCATGTGGATATTTGATAGTGTTAGGCTGCTCGCATCATTATTTTTTTTGCAAAAATTTTTTTTTGCAGTATCCATGCAGTTTCAATACAGTTCAAAACCACTTTACAATAAATCATGTGGTTTTGATAAGGAATTTTTAAGCGTTTAGGTATATTATAGTTTTTCTTTATTTTATTTTATTTTGCATTGTTTAGGTTGTCTTAGATATCTTAAAAGAGTTAGAGTCAAGTATTATTTTGTTAGAGTCAAGGAAAAGAAAAATTTCCCATGTTGCCATTGTCATTTTGTTTCTTGTAAGCTATATAAGTCATCGTGGGTATTTTATAATCGATTCTTTAGTTGAGTCCATTGTCATTTTGTGTCAAAAGTTTTAGTTATTGTTATTTGTTTGTAAAAGTGTCAAATAAGTGATCTTAAGATTATTTGTATTGTCGTTTTGAGTCTAAAGTATCATTGTATTGTCAAGAGACTTTTTTGTTTAGTCGTCAAAAGTTCATTGTGGGTCAATGCCATTGTAAAAAGTGTCATCTTCCAAAGTTTAAATTATACATTTTTTTTTTTTTCTGCATTTCAATTTTTGATTTTTTTCACTTATGCGTGACGCCCAAATTATTAAAGGTATTTTGAGCTTCATGATCACATCCGGATGAACTAGCAACATGACACTTTGGAGGTCAGAGGCAACAGAGGATGGAGGGAAATCAACGCCTCTCGTCAGTCACCAATGACACACCACATTTAAATTTGGTGGCAGTATTTTATATTATTTCAGTTGTGTGGTGTGTGTAGAATAAAATGGTGAGTGGTTTACATCCCCTGTTTTGATTCAAATGAGGAGGATGTGAATTTTAGAACTTGAGAATAGTTTTATAGGAGGGCATCTGAACTAGATTGATCCTCGACTATAGAGATCCTTAAACTTTTGTACTTCTAACATCGATCTACTTGGTGAAATCTATCATTCATTGGAAGTGATAGCGGAAATGTTGCGTTTGTGTATGCAGGTGAATCGGTGGAATTTTGATCATCCGGTATATGGGGTTCACCGTGAAGAAACAAATTGGTCATGTGCATCAAGATCCAAGCCAACAGTATGCAGACCTAAAAGTATGTGGAGGCATACGATTCTGGTTCCAGTTCTATGGTGCATTTTTTTTCCGTGTTCACATTAAGGGGGTGAATATTGGGAATTAATAATGTTCACACCAAGGGGGTGAATGTTAGGAATTAATTGTTGTAAACATTATTAATTCATTATATTATTATATGAGTTTAGTAACTCATTAATAATAATATAGATAAATATTGTTATACGAGTTGTTAAAACAACTCGTATTATTATGTTAGTTGTTACACTCATAAATTTATTAAACGAGTTATTTGTCAATTATGCTTCCTATTTAATAGGAAGTAGTTTAAGCTATTATATTCCTATATAATAGCTAATGTATTTCATATTGATATATACAAATAATATATAATTATTTCATGTTTAAATTTTTGTTGTAGCATCATTATTGTCGTTATATCATTAAGTACTAAAATTATATGACATCATTATATTCATATTTAATAAATATAGATGGAAGTTTAGTTATAAGACTTAAATATGAGTAATATTTCTATAGATTAGATGACTCACGAAGATTTTTCATAGTAGAAAAATCCCTTGAAGGAAAGGTATGACTACCTCTATTAAAACAATATAAAAATGGTCAATTGGATTTGTCATGTTTGTTGGCCATTTGTAATAACAAGAATTGAAAAACAACATGAAACCCCTGAGTTAATATCAAAATAGGAACATGTTGGTAAAAAAGTGCTCATACCCTTAATAAATTGAAGCATAATTTAGCTAATATTATGAACTCTAAGAAAAAAAAATCAAAACATAAGTTGCAGTTCAATTCATATGTTGTAGTTACAACAACCCTTGTAGACATGCATGCAAAATGTGGAAGCATAGACAAGACAAGTGAAATGTTAGACACAATACCTCAACGAGACATGTTTATGAGGACACAATTGATTGTAGGCTACGCAAAAAAATGAATTAGTTAAAAAGGTTTTGGAGATTTTAAGAAAATGTAACTCATAGATTTATAAAAATATTCCAAAACATTTTCCATTACTTTTATTCCTATGCCAAAATGGAGGATATAGAACAAGGTATGGATCTACATAAAAGTATAAAGGATTAAGGAATTTTGTCATATTTTATGGTTGCTGACTTCCCTATTAGACATGCATGAAAAATGTGGAAGCATAGACAAGGAAAGTGAACTATTTTATATAATGATGAGAAGAGATGTGTTTATGTGGACTACATTGATCAGAGGCTATGCACAAATTGAATATGTTAAAATTATTTAGACAATTTGAAGCAAATGAAATTCGTGAATTTAAAGCCAAATTCATTAAGATTTTCTAGCATCCTACCTATCTATGTTATAATGGGGGCTTTAGAACATAAATCTTCATTCATGTTGTAACTTATGTTCTTCTCTCAAACATCTATGAAAAAGTGGGCATGTGTGGTGAGGTTCAAATGCTAAGGAGATTGATGAAAGATAAAGGAATCTAAAATATCTCTATATATGTCTCGAACTTCCCTAATAGACATACATGAAAAATGTTGAAGAATGAACAAGAAAAGTACATTGTTTGATAGAATGCGTCGAAGATATATGTTCGTCTCTACATCATTGATTGCACACTATTGATAAAATGGATTCTATAAAAATTATATAAAATATTTCAAGTAAATTCCACGAGTTCGATACCTTTTCCATCATCTTACCTATCCGTGTCAAAATCAGAGGTTTAGAACATGATATGGACATCCATAAAAGCATAAAAGATGGAGGAATTTTAGCGAGATGTTATAGATAAACCTAGAGTTATAAAACATCAAAGTTAGGGACAAGTTTCAATAAAATATTCCTCATAAATTAATTCCCATGAGAGTTAGTGTAGACACTAATTCACACACTTTGGGTACATATCTAGGTCCTAATCACATACCACTATTAGTATGATTCCTAAGTGATTAAAGTAGTAATTGACATCTATATTTGGCCTCTTTAATTTTGTTATTTCTTTCAATGTGGTATTACACACCCCATTTCCCAATCAATTTCACTGCTTTATCTTTCTTGGCCCCATACACTAGCACTGAGTGAGGATGCCTACACCAAGGTTCCCTCATACCATCCTGGGTGTTCATGACATCTTTGTTTCTTACTCACCCCTTTTTCCCTCTTTCATATTTTGCGCATATTTTATTATTTTTGGTTGGTTATTTAGCGGTTAATTAAGAAATTAAAGCAAGGGAATCGTATAACTACAAACCTATTTGATCATAATAAGAAACCAAGCAATAAAAATCTACTACTATCATCTAATCTTCGATCCAAAGGAATTTCAAGAGCATCAAAGCATCCATATAGCTTCATTCATGGGACAAGGAGCTACATTTTTATGCAAACACTTCATAGGAGGGAAGTTTAACTTTCACATCCACACATCTATTTACATTAATACATCTAGCTATTTCTTTTTATTCACCGTATCATGCACAAGATACACCTAGGGCATGATTCTTCACACACACACACACACATGTATAAATACATAGAGTCCGAGATCTAGTGCACCACTTGGTCATAATTTCACTCTACAAATTGAATATTTGGGTAAATCTTACTCTTCATTTGCATATTTTTATTTTTAAGATTTTACAAGTTTTGGGGTTTTCTAGAAATCATTTATTTTGTAGGTTGCAGAAGTGAATTCTACTTTGGCATAGTGTGACATATAGGTGAACAACATTGATTATTAGTGACTATCTTATGACACTACAAAAATTAGTTTATGAGGTTTTGAGTAGTCATGAGTGCTCATAACTGATCTCCAATGCATAGGTGCCCCATCCCACTTATTCTCGACAAATCTATAGTTTTTTGGGTTTGTTTCATGCGATAGTACCTACTCGTATTTTGTCAATTTATTAGCTCAAGACATCTTCGAGATTATTGAAAAATTATCTAAGTCTTGTATTCCCTTTCTTACACAAATGGTTTCATTTTTATCCGGTTTATTTCTTAGGTAAGGTTTGTACTTCATTGTTTATTATTTTGTGGTGAGTATACAAATAGGATTTTATAAATTCTAATATTTTTTAATCATTTCATGAACCCATCTCATTAGAATAGTCTTGAATCCTAATTTTTCTTCTCTCATGGCTCATAAGGTCTCTTAGGTCTCTTTTCTTTAATCTTCAAATGTACCCATTTTGCAAAAATGTTTTCCAAAACCATAGACATTATGTATCTTCTTATAAACATGCAACCTCCACAAGTTAGTACCATCTTCGATCATCTCTCTGATGAATCCATTAGTTATAATTTCAATCAATTTATTTAAAAATCCATTCATGGTTTACATTCTTTATTTCAAGAAAATTTCAAGCTATGGAATCCAAAATTACATCTCTTAAATCGAAATCTAATATATTAAGGATGCTTCTCATAATCATTTTGGTTATTCTCTCATATTCATTATATATCTTCTACATGTGCTCATATTAGTGAAACTCAAATCATTTTACTCTTGCGACTCTCAAGTTTGATTCAAAAATGAGTTTTTCAGAAATCTCATGCTAAGTGCGATTTTTTCTGGATGATTTTATGCCATCATAGAAGAGGTTTATGGACAAAGGTCTAGTTTTATTCTCCATCCTTTGACTTCTTCTCGATGATTTTACACCACCGTAGATGGTATGGTCTGAATTTTTCAAATCTGATCCATTTTGATCCATTTGATCCAATGCAAAAATAGAAAAAGGAGAAAACATGCATTTTGATTACTAGAGGACTGTTCGTTTACTAAAAAAATACTCTTTAGATCACATGTTATGAACCATGTTTATCTCACAAAAATGATGTAACTAGCCCAAGTTATAAGTGCCCAATAAGCTTCAAGGGTGCTAAGGAGCTCAAGTTTATGTCTAGTCTTTGGTGTTTGTGGTGTACTAAAGACACAAAGTTAGATTTTTGTCACTTATGATACTAAATATTGTGTTGTCACTGGTACTAAACTATGTTGTACTATACATGTGAACCTGTTGTATGGGGTGACCGATTCATCCAATGATTAGCCCCTAGTTTGGGGGTACAAGCGGCATTGCATGAGAATGTGACCCAAAGGGGTGACAATGAACTAGAACTAATACCTTACATGGGGAGGGAATGTGTTTGGTAGAAACCAAGGAACAAAAAACCAAAGAGGCTAGAAATATTTTTTATTACAAACAAGTCAAATACACATATAGAAGAAAAAGTGTGATCAAGAATGCAAGAAGACAAAGTAGACTCACGAAAAGTGGGTTTCAAACATGGGACATCACTCACGTTGTTTCAAGAAAATCATAGAAGAAAGTAGCCAAAATCATATAATGTGCACAAAAGAAAAAGTGAAAATCCCATAAATAATAGCAAATAATTGAAAAGAAGGACAAATAGTAGCAAACAAAATAACATAAAAATAATGTAGGAATTAGTTCTGTGAAAAAATGTTGCACATGAAGCACCGTTAGAATGTTAGAAAGATAAATTATGATAAAGTGTATATGGTCTTATATATTAGGGTGTTAGTATAAATAGGAAATAGTATAAAATAAAATAACACATAATATGTGTACAAATACGTAATCCCCCTAGAGTTGATGTGGGTATAGTAAGAGGTATGGTGCCAAGCATATTTGCTACGAGTAAAGATATATATAAAGGTTCCATTCACAAGTATAAGTAAAGTTAACTCAAATGTCTATATAGATATAATAATGACATACTAAATATATGTCTATAATGGAAACAATGTGTACATATAATCATAAAAAAAAAAAAAAAATGCGACCAAGATATGTAATATGTTGAGAACTTGAATGGAATGGAATTCAAAGTGAGTGTGATAGGAGTAGCATTCCCAAAGAGAGAATGTAAATGAGTATGCATGAGATAACGTTCATTTATAAATTACCCATCAACAAATCATGAATGAACCATAGAAAAGATAGCATCATCAAGAAATGGTTTGAAGTATGCTCTCAAAAGATACATCGATGACGAATATAATGTATTTAATGAGTATATTGAGGTTAGTTTTAAATATATACCCTTATTAGTAAATTTTGAAAAATGGAACTAGAGTACATCATCCAGAGAAATAAGTGCGGTGTGTGATAATAGATTTGAGAAAGATATATCGTAAATCTATAGTGCACAAAGTGTCTATGATGTATGATATGAGCTGCAAGAAAGAGATGTGATGAATGTACGCAGTTTGAATCATGTAGTGATGTGAAGTTCATCAATGTAGTATGCCCTCAATAGTCAAGTGTGAACCGTAGCATGAGATTTCATCATATTGTAGTGGCAATATCAAAGTGTATCAAGAACTCGTATAATGTATAGGGAATACTAGACATGAAGTAGTGAGAATGTGACACCTAATAATGATAGAAGGGGGTGGAAGATTAAGCATGATACCCCAAGTATATGATTATGGGAGTGATCAAGTAATGTCATATAAGATATCATCATTTTCAAGGTTAAGACCGAATGAAGATGCATCGAGACCTGCTAAGAAATAGTATTTGTTAGATCAAGTAAAGAGTCATCATGCGGCGTAGATTATACATACCCATTGCGTGTGTTCTTCATCTATGAAAGGTGTTGGTCGACATCCATGTGCATACTACTGAGTAAGATTATATGAATATAAAAAAGGAATCATTACAAATAAAAACATGGCCAAAGGGCATAGGGAATGAAATTTTTCTATAATACGGATCTAAAGTTTCACGAATTTAGTAAAGCCAAGACTTCCTAAGAGTAAGCGGAGTAGTGAGAGAAGTGTGTGTAACAATAACAAATATATGGAAGATGCAGAGGCCATAAGCCATAGTAGTGAGAACATATCCATAGTATAAATGAGGATAATTTGACGGAGGGATGAGATCCTCCAGTGTCAATCTAAGTCAAGCCAAGCCATCATATATGTAAAAATTCTCGGAGAAAGTGGGACCCATAGAGTTTGATGCGAATAAAATTTATTCATAAAAATGGTACATATGAAAGGAGGGAGCACAAATGTAGGGTAATCACGATGAGACAATGAGATTTGTAAGATGTTTGATGTATGGAAAAATCCCCAATCAATTACCATAATAGTAATAGAAGAACAGGGTTAGCCGAAGTGGAAATAACAACATCTAACACAAACATTTCCTTCGAGAAGAGGCAAGTAGTCGTGGATATTCTATGGGTTTTGGATCAGTAGTAGGATGTACATTAGAAGAAGTGGGAATAGGTAATGTAGTACTTTGGTATCAAGGTTGCAATATTGAAATAGGATACTATAAGTGGGGATTTGTATAATCCAAGCCTTTATGTAATAATATAACACATTTGAACCATAGAAGGAACCACTTGTTTTTTCTCAAGCCATAGCGTACTAAGTAAAAAATTATATCAAATGGGAAATCAATAATAAAGAATAGTATAAGAACCATTTTTTCCCAACTATGATTGATAAAGCAATATTTCCTATACATGGATGCCAATATTTTTAATCAATGACAAAGTGCAAAGATTAATCTCGGATCCATTATCGAATAAATTTATCTTAACACCCCAATTATAGATGCATACATATATATAAGGAATGATCATTTTCCTAAACATCTTGATTATCAAAGTGATAGTAGTGTTCAATCAAGATTTTGTTTTCCTACTTTAAATTAATTAAGTGAAATAAAAAAATCCGACTTCAAAAGAAAACTAGGTTTACCAATACCCATGAGGATGAATTTTGACGTTGATGGTTGATTGAAGTTACCAATTCTGAATGAGTGTATAAGTATTCTTGTCTTGAAAAATAATCTTTGATCAAAGATACTAAACATAAAGGATTAGATAAATGACCTTCTCAGGTAAAGGCTGATTCTAGGAATTCAAAGGGACTTCCTTTGAGGATGTCACTCTCTTTCAAATAATTAAGTGAATTTATAAAGATAAAAATATGTAATAGATAAGAATGAAATTATAATAGATGGATACGAGCTCTAAAACTTAAGGTTGACAGGAAGTTTTTGTAGCTCTAAAGGTGGCCAAGAAAAGTGTAGATGCTATCAAAACATGTTGGAAGTAGTCATACTATAAGTCCTCAATTTTTTTCGATCTTGTGGAGGAATTCAAAATTATCTTCAATGAATTGTTCATAAATGGTGAACCAGATAGCACATAGTGTGATTTGTGTAGGATTTTGTACCGCTCTTAGAAAAAAAGGTTTTGGAATATAGGAGATCATAAATTCTTGTAATCGGTGCGAACAATAAGGAACATCCATCTAACATATATCCATAATTAAAAAAACATGTTAAATGTTAAGGGATTGATAAAAATGATGTAAATCTAGACAAATTGATAAAAATATAAATTTTGATAGGAATCTCTAGCGATTTAGGCCAATCGGTGTCGATTACTACTAAATTGACACTTTTACTAAATATGATGATTAGAGCTCCGAAATGATGTTTTTTTATTGCTTTTAATTTTTCTTATTTATTGTAAAAGATAATAAAAGATTCAATAATACCGTTAGATAATGGAGTATCTAAAATATTCCTCAAATATTTAGTGGGAATGATAAGAGTTGTTGTTTGTCTTGTCACGTTTCCAAGAGGTTGAGTGATGGAAGTGGCTACACATAAAATGTTGTAAATAAATGATATTGATGTATGATGATGTTTGAATATGTCTTGGATTATATATTATCAAAAGTAAGAACTAGGCCTAAGAAATGAGGTCCTAGATAAAATATTGAATATCCTTGAGAGAGAGAGAGCAAAAAGGTGTTATTTATAATCAATGGTGATTACTTATAGTAAATCGATGATCCTCTTTTTCAGGAAAGTTCTTTGAAAGTGGTTGAAAAAACTTCTAAAAAAGTTTTTGGTTTGTGATGTGGGTAGATAGTTAAGGGAGCTTGGCGATGACGTGTATAGGTGAATATGTAGTAACAAAATAGGTTTGGATGATTTTGAAATGCTTAGGATATATTTAGGGTAGTTAAGTGTTGTTTAAGAAGGTAGAATAAGATTATAGTTGTATTCATAGGTTATGGGAAAATATTTACATGAAGTAAATATTTTGAAGGATTCTAGACTTAAGATAAGTTATTCATGGATTAAATAATATAACTAGATGAATTTATTGATTTCGTATTATTGTGAAGATAGTGTATGTGGTTAGGGAAATTAGTGGTGTTAATTTTAGGTGTCTACATTTTCCCCTTTTTGTCGAGTAATTTGATGTAGGAAAAGTGTTAGAAAATAAAAATTTAAATATATTTTATTTTTTACAAGTGATCCCTCTCAAATGGGGTGACTGCAACACAATGTAAGGAACACAAGTTTGACAAGTTAATTTCTAGATAAGTTTGGTTTGTATTTCATTTAAAAATTCCCCAAGATGGGGTTTTGAAACAATAGGTGTTGTTAAGGAATAAATTGATAGGGGAACCAAAGGGTTCATTTCATATGAACATATGATTCACAAGGGTAGGCTACGATATGGGAATTCAAGTGATGTGGGGCCAAAGGGTGCATGTCCCATAGACGTATGACTTTCCTAGAATAAGTTGATCATTGTAATGATTTAAGTGTTGAGGATGGGTTGTCTAAATGAGACATTTTTGCCAAAAAAATTATAAGGTGATTTTGATCTCAAAAAAAGGTGATTGGGGCGAAAAAATGAAAAATATTTAGTGATTTATGATGATCACTAGTGATTTAGGTCAATCGTAACCGACTCATGGAATCGTCGCGATTCTCACAAAATTTTTAGGAACCTATAAAAGGCCTTTTTCAATGATGGATAGTTAATTTGTGCCACTTTATTTATGATTTTGAGAGATTAAGTGAGTGATAAATCATGATTTGTAAGCAATGACATCATCTCAAAGACACATGAACCCCACACAAGTAGAGGTAGGCACTTAATTTTATTTTTTTTGTTTAGATTTTAGCTATTTTTTTTTATTGTTAGGGCTTGTATGTAGGGGTTAATTTTAAAATCATCGAATAGTTCATGATTCTACAAGATCAGAAGTGATTAATGTAAATCATGGGTGATTCATTACTCTTTCTATGACCGAGGTTATTTTTTAGCGACCAATTTGATTGAAGAAGTTTTGATGAAAATTGTGATGAATTTGGATTTTAATTTTTTTTTCTTGTGCTTGCGGTGAAGGCCGGATGAATATCTCGAGATAGGATTTTGGTGATTCTAGTAGAGTTACTTTGGAGGATATGTTAGATGATGATTGGAGACATGTGGAGGGGGTGGGATTTATAGGGATGTGTGATTATAGACACATTCATAGATGTCAAGGATTATTGTTGGCATTGATGGAGAGATGGGATCTAGCCACCTATACATTTTGGTTACCAACATTAGAGATCATTATCACTTCATAGGATGTCCATATGATTAAGAGGCTATCATTCCAGGGGCAAGACATTTACTGCATTGATGAGATAGAGAGAGAGGATGTTATGAGGAGACTGTATGGGGATGATGCGTAAGATGTGACATACACATCGGGCAAAAGTTGTTGTCATTCATTATATTCTATAGAGAGAGGGTTGTACTCGAATGATGATGTTGATGATGGGGATTTTGTGTTTTTTTGTTTATGGAGGTGGTATATTTCCATGGATGATGACTGGAGTAGTTATAGAGATGATGGAGCATCGTACTATCTTTTATTAGGCTCATGAACTACTCGGCACAAACATACGAGACATGCTTATAGGCTTAGAGAGTCCACAAGAGATTTGGGATAGATGTGGTAATGTTTTTTACATTGTTGGGCATTTGATAATATTTTTGGCTCTTCTACATGGTTTACCATGGGGGTGTGGAAAATATTAATACATCTGGTGGTATTATGAGATGGTGAGGGGATGTAGGATGATCGAGAGAAGTGCTGAAGGAGGCTTATTATAAAGAGTTCCTTATTGGTTTACAAGTGGGAGATGTATTAAGGAGACTATATCTTAAATTTCCAAAGTGTGGATGGGGTTGAAGCATGAGATCGATGGGACATAATAGGAGTTGTGGGTGTAAGGGAGAGAAAGGCGAGTGGGAGCTTTATATATTTGGGTCATGTTAGATGAAAAATTTATTTGATTGGAATATGCCCAATCCCCAATACCATATAGATGAGATCAGGGATATTTGGATACTCCCAAGATAGTTATGATACCACCTCTTATAGTTATGATAGTTATAAAAATATGGGCGGTATGGGTATAGATGAACAAGGAAAGAGTGACTACCGATTAGAGGAAGTGGTGGACTAGTGCTTATGTGGAGTGGGAAAGAGGACATCTAGTTCAAAGAGGGATGAGGGTGTGTGCACAAGTAGATGAGGAACATGTGGTTTTGAAGTTAGTGATGATGAGGAGGATGATAGAGATGGGGAAGATATAGAGGCTAATTTTTCACAGTTGATAATCGAGAAGGATGTAGTGGATAATTGATAGAGATGGTTTGTGAGTGGAGAAAAATGATTCAAATTGAGTGAGGGATACCTGATTGGTGAGAGGGATGGTCTTGTAGCTGAATTTTTAGTCTCATGCAACATTTGGCACATGACACGACTAAATGAGATAGATATAAATGACAACGGACATCCTAAAAAGGGCTATAACTATTAAAGGGTCATCGATGTCGTGTAGAGCTAGACAATAGACAAATGGGTGCATCGGGAATGGTTGGACATTCCTATAATCATTCAATTCAAGAGGATTTTGTCATATTATGAGGGCTTGGTGATAAATAACATTCCTAAAGCCTTATGATATGGGCAACATCAAGCTCTATACGGTGTATTTCCTAGTGCTAGCGAAGTGAGTGTGGGACAACAACCTTGAGGACCAAATGGAGGTTATGGTGGTGATGGTAGTACATAGGAAGGTGATGGTAATGGGAGTGTTTTCCATGCTACTGAGTTCCTTGGGGGTGTCCCATTTACTAGATAGTTATGATACGTATTATTTTTTGATATGTATATGACTCTTTTATGAAGCCTTGATATATAGTTTTTGATATGCGAGTAAGAGGAATCTTTGATGATGTGTGGAGAATTTGATCATGTTTTTATATATATGATGACATGGTTTGAATTATGATTTATATTTTGTTTATAATATGATGGTTTTTTTATGTATGTTTTAAATTAATGCTTATGTGATTTGAATGTGGAATGTTTATATGATTTGAATGTTGAATGGTGATGTATTAATATTATTGTGACTTATATGTGATCCAAATTTTATCAAAATGTATTCTAACTTTTTAAGATATGAGTAAAAATGGAATGATTTCTTTGATACTATATTTTATTCATACGTGATGGGTAAAAAGATAGTGAAGGAACTTGCACTTTTGTCCTTAACAATAAATTTTAACATGAGACTATCAGTGGGTAGTTACACATGGGATCTCAAATATAGAGATGGAGTGATAAGATGTACCTTCCTAGAATGTAAGAGGGCTAACATATGTAGGTTGTGTGGGAGAATAACGTCCTCCTTTCAATAGTTTAATAGAGATAATCTCTAACTTTACATATTTGTATTATCCGTGCAAACCGATCGGTTCAAGAAGTTTTCTTTGATTGTGTTGGTACCCAAATTGGATGGGAAAGTTGATCAATGTAGGAATATTTCCTAGGATGATTTGATATTTTGACTTTGTTGAAGATTGATCAATACGGGAAGAATATTTACAAGGGTAGTAATCCTTTAAGGGAGTGGTCTACAACTTTAGATTATTTTATCCTTTCTTATTCTTATAGATAGTCATCCTTTGAGGGATTGGTTTTATAATTTGAAGGGTAGCTATCCTTCGAGAGACCAGTCTAAAATTTCTTTACAATATGATTTGTTTATTTTGAATAAATTTCCTTTTAGTGATCAGTATATTTTTTTAATAAGATTCATCCATAGATATTTTTGACTTCATTAGGGATCAAGAAAAACCCCAATATATCATTTCAAGGAGGGGAAGAAATGTGTTCACAAACTACACATATGTGCCCCATGACATGTTTTAGTTATTGGATAAGGTTGGATGAATGTAATGATTATGGATTTCCCACAAGGGGAACATATCCATTGAAATATGCAATGAAACAGATTCGTGGTTCTCATCTTTAAGGCTATAAGGATAGTGACAGAGAAAACCATATACTTTCTAATCATTATGATAGGAAAACATGTGGTTGATGGTAGAATAAGATATTTTTGTGACTCTTTTGTTGTGACGATTAAAGGTTAACAGGTAGAAAGGTCATAATTGTAATTCATTAAAATGTTCCTTTTAAAGTGTACCATCACAAGAGGCTAGGCGATACACTCCCAACCCATACTTGTGAGTAATAATGTATGAACTGATTGATTTGGGTGAAAAATTTCCACCTTTACTCCTTTCTAAAGTAGTTAAATTTTGATTTTATTTTAGAACAAGATCAAATATTTTTAATTCATGTTCTTTGACACGTTTATTCTTTGCGTGTTTAATACGGTCTTGGTAGACATGATGATGTTCAAGAGCTATAAATCTTCGATAATCTCTTCAGGATAAATTATTTGAGAGTTATAAAAAGTGATGGGATTTAAACTTCAAGGGGTAGAATTGCCTTAGAACTGTAGACTAGTGAGAAGGGAATAGAACCCCCAGGAGTACGGATGCTAGTTTAATAAGCCCAAAGAGTGAACAAGATCTAGAGATCTAGCTCCTACCTGCATCATCTAGTTTTTCATGAGGATTTTGTTATGTGTTTTTCAGAAGGTTTGGATTTTCCATTACCTTGGGGATAATATGGTGATGAAAATTTAAGTTCCATGTTAAAGGAGTCACACATTTTCTTAACATCCTTATTTTTGAAGGATTTTCCATTATCTTAGACAATTTTGTGAGGAATACTAAAGTGACACATGATGTGTTGGTAGATGGATTTAGTGATTTTGTTTTATTTAGTTGAAGTTAAGGAGACAGATTTGACCCATTTTGTAAATTATTCAAAGTGGTTTTGATGATAGCGTGATGTTGTTGTGATGAACGAGGATGGATAATGCCAATGACGTCCAATCCACAATGTGAGAACGCCTATAAGTCTTGAGATGGTTGTAAGGATTGACTACGTACATGAATGAGATGGTTGCTAAAATTTGATGCATTTCTTAACATATGCACAATAATTCTCGGTTGATTGAGGCCAATAATATCCTCATCGTAATACACGTTTAGCGATAACGATACGATTGAAGTGTCAAATGCATATACTATCATGATATTATTAGATGCCTTTAATGTATTAATTGTATTAAAGACATATTAGTAAGATCCCATTAAATATTTTTGTAAAGGATGCCTCATACAATGACGTAGCGAGTAGCACATTGGAGAAAAGATCACTTATCATTATGAGATAGATTGTATTAGATATTAGATTCTAAAAGGTAAATGAATACTTTTGTGCACCATAGACAAGATGAATTATTTTTATGAATTTGATAGAGGGAGTTCTTTTTATGAGATATTTCATTTAATATTTGAACAATATCGAATAAATTTGAATTATCAGATTGATTATTTAGTTGATAAAGGAATGATGGATCCTAAACATGGTGTCCGAATATTTATTAGAAGATCATGGAAGTATTTGAATGGTGTAATGATTGAAGGCTACGAGGATAAAATCAACATTAGATTTGTATTTCGTAGGATTTCATTTTTCCATTGTAATCTCATTTGATTTGATTAATGACAAGTTTTGTGTCTCCATAGATTTCTAATATTTGAACACCAATCGGGATGGCAAATAAGACTCATTATTAAATCTTCATGTTTACTCATGTTATTAGTACATTCAAATTTAAGTTTGAATGATAGAGGAATAGTAGTTCCCGGGGAGGTATAATGATGATCCCAACCTTTCCCCCTGCTGGCATTTAGTTCCACCAAAGAAGAGGGTCATTTTTATAGGAGTGAATTCATGTTCGTTGATAGTGTTGAAGGAATTATTAGTAAATTGTTCGTGAGTAATTTGAGTGTAAGGAAGGGGTCCTTTAGCAAGCTCATATGTGATGGCCCGACCCTTAATATAATTTTGTGATATGAATGCAAGGTCAAACTTAGTCATAAGTGTAACCCACAAAGTTATGTGGTCACTCGATACAATTTATAGTGCATGTTTTTGAGTGAGTTGAAACTGGTGACAACATAAGTTTTTTGATTGAGTAGATAGTGGCATAGTTTAGAGGTTGCAAACTATAGGGTGCAATACATTTTTACGGATTGGATTTAATAGGTGTTATAATCATGGAGGGTGCGAAATTATATAGTAAATGGCTTATTCACATTCCTCCTCATCTCGATAAGAAAGCATGGAACCTAAGGCATGCTCTATAGTGGGTATGTAAAGGTAAAATGGATCCCACTCACGAGGAAGTATGAGTACATGTGGTGATGGAAGGTATTGAGTTCATCGAAGGATTTTTGACAATTAAGATCCCATTTAAAGTCAATGTCTTTATGGAGAATGTGGTGAAATGGTTGAAAATGGTTTGAGAGTTGGGATATAAAAATTTGGATAGACCACAATTTACCTTGAAGGCTACAAAGTTTTTAAAGGTTTTATGGATGAATTTTGATAATTGCTTTGATTTTGGATGGGTCTACTTCAATGCCTCAAATAGATATAATGAACCCTAAGAGTTTTCCAGTGAGAAAACAAAAACACATTTATAATGGTTAAGATGAAGGAAATATTGCATAAGATGAGTGAATATCGATTCAAGGAAAATGAGATGATCTTTGTGTTTTTAGGCTTCTCGTATATATCATCAATGTAATCTTCTAAATTTGCTTTGGATATCATCATGGAATATATATGTCACGACGTGTTAATAAGTAGCCCCAAAATTTTATGTCCAAATGGCATGAAATGGTAGAAGAAGGTCCCCCATGGGTTAATGAAGGATGTTTTTTTGTTGATCATCAGTAGTGATGAGGATTTTATTGTAACTAGAAAATCCATCCATAAGGGGGATCATCTCATGGCCGGATTTTAGATTGACGAGTTGATCGATGTTTGGAACAAGGAAATAATATTTAGGAAAACAAATCTTGTGATCATGTAAGTCAAGAAAATTTATAAATTTCCCAAGGCTTTGGTTATGGGTATGATATTAGAGACCCATTGTGGATAGTCAATGGGTATGATGAAATTAGTGGAGAGCAAGCATTGTAACTCTTCTTTGATGAGAAGAGTTATGCAAGGGTGTATTCTTCAAGATATTTTGTTTGACTAGTTTGGAATTGGGATAGGTGATGATATTGTGTATGATGATGTTGGGGTTGATACTTGGCATATCACTATACAACCAAGAAAAGACATGACTATAATTAGATAAGAAGTTGGTGATATCATCTAATTCCCGTGGTTCTAAGGATTGGAGGACTTTATTTACGTGGGGCTCTTGAGGGTTACTTATGTTAACGTCGATGGAGGATTTGTTGAGAAGGTTTTATGTGTCGTGGTGATACAACTTTCTAGAGGAAATGGTCCTTTGCCCCTATATGGGAGCAAATATCTTGATCATCATGACATTGAAGGATATTGATTGTGTCTGAATCTTATTCAATAATTTTGGGCCGACATAAGAGGAATTTTTTTGTGATGTGATTATCTTGGTAAGTCAATGGACCTAAGGGAATAGTATTGACTAAAATAATTAGGTGGAATGGATCTTGTATGAGCAAGGTTGATGGGATTTTCTTGTTCTATTAAGAATGATGGTTCGATTCTATGATGTGTAAGGATGTAGTATAAGAATATGGTTTAGTAACGGTATTTCATATCCTAGTCCATATTTTTTTGTGGTTTAAGGAATTTTGTTTAATTAAATCATGTACTACATGTTTTTAGCATCCAAATCAAAACACTTTCCATGCGCGTGCGATGGAGGTACATTTGAATAAAGGTTAGATTATATAAATAGTTTAAGTATAAAATGAATGACATGGAATGGTGTTGATAAATCTATTCTAACAAAGGGAGATTTATCCCTCTATAGACAAGATTAGTTTGTAGATACATAGGACCATAGGAGATAACATCTCCAACGTTCGCGCATACATAGGTTGTTTATCTATTCTACCATACGTGTTGGGTGTAGGAAGTGAATTAAGCATAAGGAGATGGTACTCCCCTAGCAAAATACATTCCATAACGCCGCCAAGGAGAGGAATCATCTATTTTTTTGGATGATGGGATGAATTTACTTATAAAGTATTCATTTGAGGATTCTAATTTTGATTTTGGAACAAGTACATCATTTGGATGATATGTCATATTAGAGTTAGTAAAATGATTAGGATTCGTAAGGACTATGAATTTCTTACCCTCATGTTCATATTTAAGGCAATCGCTAGAGTGTCAAGGAAAAAAATTCATGGTATGTATATGAGGTCGTTCTAAGAACATCTTGTATTAGAACTCCCCTGTATAATATGGTAGAGTTCAAGAATATTTTTGACACTCACCTTAAGAGGTAGAATGATCATTCCCAACGTGGGAGTGGTTTTATTTTTAAAGGACCGAGAGTAAAAGAAGTTTTTGGTGATAAAAATTTTTGGCAATCAAAGTTGGTTGAAATTGATGCATGATATGATATTGATCTTAGTGCCACCATCAATAATGACTCTCTTGAGAGGACATCATTTATTTTTTTGGTGATTAAGAGAGGCAATTCATGATCCTCTAGCTGAAGTGATGGTATTTCAATACGGTGAAAGGATATGGCACCATATGTTTTGAGAGCACCTAAATTTTTGTAAAATAATGAGGGTTATCGAAGGTACTAATATAAACTTAAGGTCTTCGATCATGGCTTGTTTATGTGATGGTGATGTTTGAACCAACTCATAAAGTGGAATTTTGTTAGGGGCTTGTTGTAATTGGTTAATAATGACTTTTTATCTTTGCGTTGGAAAATGGTGGAGTGACAAGGATGGAGATTTTTGTATTGGGTTTTGATGTCCGATTTGTGGTCTTAGAAGCAAGAGAAATAGATACCTTCTATTTATATTTGGATAAGGAAGAGGTGAGTTCTTGAGGTGGTGGGATGGTGATGAAGGTTTAAGGTTTACTTTATTCTGAAGGATTAGGGTCATGGGTACATGCTTGAGTAGTAATGTGAACAACATCAATTTGGTGGGGAAGAAGTTTACTCAAAGATTATTTAATAGTGATAGGTGTGGATGATGGTGTAGTTGTGGTGATTATAGATGTTGTGTGGGATTTCTTTGATTTATGTAACTCTAAGGGAAGAATACCTTTACTTTTATTTTGTTAAATGGCTACGTGAAAGGATTTACAATATTCTATAGAGTGTCCTTGAATTTCGATGGTAATAAAAAATGCTTCAAAATTAGAATATGAGGGCTTCTAACCTCGATATTTAGATGGTTTAAGAAGATGCAACACTATAAGTGATTGTTGAAGGATATTTTCTAGAATTGCTGCATAGTGTCCTTTTGATGTGGATGTCAAAGGAAATAGCATTTTCTTTGGTTTGGTGATTATGGGAGACCTTAATTTTGATGTCGATTATTTATGTTTTAAATTATGAATAGTTTTCAATTATGTGATGGTCATAGGTAAATTAGAAGAGGGATGTGGCCCTAGGATAGAGGGTTGATATTTTTCTTTTTACGTCAGAGTAGTTGAATGATTTCGGGATATGATTGTAACCTTTTTAGATGGGGGTGGAATATCTCGTGAATGTTACATGGGTGATATTGATCCATAAAATCATCGTATGATATCTTCACAATTTGGAGAACAGGTTGTTTGTGAGATGTCTATGAAGATTTACTAGATAAGTTGGGTGAATATGTGGTAGATGTTTATGAAGAAGATTCATTTCGATGATGGGTTCTATGGATCTTTATGATTTTTTTCAAGTGTTGATTCAGGGTGAATTACTAGAGGAAGATAAAAGTGTAGATGTAGTGATAGAAGTTGTCTTATTGATTGTGGTTATGGTATGATGGTCTTGAACATTATTGGCTTGTTGTTGACTAGTCAATGGAGAGTTATTTAGAAATGGTTGTTTGAAGACACTAATAGTCTAGTTCGAGATGCATTAGGATTTTCTAAATGTAGCTCACCTTTATTACTCATATCCTGGAGGACATTATGAAATGAATTAAACCTTTTGATGTCATGGCCTTTGACTCTATGGTACTTACAATAGTCATTATCCCTTTACCAAGAGGATCTCGAAAAAAAAGGTATCGATAGTGTAATGCCCCATTTGGCGGTTACCTAGGTTCTTGGCATAGTGAACCTTTCCTCTTGTTGGCGTCAAACAAGCGTAAGTAATTCTGTTGTCTTAGACCTTGTCTCAGCGATGTTTTAGCACCTTCCCTCTCCTTCTGGCGTCCTCGAGTCGTTATCGACACCTCCCTTTTGTGGACTGTGTAATGTCCTGTGCGTTATCCTTTTTACAAGGGATCTTGTTGTCGCATTATTAAGCTCAATCGTTGGTCTAGGTTAATGTGGGTAGAAATTATATATATAATCATAATAGGTAATGGTAATGATGTTATTTTAATTTAATGATCGATCGGCCCTTATTTTATAAGTATTATTATTTTACCTTAATTTCAATCATCATCGATATTTTATATTAAGTATCTCTATAGCATTTCTTCTAGTTGTTTCGTCTAATTGTGTTGTAGGACGAACCCCATCCCGCGCTGAAGAAGGGGTTGCTGTCTTGGCGCCATGGTAGTCTTTGCTCCGTGTTCATCTTGAGTGTAACCTCTAATTTGTTTCCCCCTTCATGTTGTTGTTGACGCTTCCTGTGCTGGCCTTCGCGGCGGCAGTTACTTTTTTCGTATTTAATGGAATTTGCGTGTTCAAAGCTTTGGTGACGACTTGTATGGCAGTTAGTATTTTAGGGTATGTTCATTTTAAAAGAGATTCTTATATTTGTTTTTGCAAAAGAGGGGGATTGTAATGAATAGTCGATCATTATCGTCTATTATTAGTGTGGCGCAGGTTGGAGGGGACAGTGTTTTAAAATAAAAATTCTATCTGCTTGTGCCTAAGGCCCTACCATCCCTCACCCCCTTCCTGCCATCTAGACCAGGTGCGTGGCCATCTCCCACTGGCCTTACCTCTGCCAGCCGCCCCACCTTCATTAATTCCTGTGATTTGCAAATCTAACGCGCCTTTTTCTACCTACTCTCTTTGACCTATTCTGGCTGCGTGAGCAGGGAGGAGTGTTGTTGTTGGGATTTGGGATGAATGGCGTGAAAACCCCAATCCAATGGAGTCGCAGGTTTTGGGAGCTCTTCATTTGTTGTTCCTCTCCTTGCCATGGCCGCATAGGCTGTTTTAGCAACGATTTTCCAGCTGACGGGTCGTGTATAGAATGGAGTCTGAGCCTTCAACAAACTGAAACGAAGGGAACTTTCGCCATGCGTGGCCACTGCAAGTGTATGGTGGTTGGAGTTGAAGCCGCATGCTAGTGAAGTAGACGTATTACCTCCACTTCCTGGGGTGCTGTGAGGTGTGTTCTTGTCGGGGATCCACAGCAGAGACCTGCCATAGTTTTCAGCCATCTTTGCGGGCATGTTACTGATGGGAAGAAGCCCTTTTGAGCGCCTCCAACAAGCAGGTTGTCCAACTATGATGTTATCTGTTCAGTATCGACTGCATCCTCAAATTCGGGATTCTCCTTCAAGATTTTTTTATCAAAATCGATTAAGTGACAACGTAAGAGTGTTACTAGGAGACTGATGAAATTTATTGCAAGGATTCTCTATGGAGATGGCGTTTTAAACCAGGCATGTTAAACCTGCCCTTGCAATCTTCTGCTACCCTTTTATTATGTCATGAATTGAATGTCCTTCTATTTTTATCTGTTATGGCATTTAGAATGGGCTTCGCTTTTTCCTTGTGAATCGACCCAGATTGAAGGAAAGGAAGGACTGTTGGGAGTTGTTTGTTTTTCATACCCTGATAGCAACTGTGATAGCATGTATACATTCCTTTCTGCCTCGTTTTTCTTTTCGAAATAAAAGAGTAACTGCTATGTGATAGCAAAATAATGGTTGAAGTTTTATACTGTGGGTGTTAGATCTTTAACCTGGGTGCTTTCCTGCTTAATTCTTCAAATTCGGGTGACATTTAGAGACAATAGTGAACAATGGCCATTGAGTTCGATTTCTAAACCAGCAGTAGCAGATATAAACTTGAGCCATGAATAACATTAGTGGATATTTGTAGATTTGTCGACTCATGGCCAGTTTTAGGCTAAATGTTTGTTTTTGTCTTGGTAAAAGCTTTTCTTGGGCTGAATCTGTGTGTAGACCTCGCATAGTGAGCATGATGTTTTCTTAGAGGCCTACGTGAGTGAAATATTGACTGCTCAATATAGATCCTGTGACGTGAGACACTGTATCATAAGATAAAAGAGTTCAATCGAACTCTGTAGTAGCAGATGTTTTCTTTGGAGCGACTATGAGGATAGGTCGAGTAGACTGTCGTGAAATAGATGGGTATGCCCAAACTATTCATATGTTGTTTTAGAGATGGAAGAGAAGGCATAGTTCATAGGAAGAGTATTTTTCTTTGTATTCCTCCTTCGCTGACTGTTAACCTTGTGATTGGTGACTCGAGTTGGGTCACGGTAGAGGATCTTGTGTCGATTCACTTATATTTTCAACAGACTATCCCTTGCTTGTTTAAATTCAAGTATCGAATGAAATGGGTTTCTATTAAATCCATTTTGTAGCTTAGCAAACCTTCAATAATTCAGGTAGGGACTTTCTGAGTAAGTGTTGACTGAGGCATGTATGAAAATAGAATGGTTACCTTTCTTCGAATTGGGTTAGACTTGTATGAAAATGGAAAAGGTAGGAATCGACTCAGTTACATATTTTAGTGAGCTAAGTCCTTAACTCTTACAATGATCATACGAGTGGTGGATTACGGGTTTATTACTGTTTATGTGATGTAAGATAATAACAACCTTTGGTGAAAAGACTTCTTCTTGATCCTTGCTTGTGTAATCCAACTATAGTTGTTGAATGTAATTTAGTTGGATAGAATCTAATTTATTTAACTTCTTGAAGAAAAATAATTAGGTTCGCCGAGAGAATTGCTTGGTATATTGAATCTTGATTCGATTTATAGTGTTATGGGTATTATATGTATGTTGGTTTATTCAGTCGAGTGAAGTTAACTTTAATCTTTGACTGATTTGTGTTCATATATGGTTGGGGCCTATATTCTTCCTAAAACAAGGATGTGTGTTAATGCAGTCTTGTTACCAAGCAATTTTGAATATGTTAAGTCATTTGACTGATCTTTATCTTTTTGGTTAATAATAATAGAATGATGTTTGGGTGTTAGATTTCAATCACGTAATCCATAGGATTACATGACTGAAATCTCAATACTCTCAGCCTTGTTGTCTTCACCAATAAGGTCTCACCTTGATTATCTTTGGAATATCTCTCTCACTTGAATATTGGGATTCCTCCTTGTTGGCTGGTATAAATCTCTTCATCTTGTGAAACATATTGATTAGTGGTTTGTGATTTGATCCATTCTTGAGTTTAGAATTTTACTTTCATGATATTATAAAATGTTAGCTTCTTTGTTGCACAGAATGGGTAGTCTTAACATGCTCGGTATTGTAGCGAACCCGACTCTAGTTAATATTTGTGCGAGATGGATTATGTGAGTAGACTAGAGGAAAAGAGTGTTAAAGGTTCATCTGTACAATTTATGAAGTTCCTTGTAAAAATGTCCAATGTGTTGTAAATTGTGTAACATTGCTTGCAAAGAGAGTTTATATGACCTCTTGCCTGGAATTGTTCGGAGAATTACGTGAAGAAGTAGTTTTGTCCTTTTTGTAATTTGGTGGTAACTCTTCTTAGTGAGAAATAATATTCAATCTCTTCATCGGCGAAGCATTGTAAAACTTTGATCTTGAGAATTAAGTGTTAACTTAAATCTTTCTAAGACTTTGTATTGATGGGTTATATGTAAGTTTTAATGGGGTGGCTTTTCCTTATAGAATTTACCTAAAAGTTTTATTCAAATAAATCTGTTGTAGAGGAGATCCACTCGAGAACAAACAATTCCCTAAGTGATCAAGGGCGAGGCTATCCTTGCAATGTGATTTTATATAACGTGTTATCCCTAACTGAACTAGTAACCACTACTCTTTTTGTGAACGCTAAAAACAAGCTTAAAGGAAAACAATGGTTAGTTTCTAATAAGATTTAACAAGTAAGAGAAGAAAATTTAGAAACCACTCAATTTATCTCTCAGCCTATTTAAAAGTAAGTAGCTTCCTCTTGATAAGCTCTTTCAGTGAAGCCTAAGTAAGAGCGCTAATAACTACGTATAAAACCTCAAGCTTCAATTAAACCTCAGTAAGAACTAATGACGTCTTAAGGGTGAACTCAATTGACCTTCTTCCTTTAACTTTATCCAAGGTACCTTGTAATTTTCTCTTAAGTTTGTTGAACGTGAACCGATGTTGTCATAAGGGCATGAACGAGTTCTAGTAACGTAAGTGTGAATAGATGGCCCTGTGGAATTAAATTACCATCTTTATCAAATAAATATATAAAACAAATAATTGTTATAAAGGAGAAGACTTTAAGTGAACTACTCTACAGTGTATAAGAACATAACTCAGTTGGTAAGATGATTTGTGCGAATCATATATTGAATCCTTCTGAAAACTTAAGTCATGAGTTAAAGGGTGTCTTATCAAAATAAATAACCTCCAATCATTTCTTACTGTGGCTTGCCCTAGCTGTGAGAGTGTCTTGTGGTTGGGCTTCTATGTTATTCTCAAAAAAAAAAGGAAAAGTATATTATCCTTTTGGGTGTGAACGTTTCCGTGCTGACCTTGTGGTCATCCCCGTAACAAGTGGTTCCCAGAGTTGGTTGTAACTTTGTGACGACATGTTGTGTCATGTTTTGTGTCGAAGCAAGTCAAAAAAAAATCCTGTCTTTTACTGTGTTGTTCGTGTGTTGAATTTTGGGTTGTTACACTTGGTATCAGAGCGTAGGTTCATGCTCTCGAACCTATGGGCCGGATTGGTGTTGTATGGTGATGTTACATGATATTGTTTCATGGAGATGATGGTATTGCATGATGATGATTTATATTGGAAGAGTAATGTGGTATAAGCGTGATGTGATTATTGTCGTAATTGTGATATTGTGAACGCACGTGATGTGTATGTCACTCAATGCGTATTTTGTTATCATATTGATGTGTTGGGGATGGGAGTATTCTCTCTCCTTCTTGTGGATTCTATGAAGAGTTCACGTGTGAATTACTGCTTGTGATGTGTGAAAAGAATTATAATGTGGATGACATAGTGTTGGAGCATTGTGGCATATTGTGATAGGTAGGTGTATCAATGTGTTGTATGACCGGATTTATGTAAAGTGAATTAAGTTGTATCATGATGTTTTACCATGTTCTAAAGAAATGCGTGTATCACCTTGTTATGAAGCAATTAATGTTATGTTGTGATGTTATTATGTTCATCGTATGTATGATTTGTGTAATGTGTAATGATTCATGTTGTGATATAGGGGCATACAGTGAGCCTATGAACCCTATTGTGTAGTGATTGCACTTTGGGTGCAGAAAGTGGTAAAGTGATGTATTACGACCTGTGGATGTATGATTGTGATCTACCCTGTATACATACCATACGTGAGACGTTATGGTAGCTATGTGTGTACCACCATGGTGTTAGTAATGTAGTTATATGTTATGTTGTGAGCCTTACACTAACCGACCCTGAGGGAAATCGGTAAACTGTGTATGTATGGAGTGAGAAAATGTGTACCGTTGACCAGTCACTCGAGCCGAGTACGAGATAGGAAGTGGAGCCTTACATAGGCTGAAAACCCACTTTTGTTCATTTGGTATGTGTGGCACTTGCTCAACAGGTGTCATGCATATTGTGTTTCGTGGACACCTTAGGCTCAGTACATGGTGACTTGTATTTTCTTTCTCTCTCCTGATATGGTTTTCATATAGATTCAACCTATGTTATTTTGACTATGTTGAGCCTTGTTAAAGTTGTGGCGAGATGATTCTGATTGAGATGATGACAATTGTATTATTGATATGTATTTTAAAAGTTGAGGCTTGATGTTCCGAGTGCTAGTAACTCGTTGAGTACCCCTTGGTGGCCGGTAAGGCCACACAGTTATCATAATGTGACATTATTATAAGTTGATTTTATTCGTAAATTGAGCTTTTACCTTATTTTGTAAGGACCAACAACTTTTCTTGATTGCAATGCGTTACAATTTTGGGCATTTCCTTGGTTTGTGGCACTAACATGTGGATTTTGATACTAACTATGGCTATTTGGCCATTTATTTTGCTTGATTTTGGGTCTTCTTTTAAATTTGGAATTTTTACCGCCTTGCCCAAGGCTTGTACTTTGCCACTTGGCACTTAGATTGGATTGTTGTGCTGGTTCTATTGTCGTGATGTGTGGAATAGGGTCATGGGATGCACCATGGAATGGTTGGACCTATGGACCCGCTTCGTTGTATGGGGGTATGCCCCAAGGAGTTACAGATAACTAGCGGGTTGTTGAACCATGTGTTATTATGTGACTTGGGTTAGAGTGTTCGAAATCTATGTGTCTTAGACCATAGGGTCAACCGGCCTCCTTGAGGGAGGCATAAGAGTCTTGAGGGAGGCATAAGAGTTTGAGGGAGGCATAAGAGACTTGAGGGAGGCATAAGAGTTTGAGGGAGGCATAAGAGACTTGAGGGAGGCATATGATATTTGTGTGTAGGGTTGATGTTTCGGGATATATGTTGAGTTATTGTGATGTTTTGGTAGTGGTCTTTTGATGTATGTGTTACTCGTGTCAGATGGATATGTGTTGTGATGTTGTGGATATGGCATTGATGCCCTTGTGGACACTATGTACCTGTAGCTTTTGTTTGGAGTATGTGAAATTTTCATCTGTGGATTTGAGGGAATGTCTGGTTGTCGTAGTACTCTTTTGTTCGAGTATTTTGTACGTCGGTCATAAATGTGTGACGTGTACTATGTTATGTGGACTGTGCCTATTCCATTCCGTATTTGAGTAACCCTTTTTGTGGTGTAATACAGACATGAAGAATATACTTGTGTGCTTGTGAATCTGTAGTGTCTTTTGAACCTGATAGGGTGTTGTATTAGCAGTTCATGTTGGGCACCCACAATAAGGAATAAACCAAAACTCTTCAATGATGAAATTTTAAAAGAAATTAAACTAGGAATAATGCTAATGGAAAGGAACTAATGAAATAATAAACAAGAGGGAACTGCCAATCTTCACAGAACCTTGAAAGTTAAAATTTCTACCAAATGATCCTAAGGCTACCTTGTGACCCTGCTTTAATTAACTAAAATTTTAAACCATAAAGTGTACTTTCTCCTTTACATGTTGTTGGTTACGTGCCATTTCTTTTCCTCTGTGTTATGTCGCATCGAGGACGATGCTTTCTTAAGGGGAGGAGAATGTAATGCCCTGTTTGGCGGTTACCCGTGCTCCTCTTGCGTAGTGAACCTTTCCTTGTTGGGCGTCAAACAACTCGTGCACACTCTGTTGTCTTAGACCTTGTCTCAGCGATGTTTTAGCACCTTCCCTCTCCTTCTGGCGTCCTCGAGTCATTATCGACACCTCCCTTTTGTGGACTGTGTAATGTCCTGTGCGTTATCCATTTTACAAGGGATCTTGTTGTCGCATTATTAAGCTCAATCGTTGGTCTAGGTTAATGTGGGTAGAAATTATATATATAATCATAATAGGTAATGGTAATGATGTTATTTTAATTTAATGATTGATCGGCCCTTATTTTATAAGTATTATTATTTTACCTTAATTTCGATCATCATCGATATTTTATATTAAGTATCTCTATAGCATTTCTTCTAGTTGTTTTGTCTAATCGTGTTGTAGGACGAACCCCGTCCCGCGCTGAAGAAGGCGTTGCTGTCTTGGCGCCATGGTAGTCTTTGCTCCGTGTTCATCTTGAGTGTAACCTCTAATTTGTTTCCCCCCCCTTCGTGTCGTTGTTGACGCTTCCTGTGCTGGCCTCCGCGGCGACCGTTACTTTTCCCTATTTAATGGAATTTGCGTGTTCGAAGCCTGGTAGATGGCTTGTATGGCAGGTTAGTATTTTAGGGTATGTTCCTTTTAAAAAGAGATTCTTATATTTGTTTTTGCAAAAGAGGGGATTGTAATGAATAGTCGATCATTGTCGTCTATTATTAGTGTCGATCTGGACTGTCGACATTATTAATATTTTTATAGTTTTCCTAGGTTGCTGGTATTCCTTTCGGTTTGTTTTTTTTTTAAAACCAAACTAACTGGTTTAGTATTTCTTTAAATCAATATATATATTTATATACATACATGTATAGCTATAAAATAAGATGAAATAAAATAAAATACAAGTAAAAATAAACAACTAAGGGAATGGAGGGGTTGCGTGGGAAAGATGGGGGGGTAGGTGTGTGGCGCAGGTTGGAGGGGACAGTGTTTTAAAATCAAAATTCTATCTGCTTGTGCCTAAGGCCCTACTGTCCCTCACCCCCTTCCTGCCATCTAGACCAGGTGCGTGGCCATCTCCCACTGGCCTTACCTCTGCCAGCCGCCCCACCTTCATTAATTCCTGTGATTTGCAAATCTAACGCGTCTTTTGCTACCTACTCTCTTTGACCTGTTCTGGCCGCGTGAGCAGGGAGGAGTGTTGTTGTTGGGATTTGGGATGAATGGCGTGAAAACCCCAATCCAATGGAGTCGCAGGTTTTGGGAGCTCTTCATTTGTTGTTCCTCTCCTTGCCATGGCCGCATAGGCTGTTTTAGCAACGATTTTCCAGCTGACGGGTCGTGTATAGAATGGAGTCTGAGCCTTCAACAAACTGAAACGAAGGGAACTTTCGCCATGCATGGCCGCTGCAAGTGTATGGTGGTTGGAGTTGAAGCCGCATGCTAGTGAAGTAGACGTATTACCTCCACTTCCTGGGGCGCTGTGAGGTGTGTTCTTGTCGGGGATCCACAGCAGACCTGCCACAGTTTTCAGCCAGGCTGCAGGCACGTTACAGTAAGGAAGAAGCCCTTTTGAGTGCCTCCAACAAGCAGGTTGTCCAACTATGATGTTATCTGTTCAGTATCGACTGCATCCTCAAATTTGGGATTCTCCTTCAATATTTTTTTATCAAAATCGATTAAGTGACAACGAAGAGTGTTACCAGGAGACCTGATGAAATTTATTGCAAGGATTCTCTATGGAGATGGCGTTTTAAACCAGGCATGTTAAACCTGCCCTTTGCAATCTTCTGCTACCCTTTTATTATGTCATGAATTGAATGTCCTTCTATTTTTATCTGTTATGGCATTTAGAATGGGCTTCGCTTTTCCTTGTGAATCGACCATTGAAGGAAAGGAAGGATCTGTTGGGAGTTGTTTGTTTTTCATACCACGATAGCAACTCGATAGCATGTATACATTCCTAGAGGCCTACCTGAGTGAAATATTGATCGCTTTCAATACAGATCCCGTGACGTGAGACACTCAGTATCATAAGATAAAAGAGTTCAATCGAACTCTGTAGTAGCAGATGTTTTCTTTGGAGTGACTATGAGGATAGGTCGAGTAGACTGTTGTGAAATAGATGGGTATGCCCAAACTATTCTTATGTTGTTTTAGAGACAGAAGAGAAGGCATAGTTCGTAGGATGAGTATTTTGCTTTGTATTCCTTTTCACTGACTGTAAACCTTGTGATTGGTGACTCGAGTTGGGTCACGGTAGAGGATCTTGTGTCGATTCACTTATATTTTCAACAGACTATCCCTTGCTTGTTTAAATTCAAGTATCAAATGAAATGGGTTTCTATTAAATCCATTTTGTAGCTTAGCAAACCTTCAATAATTCAGGTAGGGAATTTTTGAGTAAGTGTTGACTGAGGCATGTATGAAAATAGAATGGTTACCTTTCTTCGAATTGGGTTAGACTTGTATGAAAATGGAAAAGGTAGGAATCGACTCAGTTACATATTTTAGTGAGCTAAGTCCTTAACTCTTACAATGATCATACGAGTGGTGGATTATGGGTTTATTACTGTTTGTGTGATGTAAGATAATAACAACCTTTGGTGAAAAGACTTCTTCTTGATCCTTGCTTGTGTAATCCAACTATAGTTGTTGAATGTAATTTAGTTGGATAGAATCTAATTTATTTAACTTCTTGAAGAAAAATAATTAGGTTCGGTGAGAATTACTTGGTATATTGAATCTTCAGATTCAGTTATTGTGTTGTGAGTATTATATGTATGTTGGTTTATTCAGTCGAGTGAAGTTAACTTTAATCTTTGACTGATTTGTGTTCATATATGGTTGGGGCCTATATTCTTCCTAAAACAAGGATGTGTGTTAATGCAGTCTTGTTACCAAGTAATTTTGAATATGTTAAGTCATTTGACTAATCTTTATCTTTTTGGTTAATAATAATAGAATGATGTTTGGGTGTTAGATTTCAATCACGTAATCCATAGGATTACATGACTGAAATCTCAATACTCTCAACCTTGTTGTCTTCACCAATAAGGTCTCACCTTGATTATCTTTGGAATATCTCTCTCACTTGAATATTGGGATTCCTCCTTGTTGGCTGGTATAAATCTCTTCATCTTGTGAAACATATTGATTAGTGGTTTGTGATTTGATCCATTCTTGATTTTAGAATTTTACTTTCATGATATTATAAAATGTTAGCTTACTATTGCAATGGGTAGTCTTAACATGCTCAGTTCTAGCGAACTGACTCTAGTTAATATTTGTGCAGATGGATTATGCGAGTAGACTAGAGGAAAAGAGTGTTAAAGGTTCATCTGTACAATTTATGAAGTTCCTTGTAAAAATGTCCAATGTGTTGTAAATTGTGTAACATTGCTTGCAAAGAGAGTTTATATGACCTCTTGCCTGGAATTGTTCGGAGAATTACGTGAAGAAGTAGTTTTGTCCTTTTTTGTAATTTGGCTGGTAACTCTTCTTAGTGAGAAATAATATTCAATCTCTTCACTGGCATAAGCATTGTAAAACTTTGATCTTGAGAATTAAGTGTTAATTTAAATCTTTCTAAGACTTTGTATTGATGGGTTATATGTAAGTTTTAATGGGGTGGCTTTTCCTTACAGAAGTTACCTAAAAGTTTTATTCAAATAAATCTGTTGTAGAGGAGATCCACTCGAGAACAAACAATTCCCTAAGTGATCAAGGGCGAGGCTATCCTTGCAATGTGATTTTATATAACGTGTTATCCCTAACTGAACTAGTAACCACTACTCTTTTTGGTGAACGCTAAAAACAAGCTTAAAGGAAAACAATGGTTAGTTTCTAATAAGATTTAACAAGTAAGAGAAGAAATTTAGAAACCACTCAATTTATCTCTCAGCCTATTTAAAAGTAATTAGATTCCTTTCTTGATAAGCTCTTTCGGTGAAGCCTAAGTAAGAGCGCTAATAACTACGTATAAAACCTCAAGCTTCAATTAAACCTTAGTAAGAACTAATGACGTCTTAAGGGTGAACTCAATTGACCTTCTTCCTTTAACTTTATCCAGGGTACCTTGTAATTTTCTCTTAAGTTTGTTGAACGTGAACCGATGTTGTCATAAGGGCATGAACGAGTTCTAGTAACGTAAGTGTGAATAGATGGCCCTGTGGAATTAAATTACCATCTTTATCAAATAAATATATAAAACAAATAATTGTTATAAAGGAGAAGACTTTAAGTGAACTACTCTACAGTGTATAAGAACATAACTCAGTTGGTAAGATGATTTGTGCGAATCATATATTGAATCCTTCTGAAAACTTAAGTCATGAGTTAAAGGGTGTCTTATCAAAATAAATAACCTCCAATCATTTCTGATTGTGGCTTGCCCTAGCTGTGAGAGTGTCTTGTGGTTGGGCTTCTATGTTATTCTGTCAAAAAAAAAAGGAAAAGTGTATTATCCTTTTGGGTGTGAACGTTTCCGTGCTGACCTTGTGGTCATCCCCGTAACAAGTGGTTCCCAGAGTTGGTTGTAACTTTGTGACGACATGTTGTGTCGTGTTTTGTGTCGAAGCAAGTCAAAATAAAAAATAAATAAATATCCTGTCTTTTATTGTGTTGTGTGTGTGTTGAATTTTTGGGTTGTTACAGAATAGGACAGATGGGTTGAAGGAAATAATATTAGCTATGAGGAGTGTTTTAAAAAATATGTCATATGACTTAATGATAGGGGTATAATTTCATTGGGATCGAGAGCATTATTTGGTCAACCATTCTTCGGGAGTGGATTTGATGACTATCATGCTCGCTAATGATTTGGATTTATCTGGATTGGAGGATGGATTAGATGAAAATTCATATTTTGGTTTCTTTGGTCTAAGTTTAACTTTTCCTTCTTCAAGAGCTCTAAGTTTTAGTACACGGGCCATTGTAAAAGATTCATCAAATGTCGCACTAGATTGGATTTGGATTATAGATGAGATGTGCTTGGCGCATGAATGAGAAAAAAATTGATCAATTTTGTTTGTGGGAAAGAGAATGAAAATTTACTAATAATAACACTCCAATGGGAGACAAAGTCTACAATGGATTTGTATTTAAATTGCTTGATTACATATAGGAGTCTGTAATGGTGATTTTATGGGTGATGTTGATTGAAAAGTGTTTCAGAAGTGTTGAGCGAGTTGCTTCAATGAGAAGACGAAATATTGTAGAATGTTTTTATACTAGTATAAAGTAGGACCATCTAAATACATGGGGAATGTTCTTAACATAATTGGTCATGAGAGATAAGGTAATGAGGATGAAGAAAATCTCTAACATTTTGTTGAGAATCTTCCTTACTATAAAAATTTAGAAATTTAGGAATCTCCCGGTGGGGAGGATAAGATTTGTAGGATATGGATGTCCTCAATACATTCATTGCATATTTTTTCATATCATAGTGTGTTTTAGGGCCCGGGGAAGAGGCTTCAGGATGGATATACTTTTAATGAAATCCTGAAGAGGGTCATTTTTGGTTGTTTCTCTGTGTTGGATAAAGATGAGCCAAGTTGAATAAACAAAAATTGATTGGATTGGTGATATGCTTGACATACTTGAGGATATTTTGTTGGAAATGAATGTTTACATGGTGTATATTCATAGGGATGTTGTGCGTGGGAAATCAAACTAACGGTTGTGATGGTTACATGTATTGATCTTTTGGTAGGAATGGATGTGCTTAGAAGAGGTTGTGATTTTTTTGGTATGTGAATACATTCATTGCATATTTTTTCATATCATAGTGTGTTTTTAGGGCCCGGGAAGAGGCTTCAGGATGGATATACTTTAATGAAATCTGAAGAGGGTCATTTTTGGTTGTTTCGTGTGCTAGATGAAGATGAGCCAAGTTGACTAAACGAAAATTGATTCGATTGGTGATATGCTTGATATGTTTGAGGGATATTTTGTTGGAAATGAATGTTTACGTGGGGAATATTTTTAGGGATGTTGTACGTGGGCTATCGGACTAACAATTGTGATGGTTATATGTATTGATCTTGGGTAGGGATCGATGTGTTTAGAAGAGGTTTTGATTTTTTTGGTATGTGTTTGCAAGGAATAGATGTGTGGATAAGAGGATAAGAATATTAAGGTTCCTATTAGAAGGAGATGAAAGTGAAAATAAGGGTTTTTATTGGTGTGGTATATTTTGAAAGGAAATAGATTTATGGGTAAGATACTAGGATTTATTCGGTGTATATTGAGAGGAAGAAAGTGAATGTGATGGTTTAGGTATGTGTTGCAAAAAAACTAGGTTTGAAAATTTTTGAATTGGCATGGGTATTAGTAGTAGCACTAGTTTTGATTAAATGTATAGATGTATGGATTACATAGTAATGTTTTGTATAGGTGTTGTGTTACTGTTGAGAGGGTGTTGGTTGAGATATGCTAATAGAACAATGGAAAAATTATGGGAGGTGTTTGGATGGTAGAGGAAGCTAGAGGGGTTTGTGTAGATGAAAAATAATTTACTTTGTTTTGAGGTGGTGTGGAACCAGTCAAATGGTCTGGTGAAGATAATGGTTTTTGAGTCATCATGTCTTGTTAGGAAAAAATGTTAAGGTTGAAAGTGATGATAATAACTAAAGACACAATGTTGGATTTTTCTAATTGGATCCTAGTAGGATAGGAATATATCTACTAGATGACTGCTCTATGGTTTGGGTCAATGAGATGGGAAAAAATGAAGGATCGATTACATAAGGTTTTAGTTCGGTATTGATGATTAAAGGTGAACCACATTAGCAATAACGTATGCATTGAGAGTAATTGGGTTTGAATCTAAGATTTTTAAATATACAAGATTCCCACTATCAAAGAAATGGGCGATAAATTGATTAGGTATCTCAGATGAAGAAGATTGACTTCTAGGATAATGTGGTTGTTTGTGGTTTTCTATTCGGGGTGATAAAGTATGTCATCGTTCCTCTAAGAAACACAAGGTGTCTTCGATGTGAATTTGGATATTTTTAATAGATCTATGGATATTTTCTACCATATTTTTAGGAGTTTAGATATGGGATTGTTGTCTTATAATAAGTATGCAAATAAATAATAATTTAATGAATAATAAACTAGATAGTTGATTACAAACAACAGAACAAATCACATATAAGTATTTTTATTATCTTGATTAATTTAGAAAAAAAGTGAAATGTGTAAAATGGATGATAAGGTCCTATGAAATGGTCGTCTAACGACGGTTTGAGATAATGTTAAAGGATCAACTACTAGATATACCTGAAGGTATGCGATTCCATACGGGACACGGTAATGCGGCCTACTAACTAAATTCATAGTCTCATAGCAATAAAGGATTCAGTGCTTACCCACTATATAAACAACCAATTATTTATACTCATCCATAACACTTGAGTCACCTTCCCTATTAGGTGATGAAATCCCAATAGTTTAATCAAGGTAGGAATGTTTCAATGTAGTTTATGTTTGATGATCTTAAGTTATGATTGAGGGAGATTAAGTGAATGCAATCTATTAACCTCCTAATTGGACTATATGATCTAGAAATATGAAAAGTGTTGCTTTCAATCCCAAAATAATGGTTGATTTCGATGAGCACACAGACAAGAAATAACAATTCTTAAAAATAACGGTTGACTCACTTGAGGAATGCTTCCTTTTTAATTTTTTAATATTTTGATTTTTTTAGCGATGCAAGAACACAACAATCACAAGCCACTAGAGTAGAAACCTATAAAGGGTTAGTATAAAAAGAAAATAGAAATAGAAAATGATGTTAAAGGCTTCTTGAGTGAGTAATCCAAACCACTCACATATATCATCATCGTGATTGATATGAATCGCTAGTTATTCACCCCAATTATTAGTGATTTGATTGGATTGCTTGTCATTATAGAGAAGAAGGCCTGAAATAAATTTGTAATAAAATTGAAATGAAAGAAAATTTGACTTTACATGAACCCATCGGGCATGCTAAAATGTTCAGAGAAGTTTTTATTTACTACTTTAAATTAATGAAGTGAAATAAAAAAACATAAATGACCTCGAGAAGATGGTGAGGTTCATCAATACCCATGAGGATGAATTTTCATGTTTATGTTTCATTGAAGTTGTTGAATCTGAATGAGTCCTAAAAAGCAATTTGTGATCAAAGTTACTAAATAGAAACGATCGAGATAAATGAATTGATAAATATAATGATATGCAATAGATAACAATAAAAATATAATAGATGGATGTATAACTATACAACTCAACATTGAAAGAAAGGTCCTTTGTAACATCAAAGGTGGCTCAAGAAAGTGTAGATGTGATCTGAATATGTTCAATGCAGTTGCATAAAAACCTTTACTTTCTTGTTAGATCTCGTGGAGGAAACCAAACTGGTCTTTAATCTCTTATTTGTCAATTGCAAACTAGATATCACACAAAGTGTAAGTTTGTGTAGGATGTTGTATTGTTCCCAAAAAAAGGGGTGTTAGACTATGGGGAGATCATAAATGTTTGTAATTGGGTGCAAATAGCTAGGAACCACTAGATAACGGAGAGCCATATTTTAAAACAACATGTAAAATGCAAAGGGATTTATAAAAATGATATAAATTTATACAAATTGATAAAAATGTAAATTCTGATAGGAATCACCGATGATTTAGGCCAATCATTGGCGATTATGATGAATTGAAAATGATTGGTTCTAAATTTATAGTTTTACTAAAAACGATCATTAGAGCTCCAAAACGATGTTTTTAAATTTCTTTTAATGTTTCTTATGAATTGTAAAAGTTAATAAAATATGCAGAATACCTTTATATATGTGAGGACCTAAAATATGCCTCAAATCTTTAGTGGGAATGATTAGAGTTGTGTTGTCTTATCAATCTTCTTGGAGGTGAGTGACGAAATGGCTACTAAAACGCGTTACTGTAAATAATTGATATTGATGTCTAATGATGTATGAATATGTCTTAGATTCTCAGAACATTTAATGCAAGAAATAGGCTCAAACAATTGAGTCCCATATCAAATATTGAATATCCTTGAGAGAGAGCAAAAAGGTGTTATTTATAATAACGGTGATTAGGCATTATCGACGGTGATCCTTTTTTTTTTGGGGAAAGTGGTTGAAAGCTTTTATATAATTTTTTTGTTTTGTATGTGGGTAAATGGTTAAGGGGAGGTTAGGGACAAGGTGTAGATGTTAGGATGTAGTAATAAAATAGGTTTGGATGGTTTTGAAATGGTTAGGGTTGATTTAGGGTGGTTAAGTGGTTTTTAAGAAGGTAGAATAATATTTTACAAGTTGTATTTATGGGGTGTGGGAAGATATTTACATGGAATAAATATTGTGAAGGATTTTAAACTTAGGATAATTGATTCATATATTAAATAATGTAATTAAATGACTTGATTTGATTTAATATTTTAGTGAAGATAGTGAATGAGTTAGGGAAATTAACGGTGCTAATTTTAGGTGTCTATAAGTAGATGGAAAAGTAAGTTGTTGAGAAAATGTTATCTCTCATAAGTGCACCTTTGTTGAGAGATGAGAATATGGGTTCTCAGCTTGCCTCATCTCTCAATTCCATTGATATAATGGAAAATCCTCAGGTTTTTGGGTATACCTATTGTTGAGGTGAGTCTCTGTATCAAGGTCGGTTTCTTATTAATGTATCGTAAACTAATTTCTTAGGGTTTTGAGGGTAAGGAAATTATTGTACTTGAATTGAAAATGAGGTGATACACCAATTTTATTGAGGTATTTGACTAAGTACATGGAAAATAAAACTTATAAAAAATTACGAAAGCACGAACCAATGGGTTTAAGTTTGATCTTAAAGAAAAAACTTGTGTATTGAGGGAATGACTCACAACAACACAAAAGCTAACATACGCACTAAGACTTTATAGAAAGTGCCAAATTTGCACCAAGGTAAGATAATTAATCGGGAATTCACATTTACAATAATTAATGGAAAGATACACACCAAGTAAATAATTTGAAATCCAGGTACTCGGTTCTCATTCAAGGAAAAAATGGGCAAAAATATGCTTCAAAACTCTTGTATAAAAAAATTCCTCCTTGTGAATTTCTAGTACACACAATATATAGCAAAATACTTCACCCAACCCCATTTAAAAATAGAATATTTTACTGTACTCACCGTGCATGCCAATTTTACCCCTTTATTATGAATAAATAAAGTAATAAAAATAGACATGTTGATTATAATTAGGCATTTACAGCCTTAGTTACAAAAAAACACTTTAGTCAAAGTGCATTGACTGTTTCTATTTTTAATTCAATTAAATTACTTAGGTGAATATTATTTTGAATAATATTAGCTCTTTCTTGTTGTTCAAGTCTTCTCAATATGCATGTAATTATTTTATTTATGGTATATGAGAATAATTAATTTAATCTTTGATGTGACACTTTAAAATTCATCCACTTGCAAAGGTAAATTTGTCTTCTCTATTTTGTCCTTTAGTGATCACATGCAAAATAATACTTCGTGTGTGAGAAAATAATTTCCTTCATCTTGACACTTGGAAAAATAATCTTCCCAATGTGGGGACCACTTGCAGGCATGTGCAAGAAAATAATACCTTTATTTGTGAAAAATAAGGTAATAGTACTCCATACTTTTGATGTTGACCTGTTGGTTCTCAAAATGGTCTCGCCCCATCTGTGCCTTTGAAAGATTATTCATTCATGGCCTCTGTCATTTTATCCTTCCTGTAATGTGTTTTTCTAGTTGTTATTGCCATTTCAATTTTCTCTGGATTGAAAGATCATGTATGTGTCCGTATTTATCTCCTTGTTCTTTTGTTCCTCTAGGAGAGCTCTATATTTTGGAGCCTCAGTGCTCTGTTCCTTCAAAAACCCACATTTTCCCATTTTCTCCATTTTTCACGGATAATATTTATTATCCCTGCCATTTTTTCCCTAAGTACTCAAAGAAAAATTAATTGATGTGTCCCTAAGGGTCATGTTTGAGCCTTGCAACATTTCTAAAATCTCTGTCCTTGAAGAAAATTTCATTTTTAGGCTCGAATGGACGTTTCTCTGTGTTTTATGGTTTGATGGGTGTTTCTCCAAGTCAAATTCACATCATTTAATTGACGGGGAACGTGACACCTCTTGGTTGGATGCGGATCAACTTAATACTTCAAAAATTATATAAAAGCCTCAATTCAAAAAATGTGTCCACGTGGAGGAGCGACGCTCGTTCAAGAATCAACTTTTGCGTTTGGATTTGAAGTAGCGCCAGAAGACACATGGAGGTTTCCAATGCTTGGTCCGGACTTGGATAAATTTTAGGTAGTTGGAGTAGTTTGGCGAAACAGGGTAACATGGTGAGCCCGCCCTCGTTTAGTGTCTCCACTTTGGGCACCATCTTATTGAACTGCCATAATGACATGTGGGGCACTCTACTCACTTTGCATATTTGCTTGGAATTTTCAACAGGAAAGGGAGACTACCTTGGATCTTGACAAGTGGCACCTTCCACTAATATTCAAGCCTTCAAACAAATTTCACTAGAGCAGGACATGTGGCGAGCCTACGCTCATTCAAGATATCAAATTTTGGGACCGCCTCAAGGAGCGCCATGGTGACACGTGGCAATTTGAAAAGTCATAGGGGCGGGGAGGAGGACCATTGGAGATAATTAAAAAAAAATTCCTCTTTGCTTCATAAAGGTTAAAATAGCAAAAATGGCCCACAAGCCTGATGGGAAATAGTCAATGTTTTCCCCAGTCAACGGTGGAGGTACGGACCCGAGAAGAAAATTGGAGAAAATTTCTTTTGAGGACAAAGAGTTAAAAGTAAAAGGGGATGTGTAGTTCCCCTAGAGCCAAATCATAAACTTGAAATGGAAGGGCGAAGGCTGTGGGGAAAACTTGGAAATTTTTACTTTTTCCAAAATAGAGTCGATGGTAGAATTTTTTTGTGGTTCCTTTGGGACCCACCTCGGGACACGTGTCGTGCCCATTTATAAAATCGGAGGTGCGGAGAAAAGTGTAATTTTTTTGCTTTTTTTCAAAGGGTCGAAATGATCAAATGAGGCCCCCAAGCACATTTTGGGTCTTCCATGTGGATGGTTCATATTCAAAACTAAGATCAATGGCTCACTGAGTGTCAAAATCTAATTTTACCCCATTTTCTCTGTAAAACTCCCGGAAGTGTGACTCTTCATCATTTCTTACTATTTTCTACACGCCAAATAGAGGGAAAAGTTAATGTTGATATCGAAGTTTGTTGGGAAGATTTGGAGGCGTCTTTCGACATTAAAATGGTCTAACTCTCAATCTCGATCTAGATTTCCATTTTTCTTCTCATGAGTACGTAAAAGGCCGGTTTGACAAATAGGGGTGGAAGTGATTGGTGAATGGATGGAAATGTGTTTTTCTCGAGAAAGGAGTTGAATGTGGGAGGAAATCGAAGAGATTTTCCCCCTCAAGCACCTAGAGACTTTGCGAGATCGATTCTCAGAATCATGAAAGAATCATGTCGAGCACTAGTGCATTTAATGTTATTGTATTTCGGAGGAAGGGACTCTATTGTAGAGGTTATAAATGGCATGAATTCTTTCATGCAAAAGTTAGGATTTTTGGAAAGGTCGAATTGATTCTCTCTAGTAGAAGAAGCTTGTGAGCCCATCCATTTTGAGAAATTGTTTAAGGAGCTCGTATCTCTCTTTTTGTATTAAGTTTTATCATGTCAAGGTGGTTGCAAGTTTATAGCCATTGGCGAGCTCGAGATTGTTCTATGAAACATTCCCTGCTAATAGACTTAATCAAATTCCAGTTATTTACTGTGTTATCTTGAGAAAAATATGTTTGTTTTATTTATGAATGTTTGCAAGTAATTTTTCTTGTTTCATTTAAATATTGCACCAAATTTTGGTCAAATCACACGAGTCTCAGTCCTTGTGATAGTTTAGTGGCATCTACAATTCCATTTCTCGGAAGAACCTTCATCCGGGAGTGGATAAATAGTTTTAAATCACTTTTCTTTCATTTTGTTGATAGAGATTCTCTGTAAGCCTTTGGGTGTACCTCAGGCATGATTTGGTTTAAATCTTGGTGCTTTATTGGGTTCTCTAACTTGAGCCTTCGTGATAGAATCCCACAAGTTGTGTGAAAGAGTGCTAATCTGGGCCTCCATTGAAGCACATATTCTAGTTGAGGAAACAATTTAACTTTTTGTGGCATTTTGTTGATTGAATATTTCCATTTTGTATAAGCTCTCAAGGATCTGGTGAGTCAAGTCCATCTTGTCTCCCCTCCCACCAAAAATCTATTTAAAAAAACTAATCCTACCCATACTACCCCTATTTTTGCTCTGTATACCCACACAAGACCAAAATCCTTTTACTAAAGTATGTAGAATAGATCAGGTTTCCAAATGTCTTTAGTAACCTTTTCCTTGTTGTGAAGATATCTCCATAATCTTGAAGTGACAACTCATGAGAGTTAGATTTGGTGTGTTGATCATATTTTCCCCAACGTCCTCTCTATAGAATTTATGCAAAAGAAAGGTATTTTTATATCCTTTTCAAATAACGAGGGTTACAAAATAGGGTCTCTTACCTTGGTTGATAGGCACAACCTTAAATAGTTAGGATCGAGATCACATCCTTTTAAGGTGCTTTACCCATTCCTTTTCAAAGACTAAGTGCTAACAAATAAGATAGACTACTTCCCTAGCTACAAAACGACACATATAATCATCTATCTCGCCTTTGAGTGTCTGTTGAATCCATGATGTTGCTTAGCCTTTGAAGGAGATTAAATTTGGGTACCAACACACCCTTTGCATGCATTTTTTTAACTCATCATGTCATGTGCATACTTGATTGGTTCTCCTTAGTCATGCCACATGTACTTTACTTTATCCCTTTTGAAGAAATTAAGGTAATTTTTATTTGTTTAAGGTAAAGTAACTTGGCCTTTTATTCGACCCATCATCACTATGCATCGACTATAGTCTTAACAATAATCATTTTAAAATGATTAGGTCCCCATCTGACCATGAGCATATAATTGTTTGAATAATCTTATGGGGTCTTTTTTTTATTGTGGCATATACATGGAATGTCATCTTGATCCCCTCCTTTGATTAATATTTTACACACATTATAGTCAAAGGAAATGATATTGGTTGAATGATTTGGTTAGCTTGACTTAGCACATACCATAGCATTTGGTCTCTTTAATCATTATGCACATATAAGACCTTAGATAAGGTCGATTGCGATCATAATGTTTCAATTTTCCTTTGAGTGTGTGGTCTATCCCTCTTCTTCATAATTCAAGGGCATGTATTATATATTTCGACCTTAGACAAGCTAAAATGCAGTGATTTTAATTAAAATGGGGTCAGTCCCCTTTCTCAATGATGTCTTAACACATTCTGTGTCGGTGGCTTATAAAATAACTGTGGTCAAGTTTTCTAATGACTCTGAGTTTGCATTGAAAAGGGTAAAAATGATCTCAGGCTGTCAATCTCTATAATTAATTCATTTATTCCATTCATTCTCTGACCTTTGTTGATAAGGTAGTTGGTTGGTATTTTAGCGTGGACCGTTTGATCTATATACTTTGAAATCTCATGCGTTGATCTCTCTGGGGTTGTATTTAATTTACGAATTAATCTTGATTGGTGGTTTATGTACTTTGTGATGCTTTAGATTGCTGATTTTTAATCTTGTGGGTTAGGTTGATTAAAAACTCATCGAGCCCATATTTTTTCATTTTTCCCTATCAGGTTGTATGGAGAAGCCCTGGTGACTTTTTTCTGTGGCCTCCATTATTATGATCTTCGAGATTGATATATTTTATTTAAAAGGTTTTGGTCATTCATTTGTAGTTTTACCATGGATTCTTTCAAAAATATGGTGGCCATTTTGAATCTGAGTCTTTGAAATTACAAGCGTAGAATGTGAAAGCTTTGCATTGAATCTTTGAGAAATAAAACTCTGTGAAGTTATTTCCATTGTTGAACTGGTCAGTCCCTGGTGTTTGAAATTAGCCATAATTTCTTCCTTTTCAATTATTCCAGAGATTTTATAATCCTTCACACCTATGTTTGGCTTTTCCCTTAATTATTTATTGACGGCCAATGCTCTCGAGCTCGGATTCGGTTCTGGGTCTTCATTTCTCCTTCTTCACTTGATGTTTTCTGGAGGGTTTGGACAAACTTGACCAAAACTATGGGTTATTTTCTCTATCCTAATTATCTCTAAAAAACTTAGCAAACATTTAATGGTCGTAGAAGAATAATCATTTCCTGGGTCTGTGCTTGCATATTTTGTATCATGGCTTAAAATATTACTTTGTAGTCACCATTTTCTTGTTAATCGAGCTCAGTGATATTACATTTTTCTGTCTTAGTAGTCTTTATGGATCTATATTTTGAGACTATGGTTTGGAAACTTTGTGAAATCATGGGAGGTTTTTTTCTTCTAACTTGACTCTTATTTCACCAGATTGTTTCTTATTTTCAATTGCATACATTTAATGGAATCTTGGCCCTAGTTCATTGAGTGTTATACCCATATTTTCCATTTCCAAATCTAGACGCATTTGGGTATTGGTGCATTATGAGTATGGATTCCTTATTTGATTATAGCTCAAACTTCGTTTATTTTGTTGTGAAAATTGTATGCTTTCTTTTATAACTTGAAAATTGTCCTTTAGAAATTGAAGAGCTCTGTTTTCTTTTACCACTCCTTTTTGCATGAGTTGTGATTTATACATATTTTTACATCTTACCCAACTACTGGGTTTGCATTTTCTTGTTGGCCTAAATGAAAATAAGACTTTTCCAAGTTTCATAAAGCGTGAAGGAATAATATATGGGCTTCTATGACATTGCACTTTGTCTTGTAATTTCTCTTTCAAGTTGGTGTCTAGAAGTACTTTCCGATTGCTATAAATTTCCTTCACTTGTATCAGCTCTTCGAAAGGATTTTAATGACATTTTACCTTTTTTTTTTTTAATTAAGCTAAATTTATAAACCTGTCATATCCATTGCTGAGATATTATCCGCTTCTGATAGAAGTTGTATACTCCTTGAGTCTAAAACTTCTAATCTTGATCCTTGATATTCAAACTCTAAGGTGATCTTCAGAAGTTGTAGCTTCTTTATTCCATTTTTAGATAGTTGGTGTTTCTCCTGTAGAAGTTACTTTGAATTGATGCTTTTAACCTTTTACAATAATGTAGTCAAATGCAAAACTATCCTCGTTTTGTATTTAAAGGAACCCACATAGATTTGCAATAATGGAACATAATGGTCTCAATAAAATTTCCTCAATATAGATTTGGGACTGCATATTTGGTCTCTAAAAGTATGCATTGTTGATAATTTCCTTTATGGCCAAGTTGTTGTTTAACTTTATGCTATGAAAATGACATATATTTTCTCAAGATTAATTTTGAATAATTTAGAGTTTAGGAAATTGTTCTCAAATGCACTTGTGTGAATGTTGAAATTTGATTTGTAAATTACTTTCTGCTTTTGATCTGCAAATATCTGAATTCTTGTGATGACTGTATACATTTCTTCATATTGTTGTAATTTGATCAAAACACTCTTATATGTCATAGATTATGACATTTTCATATCAACAACTAGTCCTGATGAATCAAAGTGAGTAGCAGAAATATCTATTTCCTATTGGCCCAAACTCTTTGTCTATTGACATTATACCTTTTGAGAACTCCTTCTCTTGTAGCTTGAATTTTTGTTTGTACTTTCCGATTATATTTCAAGTGTGCATTTCATTTCATAAATATGCATAATAAAGAAGATGTTAGAAAACCTAGGGAAATAGTTTCTCCTTTTCTTATTTTATTGAATCTCCTTTGTTAATAAGATTCTGAAAGTGACATTCTGCTCATTGATCTATGTTCCCCATGCATTAAAAAATTAAGAATTTTGTTGCTTATATTGGTGCTTATCATGCACCCCCTTTTGAAAACTGTGCATTATTGGATTCTCTGCTCTTTCGACGGAAAAATTCGATGTTGAGTACTGAGAGCTTATAAGAAACATATGGCAATTGTACTTTGAAAATTGTTTTGTTTGCGGATTGATCTTGAAATCTACATCAAAAATAATGGCAGAAGGGATATGTTGTTGGACTTTTTATTCTTTAAGTCATTCAAGCATCTAGGCTTATAATTGTTCTATATTACAAATATTTTTTCTTGGATGTTCTATATTAAGAACGTGCCTTGAAATGATTTGAGGTATACTCATTGTTGACACAAATATACCCTTCATTTTCAAACCTATCACTTGATGAAGCTGGAAAATTTAGTCTTTTCTCTTTTCTGATACAATGCCATTATGACTGGGATGAGTCATTTCAATTATGTTTATTTAATTTTCTCTAGAAGAAAAGTTTATGTATCAAATTTCTCATTAAATCCTTTATGTTCTTTTATCATATTCAATTATTTAATTTAAGCATATTGTATCTTGCAAGATGCATGAATGGTTTTTATTTTCTCATTGGCTATTTCATACGTGTAGTTGTAATTATTTACTTGACTCAGTGAAGATTGTTGCAACGTATTGCATTCTTGTGATATCTTTATTCATACTTTATAATATTGAAAACCTTGCAATACTTTATGGCAGTTGTATTTTGAGAGCATGAAAATCCTTTACTTCAAAATGTGTTTCTACATATTTGAGCTTTAATAACTCTGTACATTTAGCTTGTAATATATGAATTACTTTCTCTTCATATGCTCCTTGAGATCCCTTGTCATTTTGAAACAATGCATCCTATAGATGAGTGTTTTTAAAGAAATGAATGCATAACCTTTCTGGATACTTGATGTTTGTTTCAACTTGTTGTTGCTTGAAAAATTATCCAAGTATTCTGTAATCTGTTCTTTATAATACAAAATTTTACAAATATGTATTCTGTTCTTCATGACGTAAAGTAAAGTATCAAAGATGAATTATTCCTTATTATTGTTAAAACTTATTGAATATACATCTGTAGCGCTTGTGGTTTCTAAGAAGCTCCTTATTCTTTTACTTGAATTAGATCTCGAATAATTACATCCTTCGTATTTAGTTTTGTGCTTTGTTGTTGTTTCTTCATTCCATACTTAGAAGATGTAATTGTACTTTTGTATCTTGAAGATTCTAACAGTCATTCAAGAATCTTCTTTTGCAGCCCTTGAATTCTACTTATGTCATTGAAATGAAATATGTACCTGATTATAACATAATTTTACAACATACCTTTTTTTTCTTCTGTTGCAATTTGTACCTACACACTTAAGAATTTTTTTAGAAAATAATTAGGCATTTTGGCCTCCTTTATGTTCCATTGTTTATTTTCTTTCTTCTTCCATTTTTGTATGATTCTAGGAATCTTATGTGCTACTGCAAGATACTACTTTCTAATATTTGCATATGTTACCCTGATGTACCTTATACTTTTGATCTTAACTTTTGACATCTTTTATAAGAGACACATGAAATATGATAATTTTAAGTATAGTAACATAACTTAAAAGAGAAGATGAAAGTCAAAAGATAGATCTAAAGCAATAAATACCAAATGCAAAACCCAAGGTAATAATCGGGTTCCTTATTCATTCCTTTTCTTCTAGTTGTATACTAATGTGTCTCTTATTTTAGTAGTTGTAAGTAACATCCCGTTGTGTGGGAAACATTGAATTTCCTTGATAAATAAATGATATTATTTATGTAATTGAGTTGTGTACTTCATTTTACTTTCAAATTTTATGATATGTAATGATTGTACAATGAATTAAACAACTCAATACATATTTAATAACACTTAATAATAGGAAATGATCAAATTGAAAATACATGTAACTTAAAAATGAACTCTCAGCAATGCAAACAAAAACTACATTTGTTGTTTTTGAGTCCAACTTCAAAGGTAAGCCCTTATCTCCGCCTTCCTTAAGTTTGTGCTTTGTTTCTTTAGAGCTTTGTGCATCTTTAAGGAAGTTCATTATGAGATATAAGCATATCTGAGGTGTTGTGTTCTGAACAACACACATACCCGCATTTTTTCCTTATTGATTCACTTAACTCGCAAAAAAAAATTAATTGTAAATGCCCTCTTAGGTAGGTTCATTCATCAACCCTTTCCATAAAAAAAAAAAGAGTTTCAAGTTGCCAATTTTTGAACAAGTGTAAAAATTGTAAACATCTCTGGCGATCCTATGGGGAAATCTACCTCGCTAACTTGAAGACTAGTTCCTTTCTCTATTCTATTGGGCATGGAGTTAAAGCATATAACCAAAATCTACCTTTTTCCAAAAAATTGACCTTTACGAAAAGCAAACTAAAGTTGGGAAAGGATATCGTAAACTAGATCACATACATAAATGCACTTATTAAATTGAAAAAACATTGCAATTTGCATGAACCGCACTTATTGAAAGGGAAATCATAGTCTATATTCGAAATGGGTGTGTACTGAAAACATTTGCAACTATAGAATATCAAATCCAAATCATGCGAGATATGGATCTAACAATCCCCAAAAAATATACGAAATGGAACTATAAACAATAATAATCCAAATCACACAAAATAACACACACATAACACAACATGTATCGTCAGTCACCCCATGTGGGTTACGTCCACCAAAGATAGAGATCTCATAAATATAATAAAATAAGAGATTACAAAACAAGCTGTTTTGCATAAGAGTACATCTATCTAGACAAGAGTATCTCTTCCTCTCATATCTCCAATCAGATTTTCCTAAGTACACTAAACCATGCCTCCATACCACCACATGTGTCTCCTCCATATCTCTAACTGGATCTTCCCAGTGCACTATAATTGTTCCACTAAAACACCACACAAATCTCAAATACCTCAAGCTACCCTACATCTACAACCGTGTGTAGCCAAGCTCTTATTGTATTGTGAATCTACAAACAAGACCTCTAGAAGGGTCTACCAATGTGCAACCGTAACCATGCACCAAGAAGTAAGTCTCTCCTCCATCACTACATCAACCTATGAAAACATGAAGACAACTTCCTCTACAATACTAGATTCATATGGATCAATAATACATCATGATCTCATGGATCTATAATACAATATTTCACAACATGTGGATCTACAAGAATGAGAAATAACAAGATCTCACAACAACTTTGTTGATCTAACAATAAGAAAATGTTGATTCGTAATCACAACACCCCCGAATGTCTGAACTTGATGCATTAAAACTCTCAAAGTGTGATTACATAACATGGATCTTTTCCAAAATTGTGTGACTTTGCACTCGGGAAACTCGTAGGTGAAGGTGGTTCTTATTCCTCCGTTCGAATGCACACATTCAAATTATAGAGGATCTACTCTAACTTACCAAGGAGATAAGGTTGAAAAGATGTAAGAAAATAAACCTAAACTAAGAATGGTGATTCACCAAAGGAATGCTGAAAATTTTCTTTTCCTTTAAACAAAAACCATGAAATGTAATACAAACACCATACATAGATAACCAAGATTGCAAAGGTGAGAGATCGTAGAGATGCAATGAACACAAGAGAGGGTTGAAAATCATCCACATACATGTATTATTAATCCAAAAATATGATATAGTACAACTGCGATGGCCAAGATGAAAGATTTTTATTATAGTTTTGATGGGAGGTTTTATCTCCACAAATCCAATTACATACGGGAGAAGAAGGGAGGGTACAAAGCCAAATCATCCAACCTCTAGAAAAATTTCGCTCCTTACAATATATAGGAAGAATGAGAGAAGGATATGAGAAGAATTGGAATTCTTTCTTTAACCACCTGAGAACGCATTAAATTCTCCTGCAACAATGATGGGTGCCATGAAAAAACCCATACCTCCATGTATTGTCCCTTAGTGGGAAAGAAAGGAAACACATATCTCCATTATTGTGGTAGGTGAGAAGCATGATACACTATAAAATGGCGGACTATATTTTTTATTTTTACTAAGTTAGTCCTACTCAAATTAATATATCTAGTAGTATACGAAGAGATCTTTCCAAAAGTATTTTCTTGTGCAAATCCGAGCTTCCAAATCAAAAGTTATGTCCATCTCGAAGGTTGAGGTGTCATTGTACAAAAATGTTGGGTGGTTGGCTTTGTCATTTTTTGAGTCTCAAACACATACGAACCTTTGAAATCCTAAAATTCAGAATTTCGAGACATTTCCATTTCAAAGATTGAAACATTGTTCATCCACCAACTTTTCTTGAGAGTTCCGAAAGTCCAATGCACAGAACCACCGCATGACCCTAAAACCGTAGAAGTAAAAATTTTAGAGTTTCAAGGTTTCATATTTTGGGATTTTTGCTCTCATTGAGATCCTCGAAACCCCAAAACTCAAAAGTATGAATTTTAAGACTTTCGGAGTTTCAAACTTTTTCACCGTTCATCACCCAAATATCCTCGAGAGTTCGAAACTCAAACACGAAATCCTCAAACTCCACAACCCAAAACTGTCACCACATTTACCTTGAAAGCTATGTTCACTTCTCAAATCAAACCCCTTTTGGGATTCAAACTTTCAGTATTTTCGTACATTTTTTGTCACTTTTCCAACTTTTCCTCCGCAGACAATCCAATACCCTAAATCCTGAACCTTTGAAATTTTGAAACCTTAAAGTCTGAAATTTTAGAGTTTCAAAGTTTTAGAATTGGGCTTTTGCTCTCACCGAGATCATCAAAATTATGAATTTTAGACTTTCGAGTTTAAGAACTTTTCTTCCATTTTTTCAACTTCATGCTCTAAGATCTCTAAAACCCCAAAACTTGAAAGCCTGAAATTTTATACTTTCAAAGTTTTGGGTTTCAACATTTGACTCGACGAGATCTCAGAAAAGCTCTACCTTGAAGTCTGAAACCTGAATTTTGGACTTCTTCCTTTCCCAAAATCTCTGCTACTTGCTTAGGTATGCTTTAACCTTTTGGACTAAATCTGAAATGCAAGCTCTCTTGATGGATCAAATCCTCCATTTTCTTTGCATGCAAGTTCTTGTTTGTCCAATTTTTCCTAAGGGGAAAAAATGGATAACATAAACACTAAGTGCTTTTCATACTATGCAAGCCATTACATGAGGCTAAATAATACAAAGGAAATACAGTAAAATATAATACCATCTTCTCACCAATGATAGTGTACTTACACTTTCCTTCTATTTAGGTTCTCTCTATGAAAGCTATTGTCTTCATGTAATCTATTTTTCTTTTCTTCTTCTTCTTCATCTTTTCATCCAAGGATGGCTCAATTCTCGTTTTCTTATTCCTTATGTTCTAACCCTAGTTTTCTAGCTTATATAAGCTTAGACAAACTTAGGGCACCTTAGCTATGCATTTACAACCTTTAAATCAACTTTTAAAAAAGATAGATTAAATTCCCATGAGTTAAATATAAACTTTCACACACAGTCACCGTGGCGCTTACCCCGAGCGGTGTCAAATTCCTTGATGTTGACCAGCATTGATTACCCTTTTACCGATGTCGGTTACCTAAAATTTACTAACACTTTGGTTACCCTTTGATTGGCAATGATTACTAAGTAAACCAACAAGGTGTAAATCATGCTAACTATGAAGCAATTCAACTCCACAATCCTAACACTCTAACCAAACACCGTAATATTTTCAATAATAGTTTTTAAGAAACATACCATTTACATGAATGGAAATTTCCTCTCCATTCAGCGTTGAAAGCTGAAATTTATTATGCTCTTTCCAAGCTGAAATCATGTAAGGACCACTCCATATTGTATCAAACTTCGTGTGGTTTCCTAGATTTACATGATCAACATCCCATTTCAACATGGTGTCTCCTTCATTAAAGACTTTGAACTAATCCTTTTTATCAAATGTCATCTTGATCTTTGTTTGATTCTTTTTCATGTTTAGATGAGCTTGATCACTTATCTCTTGCGCTTCCATTAATTATGCATAACGAACCTGCATTGGTTCATTCTTAAGTAATTCCATTTTATGTAGTAAATCCAATGTGGGAAACTCAACTAAAATAGGCATTCTTGCCTCATGTCCATAAACAAGTTTGTACGATGAATTTTCAGGTTTATCTCTAGTCACTCTATCATTGAAAGTGTTGAATTTAACATCGAGATACCAAACTCTTTGGTTGTCCTTGAGTGTTTTTTTGATGATCCTCAAAATATTTTTGTTAGTAGTTTCAGCTAATTCCTTACCTTGTGGATAATAATTAGATGAAGTATTCAAATATATACTATGTTGGACATCTCAATCATTACGTTTTGACCTTTGAGAAACACTAATACATTATCTGAAATGATAGTTGTTGGAACACCAAATCTACAAATTATACTTTCGTAAAATGACAAAATTGAAGTCTCATTAGCTTCTTTCAATGTTACTTCTTTAGTCCAACGTTTGAAGTATTTTTGGTAGTAAATATCCATTTCGGTCCTTGTGATGTAGGTGGATTTATCATGCCAACGAAGTCAAAATCCCACCGCATGAAAGGATGATCCACCAAATAGGCTATAAAGGCAGCAAAGGAAAACATTTTTTTAACAAAGAATGCACATTTCTTACACTTTTTAATCCATTCAAAGTAGTCCTTGAATATGTTGGGCCAACAATAACCATATTTCATAATTTTTAAGGTTGTAGTACATGCTGAGAAGTGACCCCATGCTTTGGTCCTTCATGAAACTCGGATAATAATTGTTTCACTTTATCATAATCAATACATCATAGCAAAATTTCATTTATATCCCTTTTGAACAACACACCATCAATGAAAACATAAGGTATAGCTTGTAATCTAAAATATATTTATTTATTCTTGTCCATACCTTCTAGATAAGTATCGTGTTGTAAAGTAATTAATCAAATCAGTCATCCAACTTGATCCTTGAACCTTTGGATTGAGTTCTGAGTTGCTGATTTTTAGGTTGTAATAAAATTTCTGATTGTTGATCCATGATTTCAGCATTTTATAAATGAATTTTCTGATTCTACAGCCTGTTGTTTTTCCATATCAGCAATCAGATGTTCACATAATCCTTTTCCTTAGAATTTTTTTACAACACGGATGTCAACATCATAATCCATAACCTTTGTAATCCAACCTGCTCTCTTCTCATTCAGTTCTTTGTTCAACAAGAATGCTTTAACACTTGGATGAGAGACTAAAACATGTATCTTATTATTGGAAAACATGTACTTGAAATTATTTAGTCCTCTAACTACAAAAAGTACTTATTTTTCAAGAAAAGTGTACCTTGTCTCATAGTCATGTAAAATCTACCCAAAGAAAGCAATTGGTTGCTCAATATTTTCATCATTAACCTAAGTTAATATGGCTAAAATGGTTTTAGCTCCTACAAGTGCATACATCGTGAAATACTTATCAAAATTAGGATTTTCCAAGGTAGGAGCTTGTGAAATAGCTGATTTAATAGCTTCAAATCCTTTTCTTCCTTCATTAGTCTAAGAGAAATTTTTATCTTTCTTTAAAATAGTTGTTAATGGCTTAACCAATGCTTTGTAAAATTTTGAACAAATCTTCTAACAACGTTGATTTTCCAAGAAAAAAATTGTAATGATTTCTTATGATGAGGTAAGGATAGTTGTGCAATCGCTTCAATTCTGAAAGGATCAATAGCTAAACCTTGCCTAGAAATAATATGGCCAAGTAATTTACCTTGATGGATTGAAAAGATAGACTTTTTGGGATTCAATGATGTGCCAAATTTCCTATGAAGTTGAAAAGTTTTCCTTAAATGCATAAGGTGGTCATCAAAATTATTTGAAAATATAGTAACATCATCTAAATAAACCATAAATAAACCAAGATGCATTTATTTAATAGGATATGAAAATCCATGTCCATTGCACGTTGAAATGTTGCACCAACATTAGAAAGTCCAAAAGGCATTATTTTGTAAGCATAAGTACCCTACTTTGTGGTGAAGGTTGTTTTGTATCTGTCTTCTTCATTCATAAGAATTTGATTATATCCACTTTGTAACCATCTAACAAGGACAACCTATCTAAACCTGAAATTGTTCTTAAAATATGATCCATGTTGGGTAGCAGATAATGATCTTTTAATGAAGCTTTGTTAAGATATCTAAAGTCCACGCATACCCATATTTCACTATTATTTTTCAAACATGCACAAGATTAGCTACCTAATTTGAATGCTTAAATGGAAAGATAATACTAGAATCAATCATCTTGGATAAATCTTTTTCATCAAGTTTTCAATCTTAGGATTTACATGTCTTTATTTCTACCTAACTGGTTTGGAATTTAGCTACTAATCTACGGTATGATGAGCTAAACTAGGGTCAAATCCTCTAAAATCTTGTTATTTCCAAGTAAAAACATCCTTAAAATATTTGCATAAATTAATGAAAGATGTTTTTTCATATAAAGAGAATACCTTTCCGATAAATAACTTCTTTTCATCATCAACTAAGATCTCTTTGTAGTTGTCTATGTAAGTCGATATCTTTCCTTTATCCTTTCTCAGTTGATCATGTGAACTGAAATTATCCTCTAATGTCACTAGCCCTTAAGGAAGCTTGTTTTTCTTCATTTTTACAATTTGATCACCATATAAGTGCTGCATTTTTTCTTGATTAACTGTAGAAAATTTTGCATCTTCTTGAGAAATCTGCAGATTTTTTCATCATCTCCGAAAACTTGCAGTTTTCTTCATTATCAAGAACTAAAGGTCTAATAATCAGCTTTATATGTGGCTTTATTTTTTGTTTTCAATATGTTCTAGCACTTCAAAACTAGCACCAATTGCTGCAAGTTTTTCTGCATGTTTGTTTTCAGCTCTTGGAATAGATTACATATTAATAGCCTCAAAATCATCCATTAAGTTTGAAACTCTATGCTTGTAAGATTTCAACAATGAATTCTTACAAACATTAAATTTTTACTTGATTAATCACTAACTCTGAATCACCAAAAACTTGTAACATGCTGATACCTCTTTTTCTGGCCCATTGTAGGCCATGAATTAATGCTTCATATTCATACATTACAAGTACATGAAAATTGTAGACTTAGAGATGAAAAATACCTTTCATTCGAAGGAGAAGTAAGCATCAAACCTGCACCTTGTCCTTTTTTTTCTTTTCTCCATCAAAATGAAGCTTCCATAAGCCTTCTAATGTTTTTTTGTTTTGGACAACAAGGAATAGGTGCATTTTCTTCATGTAAACAATAAACACCAAATAAATATTCTTCTACTTCCTTGAAGGGATCATAAGCATGTTCTTCTTGAGTTTTTCATCCATAAATAGATTAGAAACACCATCTAATGCAGAAATATGTGTTGTGACATCAAAATCAATCTAATCTATGGTTGCATAATTTTCTACAACATTTGAAGCATGAGGTTCAATATGAAATCTAGCCAAAGGATCTGAATTGATTGTAAATTTAGTTCCATACCTTGTAGTGAAGAAAAAATGACCAATCTAAAGAAAGATAACCTCCTATCTTTGTTGTAAAATCTCTTGATAAACATAAAGAAAAGTAGGGAGGTAAATCTACAATTGTTACATCTTGAAGAATAGAAACATTTGGACAAACATGTAACATTACCTCCAATTTTTAATGACACCAACTATGTTAGTTTTTGTCCCATCTAGCTACAACACACTCTTCTCTGTAGTTCATACTACAGGCCTAACTTTTTTACATTTACTTTAGGCATTATTGTGTTGCTTTGCACACTATCAACCATGTAGTTATGAACTAAATGATATCCAATAATAAAATATAGATAAAATGGTGGTGGATTTTTAATATCATGAGCATTTATAAACTTTTGTACCATCCATTTAACCTCTTTCATGCAATATTTCTCAATTGTACCAAGAACCATATTAGCTTTCTAAGCTTCCTTTTCTATGGTTTTGAAGAAATCTCAACTTAACAAGCTCATGAACAAGTAGCTCTTGTTGTCCTGGAATACTCAAAGCATCCCATAATGAAATATTAATATTATGTTTTTTCATTACCTCAAAATATTAAAAGAAGCAAAAATATTTAGAAAAATATTCTACATTTTTAGCATAAGCTTTAGAAAAAAATGACTCTGCTTCAACAACTTTTGAAATATGAGGTATGAATAATCTTCTAGGATCAGGTTGCAATTGTTTTTTTTACTCTTTAGGGGCTAAACTACTTGGTGTTTTTTTGAAGGAACAACATGAGTTGTTTTATTTTTGACTTGCATTTGCTGATTTATCAAGAATCGTAGGTAAAACAAGTCCTTTTTACTTTTTTCTTTATCTTGAGACCTTTTTGATACCTAGTAACTCAATATAAAATATTCTTCTCCAAAACTAACTAATTTTTGTTTAGGTGATTTCTGATTCTGAGCATCTTACTACCCACCCTCCATTTAAGGCATGAATAATGCTTCGATTGAGGTTGTGCAACAAGGCTTATATTCAAGAATGAATTTGAAAAATTAACAACTAAATGAGGTTGATACAAGGTAAACACCACTCTTCTGAAGCCATGTTGACTAGAACAAGAGTTAGATGAACTAGGAGCTTTAGGATCAAATTTCCTTTGTTGATAAGGTTGCCTATAATTCTTATTTTTCATGAGGCTACCTATTGCTTATTTTTTTCATAATTATTTTGATAAGGCCTCTAGGCTAAGATAGCTAGTTTATTCTCAATTGATGTTAATTTTTTTCCCATAGTCTGCAAGGCCTTAAATACATCATTTGATGGTGTTGTAACAACATGCTCTATTATGGTAATAGGTTGTGGTATAGGTGCCAAATCTGCCATAAGAGGCATAGAAGGTCTTGGGGCTAATTTTCTAGCTTGAATGAGGTTATTTTCAACCCTAATAAAATATCATAAGTTGTTGGGAGTGTAGTTCCTCCCATAGAATGTATCATGGCTGAAATGTCACTATTTAAATCTCTAAGATAGTATAAAAATGCATGATCATCTTGAGGCTTAACATTGGCTGGAATTCTTTCCCAAGTTCTAGCAAATATGATATTAAAACTAGCCATAAATTCATGAGGATCTTTTGATTGTAGACAATTGTTCTATGAGAGATAAATGATCATAATTGTCTTGAAATTTCTTAAGTAATTGATCCCTAATTCATCCCAAGTTTTATGCTCCCTATTGGTAAAGTTTTGTACCATTGCAAATCTTGTCCTTTAAATGATGTAGCTAAGAGTCTTAAGGCTACATCTTCATGAGTTACATTATGGACTGCACAAAGGGCTGCAATGTCTTTAATATGCTCAATAGGGGTAATCTATTTTCACCAATAAATGAAGGTAAACCTTTCAAGGCAGAAACAAATATATCATGATAGACTTGAATTACTAAAGGGTAACATTAGTAAAGGTCAAAAAATTTCTAGGTGGTGGTGGTGGTTGAGCCATTAGAATAACAAGGATTTGAATAACAAGATTAACACATGGTGAAGGAAGGGGAGGAGGGTTTCCAAATATGCCTGTTATAAGGTAAGGTATTTCCAAATCTTCTTCTTCTTACAAAATTTAAAGGTAATGAAATAAAATTAGTAGGAAGTCCTCTTACCGATGATCTTGTAGTCACTTTAGGCATGGAACATGCTACAAAACTGGTTTGAAATCAGCCTTACGGAGTCGCAAAATAATTTATTTTGATTTTCAATGGATTTCTACAACTTTGTTCTTCCAAAAGTGATTTTATTTCACTATAAATCTATTGTAAATTCCCTAATCTGCTGATCTGATCCATGTCCCACAGGCGTGACAAAAATTGTTATCTCTCAGAAGTGCACCCTTGTTGAGAGATGACAATAGGGATTCTAAGCTTTCCTTATCTCTCACTTCTATAGATACAATGGAAACACCTTAGGTATATGGGTATACCTATTATTGAGGTGAGTCTCTGGTATCAAGTTTGGTTCCTTATTGATGTATCCTAAACTATTTTTTTTTGAGGGTTTTGAGGGTAAAAATATTGTTGTAATTGAATTGAAAATGGGGTGATACACCAAATTTATTAAGGGCTTTGACTGATTACATGCACAATAAAATTGAGAACAAATTATGAAAGCACGAACCAATGGGTTTCAGTTTGATCCTAAGGAAAACACTTGTATGTTGAGGAATAAATCAAAAACACAAAAGCTAACATGCACACTAAGACTTGTATAGAAAGTACCAAATTTGTAGCAAGGTAAGATAATTAATCAGGGAATTAACATTCACAAGAATTAATGGAAAGATACACACCACTTGTAAATAATTGGAAAGGCAATAATTGGTTCTCATTCAAGGGTAAAAATTGGCAAAAATATGCTTCAACACTCATGTGTCAAAAATTCCTCCTTGTGCCTTGTTAGTGCACACAATATATACAAAAATACTTCACCTAACCCCTCCTAAAAATAGACTATAGTCTATACTCACCCATGCATGTTAATTTTACCCCTTTATCATGAATAAATAAAGGAATAAAAATAGACATGCTTTGATTACAATGAGACATTAATAGCCTTAGTTACAAAAATACACTTAGTCAAAGTGTAGTTGATTGTTCTATTTTTAATGCAATTAAAATACTTGGGTGAATATTTTTGGCTAATATTAGCCTTTTGCTTGACTTTATTCAAGTCTTCTCCAATATGCATGTAATTATTTGCTTTATCTTGTAGGAGAATAATTAATTTAATATCTGATGTGACACTTTGAAAATTCATCCACTTGCAAAGGTAAATTTGTCTTCTTCTCTGTTTGTCCTATAGTGATCACATGCAAAATAATACTCTTGTGTGTGAGAAAAATAATTCCCTTCATCTTCAATACTTAGAAAAATAATCTTCCCACTATGGGGACACCTCCATTCAGCATCAAATAATACCTTTATTTTGTGAAAAATAAGGTAATAGTTTGGATTATGATACTTTTGATTACTTTGACCCCTTTTTAAGGTGATCATTGTTTTTAACTCATCATGGCATGCATACCATTGATGGTTCTTTTGATTATTTTGAAACATTTTTATCTTTACTTTATACTATTCAAATTTTTAGTCATAATTTGATTTTATTAATGGTAAAGTAACTTGGTCTTTCCACCCATCATCACTACCATCATTTGATAGTCACTTAACAAAAATCATTTTAAAATGATTAAACCGGTCATCTTACCATGAGAATATTTGTTTGGAATAATCTTATGTTGATCTTTTTAGTCATTGATATTTAATTCATCTTTGATCCCCTCCTTTGATTATTTTTGCACACAACCATTATAGTCAAAGGAAATGATATGGCTAGGGCTTGAATAATTTGGTGTTGAATTTAGTAACATTTTAACATGGCTTGAATCATTACACATATAATCTTTATATAAGGTAAACTTACAATCATAATGTTTCATAGTTTGGTATACTTTCGTTTGATCTTGATCGTCTCGACCAAACTTGGATGATTAATGGTTATGCATTATAGATTTCAACCAAGCTCATTTTCATTGTGAAAGTTTGGAAAAATGCAACGATACCCTAATTAAAATGGTCCCCTTTCTCACCATGTCTTGACCTGTTCGTAGCTTGAGGCTTTTAAACTAATCTTGTCTATTTTCTCGATGAATCTGAATTTGTATTGAAAAGGGTAAAAATAATCCCCGAATCGATCTGCATATCCTTCATTGATTTTTTGTTACTGGTAGTAGATTTATTCATCGACCTTTTTGCCATTTCTAGGTAGCTCACCCTTTGAGTTTCTTCTTCATTTTTTATGAGCTTTGGACCAGTTTGATCTTATACTCTTATCCGAATCTCATCCATTGATATCTTTGTGGTTTTACATCTTCGGTTAATCTTGTGGCAAAATATTTTTCTAATTCTTGATCCTTGATATTTAACTTTGAGGTGATCTTATGAAGTTGTAGCTTCCTTATTCTAGTTGTGAGATTTTTTTCTCTTCGAACACTTTGAATTATGCATTGTAATATTTTGTGATATGCATATACTCAAATTCAAAACTATCCTCATTTTGTTTCCTAGTAGAAGTATTCAAAATGACTTCGTGACTCATTTTCAATAATGGAACATAATGGTTTTAAAAACTTTTCAATATAGATATGGGTTCTTGTATTTTCTCTAAAAATATTTTAAAAATTTTATCATTTCCTTTATGGCCAAGTTGTTGTTTAAATTTTCTTCCTCTAAAAATGGCATATCTTTTCTCAAATTAATTTTGAAGAAGTTTTAGTTCTAAAATTGTTCTTGAATGCACTTGTTGTGTATGTTGAAATCTTTTGTAAATTACTTTCTTATTTTTTCTTAAAATATCTTTTTATTGTGATGACTATATTGGGTTCAAACTGCTTCATATTGTTGTAATTTTCTATCAAAACACTCTTATATGTTATACATTCTTACATATTCATATCAAAAACTAGTCTTGATTTCAGTGACTCTCTTTTCTTGTTGGCCCAAACTCTTTGTCTATTGACATTGTACCTTTTAGGAACTCCTTCTCTTATAAGCTTTATAGCTTTGAATTTTTGTTTTAGTACTTTCCAATGATATTTAAACTTTCATTTCATTTCTTGAATCTTTTCCAATCAATAAAATGTTAGAAACCCCAGGGTAAAAGAGTCTCCTTTTCTTATTTTCATATTGACTCTCCTTTATTTAAGCTTATTAAAGTGATATTCTTCTAATTAATCAATGTTCCTCATGCTTTACAAAATGAAGAATTTTTCATTCTTAGATTATGCTCATTGTTGCATCTTTTTTGAAAATTTGCATTATTAGATGCTATGCTCTTTTAATGGCACAATTTGATTATTGAGTATTGATGATCTTGTAAGAAGCATATGTTCAAGGAAATTTGGAAAATATTGTATTGTTTAAGGATTTATTTGACATTACATTTGAAAAAATGTTGCCATTCTATTTATTGATTGAGGATATGTTGTTGTACTTTGTTCTTCTTTGAGTCATTCAAGCATCTAGAATTATAAATTTTCTATATTAATAAAATGTTTTCTTGGATGTTCTATGCCTTAAAATGATTGAAATGTAATCACTAGTTACACAAATGTACCCTTTCCTTTTTAAACCTATCACTTCATGAAGCTTGAAATTTAGTCTTTTCTCTTTTATTGTTTAAATGCCATTATGACTTGGATGAGTCATTTTGTACTGATGTTTTTTTAATTTCCTCTCTAGACAAAATGAACTTTATGTATCGTTTATCATTATAGACTTTATTTCTTTATCATATTCTTTGACTTTGAGCATATCATAGCTTGCTTAGATTTGATAAATATTATTATTCTATCATATATTTCATATCTTTGTATCTTTAATTTTTAATTGACTTAGTCAAGATTGTTGCAAGTCTTTACATTCTTGTGATATATTTATTCATATTTAAAAGATTGAAATGTATAAAACATGTGCTAAATTGTATTTTCAGAATGGAAATATTTTACTTCAAAATCCATTTTTTGTTCCTTTGAGCTTTCAATAACTTTTTTATATCTATCATGTAATATTGAGTTGTTATTCTATTATCCTTGAGGTCCCTTGTCTTTCTAAAATAATGCATCCTATACGACATGATGTTTTTAAAGCAATGAATGCATAACCTTTCTAGATAATTGATATATGTTTCTTGTTTGTTGTTTCTTGAAAAATGATCCAAGAATTTACCATGAATCTATTTTCTTTATTATAGAAATTTAAAAAACATATATTTTCTTCTTCATGACCGATGTAAATCCTCGAAGATGAATTTTTTCCTTCTTCTTGTTCAAACTTATTTGTAGCTCTTTTGACTTGTGAACATGCTTCTTATTCTTTTCACTTCTAAAAATAGTTCTTTTAAAATTATATCCTTTGTGTTCATTTCTATGCTTTTCATATTTTTTCATTCCATACTTATTACGATGTACTTGTAAATTTTGTATCTTGAACATTGTGAAAGTAATTCAAGAATATTCTTTTTTGAACTCTACACCTTGAATTCTAATTATGTTATTTAAATGCACTCTATACTTGATTATTACAGAATTTTACAACATGCATTTATTGTTTTCTTATAACCTCTACTACTACACACTTAATAAAATTGTTAGAAACTAATTAGGCTTTTTGGCTTCTCTTATGTTCCATAGTTTCTTTTCTTTTTGTTTTTTCTAATTTTTCATGATTATGGGAATATTATGTGCTACTGCAAGATATTGCTTTCTCATATCTACATATGTTACTTTAATGTACCTTATAATTTTGATCTTAAGAGGTCCATTTTCCTGAAACTAGAAACACATGCATGCAGATTGAATCCTGAGCTCAAATTTGGTTTATTTTTTTTCTCTTTTTAGTTTTGTTACTCGATGGAGTGATGTATGGATTATGAAGCTCAAAAGCTGGAGCTGAAACAATAAAGACAAATGGAAAACCCAAGGCAATGATGGGTTCCTTCTTCATTCCTTTTCTTCTAGTTTTATACACATGTATCTCTTATTTCAGTAGTTGTAAGTTACATCCCACGGCTTGTGTGGGAAACATTGAATTTCCTTGATGAATAAATGATATTATTTCTATAATTGAGTTGTGTACTTCCTTTTACTTTCAGCTTTTATGATATGTAATGATTGTAAAATGAATTAAACAACTCAATAAATACTTAATAACACTTAATCATAGGAAATGATCAAATTGAAAATACTTGTAACTTAAAAATGAACTCTCAACAATGTAAAAACAACTATGTTTTTTGTTTTTGAGTCCAACTTCTCAGGTATTCCTTATCTCTACCTTCCTCAAGGTTGTGCTTTAGTTCTTCGGAGCTTCTGTGCATATTTGATGAAGGTGATTATGAGATAGCAACATATGTGAGGTGTTATGTTCTGCAACAACACACATAACTACATTTTCCTTGTTGATTCACTTAAATGAAAAACACAATTTAATTGTAAATGCCCCATATTTAGGTTCATTCATCAATGCAAAAATTGTCAACAAAAATGCATCTAAAAATGTCTGATGTACTATGACTTGGTGAGTAGTATAAGGAATGAGAGTATTAGAAAAGAGAGTAATTATCTTACTCGACAATATAGATTAGGCTAGCAAGAAATCATGAATAGAAAATTTATCCATGATGACGGGATCTGAATAAAAATGCAATAAGTGATGAAATGAGGATCCAAGATTGTTTGAATGAGTTGGGTTCACCAAATGATTTGACAAAAAAATTATTTTTAAATCATTATATTACAATGTAGCCAGCGATAAATAAAAAAATTAAGCACAAAAATACTCTAAGTAATATGATAGAATAATATGAAACCCTAGGTTCAAGATAAGGGATGAAATACTTAGATGATTTCAAAAATGAAAAAGATGTACAAAGCTGGAAAAGTGACGAAATAGGAAAGAAAAATAACACAACCAAGTGAGGATATTGTAGAAGTGTCGAATAGGCTATAATAGGGTGCTTAGGCAATCGTAGACCACTCTTGGGTGCCTATGAATACGAAGAAACTCATTAAATGATTTTTATATTGCTTCAATGTTGATGGCCTATATATCAAACTAAGTTTGCAAGATTCACCTATAACCTTGTAAATAGAAAGAGCACTTGTAAAACTGCAAAACTTGTCAAATTCTAAAAAAAAAATATATACAAATGGGGAGTCGCATTGGCTCCAAACATCACCCTCCTGAAAGAGTGAGCTTACAATCTAGGTTGTACACTACATTTCATACTACATGTAGTTCTTCATGTATGTTTGTAAAATCATGCCCAAAGTGGATCTTTTTCCAAACAAACTTGAAGAGTGAGAAGTAACTAGATTTATAAGATGTAAATAAATGTGTTCTTAGAAAAAATAACTTCCCATCTTATGAAGTGTATGAAAAATAATGTAGTCCCTTACCCTGAATGATATCTACATGGATGTTTTAATGCTCTTATGATGCGTTTGGATTCAACCTTAGGTGATAGTAGTAGATTCTTAGTTCTTGAACCTTTATTATGGTAACCTAGCTTTGTATTTATATTATTCCCTCTTATGAATTTCATAATTAACCACTAAAAGGATGACCCATAGTAAAATAATCTATCGAATGCCTATAATATTCCCAAAAGGGGGCGATAAATATAAAAAGAGGTCGAGTGCCGAGGAATAAGGGGGTACCTTACTGAGTCTTTGTTGTCTGGTTTGGTGCTGGTGTCTAGACTCACAAAAGTTGAATTATTGAAATTTAGAAAAGGCAATAGGGTGTGTAAGACCAAGAATGAAACAAAACAAAAAGCAAATATGCCAAAGATAGTGGTCAATTAGTACTTTTCATGCTTATGAATCATATTATTTGTGGTATGGGATCGGACCTAGAAATGTACCCTAAGTGCATGGTTTAGTGTTTACGGTGAGGTTGTTCCAAATTTGGAACAAGAAATATTTGATTGCATTGATTCAAAAACTCATAAGGTTCGAGACATAAATTCAAGCTTGGATGTATTTATCTTATTGAATCCATTATCATGCAACAAAATTATTTTTTTCAAAGCCCACTTCGACGAGCCTTTACCATTAAAAAAGAAGATGTGAAATCAAGTTCTATTATATCCTTAGCACCTAATACTATGAATGTGTACTCGTGATTGTGTTTGTATCATATGGATTTTAATGACATTTCACTTCAAATGATGATGAAATTCCATTATCATAAGTTCTTTTCTTCTCATTAGTCTTCTGATTCAAAATGGCAACCACTAATCCACATTCCTTTGTAGTATGTTGCTTAAATGTATATATGCATATTATCCATTATATTCAAGGACACATAAGGCTTGAATAAATAGTTTCAATGATAAAAAAATAGTTAAATTAATCAAGTTTAATCATAATTCTTTATTTATATTATACCTCTACATTTATAGATGTTTTAACATGGTCTTCTTCTTTTTTGTCACGCATTTCCCGTGGTTGCCTCATGTTCAATATTGGTATTTATCCAATTCCATGAGCATCTATTTGGCAATTTTATTTTATGGCATGCATAAAGTCCTCTATTAGTGTTTTGACCATGTCTATTAGATATATCATCCCATGTCTTCTCATCTTCTATTTTCTTTTTCATCATACTTCGGTAGATTTTTTAGCCACTATTGAACTCAAAGTTAAGGATATAATTTGGACACGAAATTTGTACTATGAAGGGTTTCCCTTCAGGTGTTGAACATGATTTTCTCGTTAGTGATTTATATTTTAATTTTCATATGGGGAGAAAAATGCTTCAATCAAAGTTCTTGGTGGTAGAATTATAATCCTAGCCACTTGGATGTAAATGGCATATCAGATAGTGACTTACATATTGAGTTTAAGAAAGATGTTGAGGTAGATTGTGAGAATAGGGAAGTGCTTCTTCTTATACATAAGGAAAAAATGCAACAAATTCTTCAAAGTTTAGTGCATGCGGTGGATTTGGAAAAGGAATGGATCCCCTTCCTCTTGCTTCATCAGCTTGAATGATCATATAGAATTTATGTTTCTAATACATGATATTGAAAATGAAAATCCAAGTACAAAAAGGGATTGAAAGGTTGTAAATAGGAATAATAAAGGTATAATCCTCCCCTTAAGATGCATTTGTGTTCCAATGGGAGGGATTTAAGGGATGAGCTTTATTATTTTTGTGTTGTTATTTGGATTGAATTCTCCTCTAGATGTATTGTATTCATTTCACTTTATTATTGGTAAAGGATCGCTCTATTTATCATCATTGATATATCTTGGTCTCAAATTTTGTACAAGGTAGGGTCCCCTTGGACCTCATTTACCTCTTATCAAAATTAAATATGATTTTGAAATATAATATGTACCCAGTAAGGAAAAATTATTTGTTGATACTTTGAGTAGAAAAAGAATGTGTGCAAATTATTTGTGCTTAGAAATAAGTCCATTTGAACAAGAGATAAAGGATGCATTTCTGATGGTAGTTATTTTTATGTATTATATTATGGTTTGAATAATGTAACATCAAATATGCATTTAAACAATAGACTTACTTCTTGTTTTCTTAGTGTGAATGGATTATTATATTATAAAGGTAGATTGGGTATTCCTAACCTTCCTAAATTAGGACAAAAGTTTTAACATATTATCATGATATTCTTATAGCCGGACATTCTATATTTCAAAAGACATACTTATCAATTAAAAAGAATTATTTTTGGCCTAGAATAAAGCAAGAGATTAGAAAGTATGGACAATAATGTATGACTTGTCAAAAAATCAAAATTGAACAATGTAGTAAACTTGATCAATTACAACCTTTTCTATTCCTAATTGGAAATGGGAATTAGTTAGGATGGATGTTTTTATAGGTTTACCCAAAACCAAGAATGAACATGATGTTATCCTTGTAGTGGTTGATAGATTCACTAAAATAACACATTTTCTACTAAGCAAAGTCAAAACCTTTGATTTTGATGTAGCTTATCTATTTAGTAAGGAATTTTTTCTAATGTATGGTATTCTAAAATACTAGGAACTCGTAGAGATCCTAGATTTACTTCTTTTTCTAGAGATCTTTGTTTGATGAAATGGGTGCTAGTTTGAGTTTTAGTATTACTTATCATCCAAAGTACATGGAAAATATGAAAGGATAAACAAAAATTTAGAATATATGCTTAGAATGTATACAAGTAAAAGCCTTGGAAATTGGAAGAAATATTTGCACTTGATTGAGTTATTGTACAATCAAGGTTATTTTACTACAACTAAAATGACATGTTTTGAAGAAGTTTATAGTAGGAAATTTACTACTATAATTTCGTTGTCAAACCCTGAACATAGGACTTGGTATGAAAATGATAACTTAAAAGAAATGGAAGATATTATAAATAAAGATAAAAAACATAAAAGCTACCCAAGATATGTATAAACATTGGGCTGATTTAAACAAATTTGTTAGAGAATTCTAAATAGGTGATCAAGTGTTTCTTAGAGTTAATCTTAATAGAAGTTGTTTGAAATAAGATAAATATGAAAAATTAGTTGCTTGTTATTGTGGAGGCATTGAAATTTATGAAAGAATAGGAACTCTTTCCTATAGACTTGTTTTACACCTGAACTATGTGGAATTCATAATGTGTTTCATGTAAGTTTGTTAAAAAATATGTATATTTGGAGGCACAAAATCATGCACATTAGGCATTATTTAGTCACGATCTCATACTACTATTCATATGATTTTTAGTGAAGAAAGTACTAATTAACCCAAGTCCTTTAATCATTTTACATTGTTAATTGTCGTGATTGTGCCGACCTCTGAATCTACTCGCCTAATAAGTTTTTTCCATTTAGCATCATTTTATCTTTGGTAGGGCGCTAAACCTAGTAATAGAGCACCGTAAGTGCCCTCATCCCATTTGGGATGTCTGAGCATTTTTAAACTTGCCCGCCACTTTTTGGGCACTCTCTAGATGTTTGAGATTTCTTTCTTTTTAGTGGCTAGCCTTTTTGGGGTTAATTAAATAAATTAGCACAATATAACCATATAGATGAAAATTTATGAGTCAATAATGAGGTACCAAGCACTAATCACTACTATCATCACCTAGGGATGCATCCATTAAAGGCTCCATTAGCATCCATATAGCTCCATCACAAAATACAAGGATGGTTCATCTATATCACACTTTGCATAGGAGAGAATTTTATTCTATTCCATCCACCATTTTATTATATTTCTACACATAGTTATTTCTCGCTACTTTCACAAAGTGAAATTGGAACAAGAACACCTAGGGCATGATTTTATACACACATCAAACTACATCGGGTCTCGAGATGTAGTGTAATTCTCGATTAGTAAGTCCACCATTATGGTTGTTGAGGATAGTGTGACCCTTTAATATACATATTTATTTTTAGGGCTTTCATCGTCGGTTTCTTGTTTTACGGTATTTCCTTCATCATTGATTATTAGTGACATAGTGTACATTTTAGCAACATCAATGTGAAAGGAAGTGAAGGAAGACAATCATTGAGAGATACGTCAGAGGAAGGTTGCAGAGCTTTTTCACGAGGACAAGGGTGCCCACATCTTAGACTTGAGTGCCCCATGAATCCCAATCCAGATCCTCTTGTTCTAGATCTATGCTTTCTGGAGCTTCGTGTGATCATTCTTACATTCTATTATCTGGTTTTCACTACAACGTAGTCCCAAATAGTTCTCAAATTAGATAATATTCATCTAACCCTTATTACACCTTAGGGTTTTATATTTTCATAGCTTATGTTTCTTGGGTCATTTTCTTTATTTATTTTTGTTCTCAAATATTATCTTAACATAGAACATCAACATTTTAGTTAATCATTTGGTGAACCCAAATTCCATCTTCATAGTTACGATCATCATTTTCCCTCTATTATGGCATGCGAAATGGCTCAACTTTCTGTGTCTAATTTACTTAAGATGCAACCTAATTGCCAAGTTGTTCTTAAAAAAAGTCAGTAGACACCATATATCAGCCTAAATATATGCTTTCACACACACAATAAGTCCTATATTTGATTGTTTATATGATGACCCTAGTCCTAGTGATCCTTCATCTACACAACCCCTATTCGAGTAAATTAAAGCTTTGCATTATTTATTTCAAGACAAATTTACTGATATGGAATCCACGATTACATGTCCCAAATTTGAAATTCAACATCTTAATGAATCTTTTCGGGCTCATGTTTCTTCTAACTCTTCATCTCATCCTAATTATATGTCCACTACATGTTCTCATGTTGGTGAGCCTCAATTCATATCATTACGAGCCTCTCATCTTTGAGTGCAATACTAAGCAACATGACTTTCTTACTCAACTCCTTAGTCATAAATTGATCAATTTTACACCTACTCATTACTATCCTCCTTATCAGCTAGAAAAATATCAAGGTCGTCCATATTGAAATTATCATCGAATCAATGGACATAATGACAATGATTTTTATGTGCTACAAAAATAATCAAAATTCTTAAGCCTCAAGGTTTTCTCTCATTCACTACACAAGATTTTGTTGTATTCCCACCTATTAAAAGCTGTATCCAAATGGGATCCTAAAATTTTCCTCCTACATCTAATGATCATCACACTACAAATTCTTATGTAAATTTTTCGAATCACCAAGCACCACCTATTCAATCCACTTTGAAATTACACAATATCCTTTCAAGGTTTTTCATCCATCACATCTTTCTCCTCAATCACCTATAATGATATCAAGTCAATCTAATCAAGCCCCTCTTAAGGTTGATCCTACTACTCCTCCATCAAACGTATTAGTGACATCACACGGTCATACTCAACAATCACCTCCTATAGTTAAACTTGTAATTCCACCATCTGTTATTGAACATACCTATGTTTAGTATTGGGACCTAGATGAAGCTTACTATGATGATGAACTATTTCATGGTCACACACATTTACCACCTTAGCATCCCATCACTTTTGCTAAGGAAACTACTCCTTACATTGATCCACCTATTGTCTTTTTACTACACTTCCATCGCTTACATACTTGGAGGGCATCACGCTTATCCCTCCATCCTAGAATCAACATGTGTCTCATACTCACATTCATATATATCCACTTTCTAGAGTTCACATAGTCATCTACACCACATACATCATCACTTATCGTGACACACTCTTGTGTTTTGGTTCACACTAGACTATTGAGGGCTACATACTACACATGGACCCCACACAAGATACACAATAGATGTTACACATTATGTTTCTTTACATGTCTTACATTACATGTCACATTTTCATCTTGGATCCCCAAATTACCTTACATCATAAGTGTTTCAACATTTTCTCATCTATACAACATATATCCTTTACACATAATATTAGTATTCATCACATATGTTTCATACTCCTATTTTCTATGAGTCTAGCATTACTTCCTAAATACTAAATAACTTGTACCTTAAAATATTAGGCTATCTACACATCTTGCATTATATTCTATGCATTCCATATTTACACATTTTTCTCATCACATGGTCATCTCTTGTCGTCGCACATACTACATCATATTCTACTTGATGCACTCACTACCCTATGATGCATTCAAGTTCCTTGGTCCATACTCGACTACTGAGGGTTTACCAATCAAATGGATCTTATCATGCACATGTGTTCATCACTCGATCTTCTATCATGTGAAATTTCTAGGTTAGTGAAATATGCTATAGCCTAAATTGTCACATATTCCTTCATCTTGTAGTGGTACACACTTTAGGATACATCACCACTTCCTCTATTCATCTCATCATGATATACATTTTAGGATAGATCTTCATGTGTTCATCTTTAGGTTGCATATCATCACCACACATACACATTCATCCCAAAGGCATGCACTACATGCCACACATTTTTCAACAATTTTCTTATGACAAAATCTCATTTACTTGTTCATTCTTGACTTTTGAGGTGGAAAACCAAATTAACCTCACTCGTATAGAATTCCATTCAATCGGAAGAGTATGTGGCTCCTATTATCCATCTTGCATTCAATTCCACCCATCCACATCATGTCACATATCTTGGTCACATTTACTCTTCTTTACATTTAATTGTTCATGTTTGGTTTATTACGCATGCTATATAGATCTCTTCTATGTCATTATCTTTACCATACACACATGTGTGTTCACACCTTTCTCTAGTTATGATCATTGATACTGGTCTCCTACATGCGAATGGGCATGCTTTCCTTCCACCAATCCTACAATGGTTTTGGGGGCATCCACATTCATCTCTTAATGGTGCTATTATTTCATTTTATACGTATCACTCTACATTACTTTCTTATACACGCTTTTGACATATGAGTTATCTTTAAAAATACTAATGGGTGCTTTATGTGCAAGATTTTTTTGCAAGATTACTGTTACCATTACAATTTGTCTACATGTTTGCTATTGTCTTTATCTTGTTTACTATTGTATGCGGGTCCTACTCTATGTTTGGTTGGCCATTGCGTCCTTAAATGTCTTGTGAAAATGTGAGTGATGTCCCATATTTGTAACCCACTTTGGAGGTCTATATTTATTTCTCACATGTTTACTTGTTTTCTACCTTCTACATTATTTGCATAGAATACACTTGTATTTTACATGCATACTTGTTCGTACTAGTATGTGTTTGTAGCCACTTGTTTTTGTATGCCTTAGTTTATACCAATTGAATTCTCTTCCCCCTACAGAGCATAATGTATATGGTTAATCCTCTTTTGGGGCCATATTATCCTATCTGTAACGTTGCATGCACCCCAAAAGAGGGGGGAATCATTTGGGGTTTTAAACATTACACAACGCTCTCTACAAATACAATTCAGTTCAATTTTCCATCCTTGACATTATGGTTTATAGAGCAAGTGGGTTCGGACAAGTATACGAACCTCGCAAATAATATCTTTTATAGGGAAGATCGTCCTTAGAATTTTGGGGAACATTTATCGATTAGAGGATATAGTGGATTTACTCCCTACACTACTTTGTTCAGGTGGAATCTGATTGCCCCAAAAATCAAGAAGTACAAAGATCTATTCACATATCTTAAGGGAAGTAGTTATAGGTTGGATAATAATGCATCTTTCTCCTTACACTTCTTCAAACAGGGTAGTGTGAGATCACCTAAAAAATTCACGGTACAAGATATCCTATCTATACCCTTTCTCTCATCATGGATCAGGTCCATATGTTCCTTTTAATTTTTCATACTTCCAATTATAGTCTTTTCCTATATACATGTGATTTCTACATATACATGCATATTTGACTACTTGATCATTTTATCCTTTGAGTCCATCTCGTATGATAAGAAAATAGTAAACAACAACAATAGACTACAACAAAGCCATCAAAAACAACAATAACATTTTGTATAAGCACACACCTCATACTATCATGCGGGCACGTTACACACATCGGTAGTTCCACATGCATTTCCACCCTAGGTTGACTCTCACCACTTTTTAAAAATTTTCTATGCATCTTTGGTTTCCACACTCCACTATTTTCTCATTCCATGCTTTGTTTAGTCCATCGACACACTTTCTACATCACTCTACATGGACATCAAGTACACATCTCTATCTAGTTTATGTTAGAACATTACTCGCACACCAACTTAAACTAGGGGAAAATGTAGATACTAAATCACACACTTTAGGGATTATTTAGTCCAAACCTCATACTACTCTTCATTTGGTTTGTGAGTGACGAAAGTACTAAATAACCCATGTCCTTTGGCCATTTTACTTTGTGTGTTTTTGCCACTTTTGACCTCTCGCATCTACTTTGAGAATCATTTCTTGCCATTTTTCATTGTTTTATCTCTAACTAGAGCCTCCATCCTAGTTATGGGCACCCTAGGTGCATTGGTCCCATTCGGGCACCGTAAGCCTTTGTACACTTTCCCTCCACTTTTTGGGCACTTTATATCCATTTGATCTTTCTATCTTTTTCGTGGTCAACCTTTTCGGGATTACTTATGAAATTAGAACAAGAGATCCATATAAATATAAATAAATGAGACCATAATGATGGACCAAAAACTAATCACTACTATCATCACATAAGGTTACATCATTCAAAGGCTCCATTTACATCCAACTAGCTCCATCACAAGGCACAAGGATGGTTCATCTACATCACACTACATAGTAGAGAATTTTATTCTATCTAATCCACCATTTTATTACATTTCTACACATAGTTATTGCTCACTACTTCCACAAAGTGTGACTACCACAAGATCACCTAATGCGTGATTACACACACACGTAGAACTACATTGTGTTTGAGATGTATTATCTTTGCTTAGTTAGTATGTCCACCATTGTGGCCGTTGAGAGACAGATTTGACCCCTTCATATGCATCTTTATTTTCTAGGGTTTAACTCTTGGTTTGGGGTTTTTCATGTCTTTCCTTCATCATTGATTATTATTGATGTATATTACAATTTAGCAACATCAACGCGATAGGAAGTGAAGCCAAATAATCATTCAACAACACCTCAAAGAAAGGTTATAACACTTTTTGATAGACCAAGGTGCGTAAATATCATACCAAAGTGCCCCAAGTGCCCAAGTCCTTCTCTAGGCAACCCATTTTAACCTATTATTCCATATTTATGCTTTATAGAGATTTTTTTGGTTGTTCCTACATTTTATTTATCTTGTTTTCAACTGCAATATAGTCTTGAACAATCGTTGAATCAATTAAGCTTTATCTAACCCTTCTTGCAACTTAGCGTTTCATATTTTCATAACATAGATTACTTGGGTTATTTTATTTATGCATTTATAAGTTATTTATTGTTGTTCTTAATATTATATTAAAAAGGAATATCCACATTTTAGTTAATCAATATGATGATAATCATGTTATTGATTAGAAAACCATAGTTATTGAGCAAACAATTGAATTTATAATTAGGCCTAAATTGATTTTGGAAAGAAGGACTAAACATCTTAGAAATAGAAGAATTAAAAGAGGTTAAAGTAAAATGGACCTTTTGTGATATTAAAAGTGCTACATGGGAAAGAGAAGATTTTACGAAAGAGCAATATCCCGAATTATTTAACTAATGACTTGTATTTTTTTATGTGTAATTTCATAATAGACTTGGCACTACTAAGGATAATGACCGAGAAATTTAATATGACTAAATCCTGAAGATTTAAAAGCATTAAAGCCTTGTTGAATTGAGATTATTTGTATAAAGTCATTATAACAAAATATTTATTTAATGTGGGTATGAATAAAACTAGGCATTTAGTTATGATATTGTTTGAAGGATCTTATATAGAATTGAAATAAATAATTGTAGATCCGATCAAAAGAGAAAATAATAAACACAATGAATCTTCATAATTCTCGTAACAAAAACAATACGATTATATAGATATAACATTCTGTAATTTAGGCTATAGGAGTAAATACACCTCAACGAATCTCTACCAAATATGTGAGTGGTTAAACTCACATATCCACGTATTTGTTATAGTATTTTTAATATAAAAAATTAAAACAAATTACTAACTTACCATAATAATTACTAACATAGTAATTACTCTCATAATTATTATTCACCTATATGGAGCACTAACCATTGATTTCCTAAAATTCCCCCTTAGTACAAACATGGGAGCACCTACCTTTATAGTCACACTGCTCATGATATGGTGATTTTAACAAGATAATCACAAACCTAACCAATAGTTTTGCAAATGGCTGAATATAAAACGAGAATGGTGGTTTTTCATTTGGAGTACCACAAACCACAAGGTGATGGTTTTGCAAATGGCTTACCAACAACCAAGAATTGTAGCTTTGCAATTGGTTTACAACAAACTAAAAATGAAGGTTGTCAAGTGGTTTACCTATAACAAAAACATGATGTGCTAGGTACTATTATCATCCCTCATTAATATATCACTATAGGAAATAATATAGGAAAATATGCTCACTCGGTACAAACTGAAAACTAGAAATGGAACATTGGATCATGATTACCCAAATCAATGGGAAATTTAAACTTATTCAAATAGGATCTGTTATCTCAATTTTTCCCCCAGAAAAATTAATCAAACATGACCCCGTGTAGGAAGAAATCCAAGGGACAGCTCCGTCACACAAGCCCATGTTTCAAATCCAAAGCAAACAAGTTGCAAGTGAGATCTATAATGAAGCAGCAGGGTCGAGGAAGGAGGAAAGCAGTGTCAAAGAAAACCCCGAGAGTCCGTAAGGAAATAAATGGAGAAAAATAAAATTCTTGAGATGTATGAATGATTCAGAATGAGCCCCAAAATGGACTCTACGAATGATTCGAGCGAGCTCCCAAAATGGCTAAGTATGGAAGAATCAGCGGAAGCCCCCACATGCCTCTTTCATGCATCTCCAAAGATTAAACTCAAAAGCTAGACTTGAACAAGCACCAGGCTTCAATGTGTCCTAGAGTCAAAAAAGGTGAATTTTTGGCCTTAAACAATTAAGTATAGAAAACCGGAAGAAACCTCCATGTGTTCAAAGGGAACACCTTCAAGGGTCAAAGCAAAAGGTGATTCATAGGCGAGTGCGGAGCTTTCACGTGTCTCGGGACCGAAAAAGAAATACTCGGCCATTAAAAAGTCCAAACAAGCATAAGGCCACCACGTGTCAACTCAGTAGTAATTCCAAGATGGTAGCCCAAGGTGAAAACTCAAAACTTGCACCATCTCTCCAAGTGGCCAAGGGTCAACAGAAGTCAAATGGAAAGTAGGCCCAAATTGGTTAAGTATGAAGTGTAGGCCAAAGGCATCATGTGTCTTAACGACGCACATTCAATGGTGTCACCCAAAGTGGAGACTTAAAGGAGAGAAAGGCTTCCACATGTCATCCTGACAAGATAGATCCAAAAGTGGGTTCTTACACAAGCATCAAGCCTCCACATATCCCGGGTCGGATATACGGCCCCACCAAGTGAAAGGACTTAGTAAAAACATAAAGGAACAAAGAAAAGATGTAGAAGAAGCCACGTGTCATCCCAATGCAACTTCAAAAGAAAAATTCAAAAGTGGTCCCCAAATGAATGCTAGCCTTCCACGTGACTAGATTCCAAGTCAAAGCGGGATGGCGGGTCACCGAGGTAATTTTAACTATTTGGCTTCGCTGATGCACAAGAAGCCACATGTCGAACCTATATTAAATGTGGGTCGGTAGGCCTTGCAGTGATTGTTATCGAAAATTAAAAAAATTGACCGCGAACCCGATGGTGGATTTTTGTAAAAATTAATTTCGGGCCCATGGACCAATTTTGCTAATTGGTTTTGACCATTATTGTATGCGAACATAATTCAAATATTCGAATGGATGTATCCTTCGACCCGATGCCAAAAATTTTACAAAATTGGGACCATTGGAAAGGTCGGACCTCGTCATGCCATAGAAACTTGAAACTTTAATTTTGGCAAGGTTAGGTTGGTCAAAAATGGGGAAAACATCTTCATGCCATTAATACATGATCTGATTACTCCAATAACTAGATCAAATTAGATTTGATTCGTTGTTCTTCTTTCTTCAAAGTGCCGAGCACACATGGAGCAACATTTGTGATTATGGGTGGATTTTTAGGAGCATTAATGGCCGGTAGCTAAGTTTCAAATTATTTTTCTTTCCTCTCTCCGTCTCCTCTCTATGCTGAATCTATAAAAGATGGAGTTGGGCTCATTGTAAAAGGTCAAACATTTTTATTTTGCACTCTCCTTTCTTCCCTTGTCTATAAGTGAATTTTTGAGTTTTCAAACCTCCCATTCAATTTGTCATGCAAGATTTTGCCTCTTTACCATTATAATGCATTGTATTGACTTTTGGAGCAATAATATATGTTTGTAGATGATTCTTGACCCTCTCATGTGTTTATTGTTCCCTTCTGATCTCTCATTGCGGTTTTGCTTATCTCGTGCATAAGGCGTTTACATTGCATTTTTAGGTTTGTGTTATCTTTTAAACGATTGTTTAACATTACTTTGGTGCATCACCTCGTTCGCTTAGGTTTATAATTTGCATCTTCTCAACCATGTATCCTTGGTAAGATAGAGTATATTTAGAATAGATCCTCTAAATTTTATTTGTGTGCCCCTGAGCAGAGGAATAGGAACCGTCCTTAATCAAGAGAGCTCTCTCAAATCACAATGTCCCACACCTTGAGAGATGCTCAATGTTGTGCAATCACACTAAGAGTCTAAACCCATTTGGTTGCAGATATTCGAAGTGCTATGATTTTTCACTAACGGGAACATTGTAAATGGAAGAATACTGAAAATCTGGAACATTGAATATAACAAAATCACATCGTAAAAAACTGAAAGAATAATAATGCATTGTATCAACTTTTGGAGCAATAATATATGTCTTTGGATGATTCTCAACCCTCTCATGTGTTTATTATTCCCTTCTTATCTCTCATTATAGTTTGGTTATCTATGCATGGCATTTGTATTGCATTTTTATGGTTTGTGTTAGCTTGTAAAACGAGTGTTTAACATTCCTTTGGTGCATCACCTCGTTAGCTTAGGTTTATTTTTGCATCTTCTCAACCATGTCTCCTTGGTAAGATAGAGTATATTTAGAATAGATCCTCTGTAATTTATTTGTGTGCACTTGAATAGAGGAATAGGAACCGACCTTAATCCAAAGAGCTCTCTCAACTCGCAAGGTCCTACACCTTGAGAGATGTTCCATGTTGTGTAATCACTGCGATAGTATCAACCCATTTGGTTAAAGATATTTAAGGGTCTTTGTGATTCTACACTAATAGTTTTGGCATGCCCGGTGGGACCAAGAAGTCTCCATCTTTATTGTAGTGTGATTGATGTGCACTTGTTGTAATTTTAGCTTATAAGACGCTTTGAAATTACACATCTAGCAACTCCAAAAGAATTAGAATATACTAGTTTCAACAATCCAAGCTTGTCAAGTTCATGAGAAGAATACAAACAAGGTCAAGAACCATAGAAGAGGGACTATTTGTCTATCTACACTTGTCACCAAAAATTAGTGTCACTTTCAACCTGATGGAAGTGGTCCCATAATTACAATGATTATAATCTAGAAGATAGTTTTTCAAAATCTAATCAGTCAAGATTACTTACTCATATTCGGGATTTTAGTAAAGGACTGAAAATGTTTAGGGCATATATATTGTAGTCGGTCTTTGTTTTGGGAAAGCATATAGTTGTTTTTAAAGGTTTTTGATCTTCTAAAATGAATTTTGGCCCTACCACTTCTTTAATTGGTACTAAGTTTTAAATTTCTTCCATACTTCACTTTAGTGACCATGAACCCCAAACGAGCGGAAGAGGGAGAAGAGACCAGAGGTCTCCATCTCCACCAAACAGAACCTTATCAACACCTCCTCCTAGTAGGTCATTCATTCCATCATCAAGGGTTCTCGAGGCAAATCGGTATGGCACAACCAAATCCTTATGTCAATTTCACTAGTAGTAGCCCACTCACCCTTAATGCAAAAATCCAGGTCCCACTTGCAACATTAAAGATCATCCCATATTTCACTTTGGTGAGAACCATACTTATCCTAGTGATCACATTCAATACATTGCAAATGTCTTTACAATTCATAAGATCACCGAGATGGACATTGTAGTCAAGTTACTAGCCTCTTCGCTCAAGGTTAAATCTTCACAATGGTTCAGGAGTCTAACAACAGGCTCTATTCAAACTTGGGACCATCTGTGTAGAGCTATTCACAACCAATTTGGAGAAAAGGAGATAATATATCCTTGTTGGAGCATTTGAAAACCATCAAGAGGGCTCCTAATGAGTAGCTGATAGATTTCAACTTGATTCCAAATGACATGGGACAGGGACTCCATTTCTTTGTAAGGCCCATAGATGAAGGTACTTTCTTCTATTTTGTTAGAGCTCTAAATTCTAATATTGCTTTAATGGTTCAATCAATGGGAGGAAAAACCTTACCTACACCTATAACATATCCATTAGAGATGAAATTTTTGATTCGGGTTGGAAATATCGCTCCTAGGCCACCCATGCCTCTATACCCGAACTAGGAGATCCAAGCACTAGTCGAAACCCACATTAGCTCCTATACCTACTCCTAGGAATCGGAGTTTAGTTAAGGCATCCACCTCATCTTCTATCACTTCAAAAGAGCTTCAAGAAGTTATGAAAAGATGCGAAACCTAGAGAATGAGCTAGTGGCCATCAAAAGGTAGCAAGTTTAGACTTCTAGGCCATATCAACCTCAAGCTTAGTATCGGGCTAGACCACCATTTCAGCCTAAAAATCGAACAAAAACCAAGAACAACCTCAAGTTCTTAGGCCTTTCCAATCATATGATCCAAACATAGCTTTAACATCAAGGGCCTTGGTTCCAACACAAAACAACATGTCCCAACAATATGACATGTGTTCCCCATGTAATTAGCCTCACAACCAGTCAATGTGTCTCAATAGTGCACTAAACTAGGCCTTGATGGTACAAACCATTGGTATGTCACAAGATTCCAGCCAAGAAGAAAATCAACAACAAGTAGTTTAGCAACAAGCATGTCCAAGTGAGACTACGCTTGTCAATTTGTAAGTGAAGACTTTTGTGGGATGAATCAAACACGTTCTCAAAGTGTAGTTGCCAATACATGTTCCAAGAAAAGGAATATTAGAGAGGGACAATCACCAAACTCGGGTAATCCTCAACCCTCCATTACTCCACAAGGTATTGCACTTTCGAATGCAACTCCTAATATGTAGAGTTATTCCAAGACACATTCTAAACCCACTCGGGCATCGGTTGTAAAAACCCATGCGCAAAAGAAAAATGTACCAGGAAAGGGGTATAAAAAGGATAGCTCATTTAAAATCATTGAAAAAATAAAGAAGACAAATGTGAATATTTTAATGTGAGAGTCATTGGCCATTCCGGAGACGAGAGATTTGTCGCAGACTACTATGGCCAATTGGTCAAGCTCAAATCAACCCCCTAACTAGCAAGAGAAAGTGTTTGCCAATGTAGCTCGGACTAGGGAAATCACGAAGGACAACAAGATAAGAATCAAGCCCCCTTCGTTTTATGTTTCATTGATCATTGGAGACAAATTAGTACACAATTACATGATTGATTCAGGGGAGAATAGCTCTATAATACAAAACAAATAGCCAATTAGCTAGGTCTTCAATACGAATTCATCTCCGGGGGGTAGTGCAATTGGTTGGGACAACGGTGACAACCTGTTGAGTCATCAAAGATTTGAGTTTCACAATGCATGCCTACCCCAATGTGATGTGTTTGTAGAATGTATCAGATCATACACTTGCCACCACATTTTGCATTGTGTTTTTCAAGAGACTTCACTTCTAATATTGGGGGTTATCTATCTGCTTATTGGTCCCACATGCTTTTTAGAACAAGGTATGGAGCTAAGGACACAATCATATCTGATCCCATTGTAGATTACCATAATGAGACTTATTTACCCATCCCGATCAATGGTAATTTTTCAGCCTTTGATCAAGAGGATCTCCCAAGAACTTGTGAAGAAGATACTAAGGTTGGGTGTATCCCAAACTTGACCTTCAACAATTGGGAAAACAAGAGGCATGCTTTTGACCCCTATAAAGAGATGGAGGAATCTGAGCTAGGAGTCTACTATTTACATGGGGAGAATCATCCTCTTCCTAATATAATTAAGCTAGACCACAGAGATGATAATGAGGTATGGAAATTGTTCTTTGATGGGTCAAGAACTAGACAAGGAATCAGATGAGGAGCTATGCTTATTTTTCCCAAGGTATGAAATATTACTCAGCTTTCCATTTCCAATTTTTATGTTCAAATAATACAATAGAACATGAGGCTTTGGTCCATGGACTACATTGGGCAAGGAAAAGAGGAGTCAAGAACTTGCAAGTGTTTGGCAACAGTGAACTAGTTGCTAATCAAATCCAAGGATAAAATGATGCCAAGAATGATCTATTAAAGAGCTACAAGAATTGGGTATGGGATCTCATCGAGCACTTTGAAGCATTCAACATCAATTCCATCCCGAGAAAGAAGAATGAATTGGTAGATAAATTGGCAATAATTAGGGCAACATTTGATATGGTAGAGAATATCAAGAGTGATAAGTCTCACCCCATATCAAAATGGTTGTGATACCTGTTGTCCTGATAATAACACAAGTTGGTAGGTTTTTAAGATGGATCAGCAAATTGTCAACTTCCTACAAGAAGAAGTTGAGTTCTCCTCCAGGAACCAAGACAAACTGGAGTAGTAGTATGGTGATCAAGTGGTGCAGCTGAGGACCAACAAAATACCAAAGTGTATTGTCACTTTGGAATCAATCTTCAACCCAAATGACCAATTCTGAAAGAAGAAGGTTAATATTCAAGTAAAAGGTGTAGATTCAAAGTGCCCATTTTCATAGAAGAAGGAAAAACGTTGCAAATTGGCATGGTAAGCACTCAACAAGACAAATATGAGTTTATTCAACTTTGTTAAGAATTCCTACATGGCTTTTCCTAGACCAACAAAGATTTAAGAGGCTTCACCTAAAGTTGGCACAACACACAATCGAGTTGAATCAAATATCTAATCCTTTGAGACGAAGCAAAGCCCAGTGAACCCTCATATAGAGCCTCTTATGAGAAAAGAGTTGAATAAGATTATTGAGGCCATCATCTTCCCTATCAAGCACTCAAGTTGGGTTGCAAAATTGGTGCCTGTGAGGAAAATAAGCGAGGAAATCAGGCTTGTGTGTGGACTTTTGTGATCTAAAATGGTCATCACTTTGAAAGATCACTACCCACTTCCATCAATAGAACGGATGCTACAGGTTGAAGCTGGCTTTGAGAGGTTTTCATTGCTAGATGGATACTCGAAGCTATAACCAAAAAATGGTGAAAGAGGAAGACTAGTTCAAGATGGATTTCACCACCGAATGGGGTACATATGCTTATAAAAATATGTCATTTGGAATATGAAATACCAGAGGAAAATTTCAGAGAACTATGGACATGGCATTCCAAGGCTTGATCAATAATATAGTTACTGTGTATCTAGATGATATCACTTTGTTTTCTCAAAAAATGCTCTAGACCAACTCTTCCACCTGATGCAAGTATTTCAGAGACGTAGAAGGTGTAAAGTGTCCTTAAACCCAAAGAAATGTGTATTCTTGGCACATGAGGGTAAATTTTTGGGCCACATTGTCTCTAGAGAAGGGTTAGCAATTGATCCTAAAAGAGTTGAAGCCATCCAGACACTTCCATTGCCACAACATAAAAAGTCTCTCCAAAGCTTCTTGGGGAGGATAAACTTTGTTCACAAGTTTGTACCTAATTTTGACTCTCATGTGAATCCTTTAACAATGATGTTAAAGAAGAGTCTTGCATTTAAATGGACAATATAAGGCAAAGAGATTTTTGAGGCCATCAAGCTTGCAATATCACAAGCCCCAACTCTCATTAACCCAAACTTCTCAAAATACTTCATGTTGTATGCTTTTGGAGGGTCAAACACCATCTTAGCCATCTTGGTACAACCAAACAAGGAAGGTTCAGAACATCCCATAGCCTTCTTCAGTCATAAGTTATAGGAATACAAGGTAAAGTACTCTTTCATTGAAAAACATGTCCTTCTTGTTATTAGGAGTGTGAACAAGTTCAGAAATTTGGTCTCAAACAATAAGATTCAACTGCTAGTATCTCATGTCTTTGGTGTCAAAGATTTTCTCCGAACAATGACTTGAATGAGAAGAGAGCGGAGTTAGATCAATAGAGTAATGGAATGTGACATTGAGATCAAGGTGACCCGGTCATTTCATGGAAAGGGTCTATGTGAACAAATCGCTTCCAAGAAACAAATTAACTCGGTGGATAAAGAAGAGGTTGTCCTTCTATTACGAGAATTATCAAGAGTAACCAGCTAATGATGCACCTATTCTATGTTGGACCTAATCCTTGGTGCATTATCTCCGAAGGTTTGTGCCCTCTGGAATGGAATAAATCAAAAAGGAGATGCTTCCAACTACAAGCCATCCCATATGTGCCTGTTGGCGGATTCTTTTCAAAAGGATATCAATAGTGTCCTATTGAGGTTCATTGGGATAGGCAAAATTGAGAGAGTGTTGCATGAGTTTCATGATGGAGAAGGAGGAGGTCATTTCTCTCCTCGAGTAACATCTCTTAATATCATGAAAGTTAGTTATTATTGGCCTACGGTGTTCGAGAACTCGCTACTCATGGATCGGGAACTACAAGAAGTGTGCATTCTTTACGGAAAAGAGAAGTTAACAGCCGTACCCTTCATCCAATTTTAGTGGATCAACCATTCATGCAATGGGGACTAGACTTCATTGGGGTGATTAACCCAAACTCAAGCCGAGGCCACAAGTGGATACTTACAAATTTAACAGACTACTTCACCAAGTGGACTGAGGCAATGGTAGTAAAAGAAGTAAATGAATCCAACATCTTGGATTTCTATGAAGGAGTAGCCACCGAGTTTGGAGTCCCCGTCACTATTATATCGATAATGCATTGGCATTCCTTGGTAGAAGGATCACTGAATGGGTAGTTAGAAATGTTGTATACCTCAACACTTCATCAAACTATTACCCTCAAGGTAATTTCCAAGTAGAGTCTACAAACAAGAACCTATTAATGATTATCAAAAGGACACTTGATGAAAATCGAGAGAACTTGGCATGTAAAGCTCAAATCAGCTATATGGGCTGATAGGATCACATCCAAAAGATCCATAGGTAACTCCCCATATAGACTTGTATATGGAAAAGAGGCGTGTTGCCCATATCATTGGAGATTCCCACTCCGAGCTCATGAAGAATTTAGAATCGGATGATTTTGGACTGTGGAAATCGGGTGTATGCAGAGTCGATGGAAGCCGGAGAAGCAAGAGAGCATGCAATGCAGATACGAGCACGGAAAAGGATCAAGCATTGATCAAGATTTTTGTAAGAAAGTGAGAACAAGGACCTTTCAAGAAGGGACTTGGTTATAAAGTGGGATGCATATTGGGAAAAGCTAGGAAAGCATTCCAAATTTGATGTCATTTGAAGTGGCCCTTACATGATCACAAGGTGTAAAAGTAGAAATTCCTTCTAGATGGATAAATTGGATGGAAAAGAAATGTAGATCCCAGGTTAACGAGATCCATCTCAAAGATTGCTATTGAAAGAGAAGGTTCCATCCTTGTAAGTATTAGCATAGACTTTAATTTCTTCAAGTGCGTATGCACATTGTTTTGTTGTAGCGTAGATTTTATTTCCCTAAATGTTGTGGCATGGGTTTTTTTTTTGCTCCGAGGTTTGCGTTCTTTTACAGATTCGTGTGCCTCTGGTGAATGCGCCGGGCCCTTGATTTTGCAACTGGGAGACCCATAGTTGCGATAACATGATTACACATTTTAAAATATAACAAATGAGAAACAACTAAAATCAGGTCTCAAAGTGTTCAATTCCATAAGAATAGGACCAGCACCAAGCCACCAACCCTGAGTCTGTGCCCAGTGGATGTAACAAGGCAAATGATCTCTTCATCTAGCTGGCATACGTCCCCGTGATTCGCCAAATTGTTATCTCAATTTTGGTCCCTGACAAAATTAATCAAACATAACCCCATGGAGGAAGAAATCCAAGGGACGGCTCCGTTGCACAAGCCCACATTTCAAATCAAACAAATAGGTTGTAGGTGGGCTGTATTATCTTTGAAGCAGCAGGTCAAGGAAGGAGGCAAGCAGTGTCAAATAAAACCAGAGGCCATAAGGAAAGAAATGGAGAAAAATATTGAAGTCTTCGGGCTTTACGAATGATTCAGAATGAGCCCCTAGAATGGATAACTATGGAAGAATCAGCGGAAGCCTCCACGTGCCTCATTGGCACATCTCCAAAGATTAAACTCAAAAGTAGACTCGAACAAGTGTCAGGCTTCCACATGTCTCACAAGGTAAGTATAGCGGACCAGCGGAAGCCTCCATGTGTTCAAATGGCACACCTTCAAGGGTCAAAGCAAAAGGTGATTCCTAGATGAGTGCGGAGCTTTCATGTGTCTCAGGCCCGAAAAGATAGAGCCGATCATTGAAAATTCCAAATAGGTGCAAGGCCATAACATGTCAACTCGGGCGCAATTCAAAGATGGGAGCCTAGAGGCGAAACTCAAAACTTCCGCCAGACTCTCCACATGGCCAAGGGTCAACAGATGTCAAATGGAAAGCGGGCCCAAATTCGTTAAGTATTAAGTGTAGGTAGAAGGCACCACATGTGTTAACGACGCACATTCAAAGGCACGACCCAAAGTGGAGACTCAAAGTAGCACAAGGCTTCCACATGTCATCCCAACTAAGCATCTTCAAAGATAGATCTAAAAGTGGGTCCTTAGACAAGCGCCAAGCCTCCACATGTCCTAGGTCAGATATATGGCCCCACCAAGTGAAAGGACTTAGTAAAAGCATAAAGGAACAAAAGAAAGCCATGGAAGAAGCAACGTGTCATCCCGACAAAACTCCAAAAGAAAAATTCAAAAGTTGTCCCTAAATGAGCGCCAACCCTCCATAAGACCAGATTCCAAGTCAAAGCAGGATGGCAGGTCACTGGAGGTAATTTTAATTTTTTGGCTTCGCCAATGCCCAAGAAATCACGTGTCAGACCTATATTGAATGCAGGCGGTAGGCCTTAGAGTGATTTTTGCCCAATTAAAAAATATGGTCCGGTAGACCCGAAGGTGGTTTTTTGGTGAAAATTGAATTTCAGGCCCGCGGACCCATTTTACTAACTGGTTTCCGCCATTTTTGTACGGACCCAATTCAAATATTCAAATGGACATATCTTTCAACCCAGTGCCCGAAATTCGACAAAATTGGTACCATTGGAAAGGTCTCAACCTCATCTACACCATGGAAACCTGAAACTTTAATTTTGACAAGGTTAGGTGGGTGAAAAATGGGAAAATGTCTTCACACCATTAATACATGATCTGATTGCTCCAACAACCAGATCAAATTAGATTTGATCTGTTGTTCTTCTTTCTTAAAATTTCCGAGCAAACATGGAGCAGCAGATTTGTAGGAGCATTAATGGTCGGTAGATGAGTTTCAACTTAGTTTTCTTGCCTCTCTCCTTCTCCCCTCGTGCTGAATCTATAAAAGAAGGAGATGGAATCATTATAAAAGGTCGAAATTTCTGTTTTGCACTCTCCCTTCTTCCCTTGTCTATAAGTGAATTTGTGGAGTTTCCAAACCTCCCATTCAAGTTGTAATGCAAGATTTTTCCTCTTGGCCACTATAATGCACTGTATCGACTTTTGGAGCAATAATATATGTTTGTGGATGATTCTTGACCCTCTCATGTGTTTATTGTTCCCTTCTGATCTCTCATTGCAGTTTGGTTATCTGATGCATGGCATTTGCATTACATTTTTATGGTTTGTGTTAGCTTGTAAAACAAGTGTTTAACATTCCTTTGGTGCATCACCTCGTTATCTTAGGTTTATTTTTGCATCTTCTCAACCCTATCTCCTTGGTAAGATAGAGTAGATTTAAAATAGATCCTCTGTAATTTATTTGTGTGCACCTGAACAGAGAAATAGGAACTGGCCTTAATCTGGAGAGCTCTCTCAACTCGCAAGGTCCCACACCTTGAGATATGCTCAATTTTGTGCAATCACACTAAGATTCTTAACCCATTTAGTTCCAGGACATTCGGGTGTGCTGTTATTGTGCACTAACAGGAACATTGTAAATGGAAGAATACTAAAAATGGAACACCGAATATAACAGAAAGCACACCGTAAAAATGAAAGAAACTTACACACACATGTCATCAAACCTTTCTGTGGCCTATCGTTGATGACGGATGAGAGGTTTTTTTTTCCTCCAACCTTCATTTTCCTCCGTCCTTCGATGAAAGGCTACTAACTCTACTTGGTCCGGCTTTAAAGATATTTGAACAATTTACCCCCATAGGATGGACATCGCGTACAAGTGAAAATGCACCCAATTATTGAAAAGTTAGGCACTTTTTTGGACTTTGGATATTCAAACTTTTTACAATGGCATTGACCGACAATACACTTTTACAACACAAAACTACAATAGGTAAACTTTTGACACTTGATACTTTTGTATTTGGACTCTAATAACTATAAACCCTATAATTTGTAATATTGGCAAAAAAAATCTATTGACATAAAGTGAATTATACCTAATCACAAAAATTATGATAAATAAAAAAATTAACAATTATAATGACACAAAAAAATTGCATTATAGGATACGACACTTCCCACTTGGAAATAACTTATCTAGAAAGTAATAACGTATATTTACATTCTAAATACTTCTAAACAATATACGGACTAGACACAAACAAGAGTCTTAACAATTATTTTGACACAAAAATTGCATTACAGTGGTACGACACTTCCCACTTGGAAATAACTTATCTAGAAAGTAATAACCTATATTTACATTCTAAATACTTCTAAACAATATATAGACTAGACACAAACAAGAGTCTTAACAATTATTTTGACACAAAAACTGCATTATAGGATGTGACACTTCCCACTTGGAATTAACTTATCTAGAAAGTAATAACCTATAATTACATTCTAAATACTTCTAAACAATATATGGACTGGGACACAAACAAGAGATTAAATTGAACACACTGCTTAATGAAACAAGCTTTCTCGCAAGAGATTACCAAAAGTAAGTAGAAACATGTGGTGTAGAAATGGCCACTTATTGCCATAAGAAAATACACGATGTTTCCAAGAATGAATCAACCTGTGATTGGACTGCTTACCAGACACATGTATGTTGTACAAACTGAGCAGTCTTGCAGGCATACGTTTGAGTGGAGGTTGTGTTGGCTGAAGAATTGAGTCGAAATCTCCATGTAAAAATAATTCAAACTTGGACGTAGCAGGATTCTGGATCGCCGAAGAGCTCAGACGTGTGAGATATTACTCTTGCATCAATATAAATTCTTGCAGGAGCTACAATAAATGAAATAATTATTCTATGAAAAGCTAGTCGTGGAATGATTGAAAGCTATATGAGACTTGATCCACAGTTGAATCATCAACCCGACTACTATAAAAAAATTTACTCAAAGACACAAAATGGCTTATATAGAGGCCAAAATCTATTGGGATATCTGTGTTTTTAGATCGATTTAATATATTTTCAAAACGATAGTATTTTTGTATTTGAAAAGACAGGATCAGGTACGTCTCGAAAGGCCGTATGAAGATAAAATATTAAAAGTGAAAATTATAAAATAAGATAGCATTACACAAGAAAGTTGCAGGTTGCACGAAGTCTCGTAGGTTGGCAGGAGGAATCCAGATTTGTATGCCAAAAGCATGAACAACTAAATGGAATGAAAACTTATCAACAAAGTTGTAGACGCATGAGAATGCTCTCTTTCATGAACGGATGTGCGCAGAACTAAAGTACTGTAAGGACTGACAATACTAGTAACCCACACATAGAAAACAACAAATTCTGACTCTCATTTGGACTCCTGCTCTGTTACCACTGATATAGTTTGAAGGATCTTATACAGAATTGAATTTGATAATTGCAGAGCTGATCAAAAGAGAAAATAATAAACACGACTCTTCATAATTCTCATAACTCTCATAGCACAAACCATACAATTATATAGGAATAACATTCCTATAATTTAGGATGTAGGTATAACTACACCTCCACGAATCTCTCCCAAATACATGAGTGGTTAAACTCACACAACCACATATTTGTTATAGTTGTTTTAATATAACAACTTATAAAAATTTACTAACTTACCATACTAATTACCAAGATAATAATTACTCTCGTAATTATTATTCACCCATATGGAGCACTAACCAGAAATTTCCTAACATATTAAAGATAATTAATTAAATTGAAATGAGGAGGAACCATTATGTTGGTTCGTAAGCACCCATGAAGTATTATAAAAAGGGATATAAAAGTTAATAGAGAACATGAATTATGAATTATGATTGTGATTCGAGAAAAGAATAATTAAAAAGAAATCTTGATGCCTTTTTGAATTTAATTTGTGGATGTACTTCAAAGGTTGACTAGGTACAGACATGGATGGTGGGCAAGAAAGAGAGGTACTGAGAGGTTTCCTAACCGGGGTACAATGTACAACCTTGGATGATTCCTGGTCAGGGAAAGGTGAAAATACATTGGGTGTATATCATTTCCCCTCAATAGAGAGGCTATACTTTGGTGTCTACTAACTTTGGGTGTGCCTTAGAATTTTATATTTGAATTCCTTATCATTGTCTCGATAAGTTCTCTCTTTGTAACACTATGTAATCTTTGTTGAAATTTAATGGAAAGAAGTTTAATCTTTTGTTTATTCTGATAAATGTGTATGTTAAAGTATTATGTTTATTTTGTTATGTATATTTTGAAATACATAATTGTATTTATCAAAAAAATCAATTGTGGTATTTTTGATATGTAGGTATTTTATTTTAAAGAAGATTTGTATAACGTAAGTGCAAAATAAGAATTGATATATGTAATTGACAATATTATTTAGTTGTTTGTATCTGTGTCTATCTTTCAAAGTCATGTTTTCTTTCTTTCTGCTACAAATCCGAATTTTTTTGTTGAATACGGTTAACTTGGTGGTTCTAAGTCCATCGGTGCGGTGTGTGATTGTGAATTGATATCCAATAAGAAATCTCCATATAAGTTTACAATTTTAGACCTTAATATACCCTATTAACCATTGAGAAGTGCAAGTCAATAAGGACACTCCACGCTCTTCACAATATCACACTTTTGTTAACTTTTTTCTGACCAATGCGAAACAAAATCCAATAGAAAAACTCCAAGTCACTTCACATTTCATGATGTCAATCTTTTGTTAATCTTTTCAGTTAATTAACCACTAAGAATAGTCCTCCATCCTGCTACTTTGTTCTTACATTAGGAATTTCTAAAAAGTAGTAAGATACGAGCCAATAAGACTTTTCCACGTTATTTCACATGTTTTTTTATTTTTCAAACCATGTAAGAGTGTGAAAAGTGAGCTATTATGAAGTTTCCATGAATGTAACAATTTAACAAACTGCTTTGTTATTAAATAGTCTTAGGTCATGTATGTTCCACTATGAAGTGCGAACTAGTAACAAAACACAACGTAAATACGGTTTTCCCATAGTCATAATTTATATATTGTTTGCCATTTTGATATCGCCACTTTAATTTGTTCTTTGATATCACTAGCCGTATGGACCCGAAATTGTTTTGTTTTGGATTCATTATGCGAGCCTAATGTTCGTGAGGTAGAATTAATCACGTTTAGACATAATCATTTATTGGTAAATTTATCTTAGGTTATATTACTCAAATGCATATGTAAATTTGAATTTTTTTCTCGGCTAAAATTTTAAAGCATATAAGTCTTCCAAAATAAGATATATTTTTTTGTCGATGGAAAATGTTGCATTTTAGCTACAACTCCATAGATCTCGAGGAGCCATTTCCCATGGATGAAAACTTAAAGAGACCGTAAAAAAATGGGTGAGAGAATTAATCAAATAATGTAAGCAATAATTCCAAAAGTGCTCTTATAGGGAAGCCACAGTCCAAGTTTCAAGGCCATTAGAGGTGGGGTTTGCAAGCAACGAGCAAAAATGTGTTTTGGCCATGGCGGATACCTTATTTTTCTTGCAAGGTATGAAAGCAATAATAAAAAGGAGGGTGGATGAAAATCATGGGGAAACATGGAAAAATGGATAATTTTGGGTTTTATACTCTTATCTTTATTCAAAGAGGCTTCCCTCATTTTTCTTGTTTTTGAATTTAAATGTTGACCATAGTTGACTAACCATGGTTGGGATGTGTTGATATGAAATTACAACACCCCCAGTTGCCTTAGATTTGAGTGGGGCATCCAGTGTAATATGCATAACATAACACCATCTCTCAATTTTTGGGACTTGCGAACTTGAGATGGTCCTACAGAGAAGGTCGACCTTCTCTATATAATCCTAATGCTAAACTACTTCTAAGGAAGGAAATGCACCTATCTACTCCTAATCTAACAATTCCAGGAGAGAGGGAGAGAGAGATAATGAAAATAAAGAAATCATATAGTATAGAGGTGATAGCACCAAGAAAAGGGGGTTTGATCACAATCTCAGCTTCTGAAGTAGAGAGAGGTGAGCAATGGAGAGGATGGACAGATGCATCATAGACCAAAGATAAAGTTCACACAAAACACCACTTCAAACCCATTAAACACAGCTCTCAAAACCTGTAATAGACATCATAAATATGCATAGTATACCTGCTTGATGGTAAGAGGCAAGAAGAGACAATAAAATAAGCAAGGGATGGACAAAATGCATCACAAAACAGATTTTATTACTCCATGAGTTCACACAGTACATCATTAGTGGGCAAGAGGCAAGAAAAACCATTACAAAGCAAAGAGAGGAGGCTTAAACTCCACATTTGACCCTAGAGAAGAAAGAGAGAGGGGGAAGGAGAGAAAAAATGACCAACCCTTTAGAAAAATGCCCCTCCTTACAATATATAGGAAGAATGAGAGAGAAAGGAGGGAAGAATTTGAATCCTACTTCAACCACACCCAAAAGAGCATTGAATTCACCTACAACAATGATGGGTCTTTCTACAAACCCCATACCTCCATTAATATTCCTTTTTAGGAAATAAAGGAAGCCCATACTTCATTATGGTGGTAGGTGAGAAGCATTATAGCCTATAATTGAGTACCGGGACGTCAAAAAATTTCAAAAAATTCCTCTCTTCCTCAAATCGAGCTCTCGGTCAAAAGTTATGATCATCCAAGGTCGAGTCGAGTGTTCCACACGGCTCTAACAATATTTTAATTACAAACTTCTTTGGGTTTGGAGTCTATCTCGCGCAAGATCACATGGAATCCCTCGCATTCTTAATATTTTTGCTACCTTTTAGGGTCCCGAGGATGCCATGTCCCGACACTTGGCACCATCTGTGAGCCTACTATGCTTTCTTTGTATTTTGAATAAGTCCCTTCTATTTAGGAGCAACTATGTTGGAACCTGAGACACGTGGAGGGCCAGCACACGTTTGGAAACCTGCTTTTGGATTTACCTTTGAAGTTGCAGCGATGAGGCACATGAAGGCTTCCGGCTCTTACACTTTTCAACGACTAGTGCAAATTTCTCGGGCCTTAGACATGTGAAAGATTAGGATCCTCGTGCTCTCTTCCTCATTCTCTTCTCCTTCCTCTTTTTGAGAATATGGAACCTCATGTTGTTTTCCTTCCTCCTTCGAGAATAACATGGAAGATTAGGATCCTACAAGCTTGGTTCCAAAGGGCTATTGTGAAATGCAGGTTGTTACACTTGAATGCTCTCCTCCATGGCGGTAGATTCATATTTTTTGAAGGTGGATGATGGAGGAACAAATGATGTGATCTCCTTGGGATCCTCTCCATCAAAGAAATCCTCCAAGTGAGATAGATAATTTACCTCCTCCTTTTCTGGTGCGTGTTTTCGACCTCCTCCATGGTGTCCTCCTGATCTGCAAATTTCTAACCATGGTTCCCCTCATCTTCAAACATGAATTCCAAAATCTCAAACTCTTCTTCGACATTATAGTTTCAAGGGGATGAAGTGGGAGTAAGAATTCAAGGTTCTTCTGAGCCTTCTCTTTACTTGAAACCTTTGGGCTGTATCGTTCTCCTCCACAACCGGAATGCACTCCTCCTATTTTGGATTTAGAGTACTTACTTCTTCCCTCACTTGTGTTGTAACCTAATCCTCCACCACTTGTGGCTTAACCTTAGCTTCCTCTAGGGATTGACCATCAAGGGTATTTTAATAATCCCGAATCTAAGAGCTAAGCGCACCAAATCTTCTAATCATTTCTTCTTTTCTTTGCTCTTCTTATTCTTTGCTCCCCTTGACTAGATTCTTGAGTTTCTTCCCAACATGGGCTCAGGAAAGTAGGAGGAGTGGTGGGTGGGGTTTCCACTAGTTTTTTCTTTATTTGTGGTGGAGGGGAAGATATTGTTTTTTGCTCTTGTGGAGTGGACTTGGATTTGGAAGGGAAAAGGGAAGAGGAATTGAGATGAGATGGAAGATTAGAAGATGGAGAAGGGAAATAAACACTTGGGGCCGCAAGTGAGAAACTAGACTCATGACACTACTGCGATAATACTGATTGAGAAAAAGGAAAATAAAATCTATGAGGTGGTGGACTTACCCATTTTCAAGGTTGTCTAGCACCAAGCTTGTATGCCTCTATTTCCTTAGTCCACTGTGCAAGTTGAGGAATCATTTCAAACATGAAGTCAAGCTTCTCCTATGGGATTTGGTGTCTTGCAAAAGGGCATTCCCATGGACAAGGTGCCCTATAACCAATTACGAAAGATTTTTTCTGCTATATCCCTAGATTGAACCATGTTAGCCACCTTTATTTACATCTTCTCTAGCATATTCGCATTCTCCATATAATGGTTACCATTGTATGCGTACCCTTGTTCCTGATATGTTTCATAGCCAAACTAGCTTTAACACTTTCTCGTATGGGTAAGTATAATGGTTACTGCATATAATCATAATGTGGATCTGAGGAATCATGAAACATAATCGATGTAAAATGCGTTTGTTGTTGCAAGTGTGAATTCCAAGATGGGAATGAATCCATGACTACATAGCTTTATGAATGGCGAGAAGATGAAATATGTGGAGAGAAGAGTGGGTGGAAATGGGTGGAAGTAAAGTTTACAAATCATAGAATGGGTTGTTGACCATATGGATTCGCTTTGATGTGCTTTAAAGTTCCTCTAAAGGCCAAAATTTTAATAGGAACACACCAACCTACTAAAATGAAGTTGTAAGGTACTTCAAACCTCTCCCACCGGGTGTGCCAAAGCGTTGATGTGAAATTAGGCACCCCGGATGGCCTTATATTTGAGTGGGGCATCGGTGTAGTTTGCATAATGTGGGACCATCTCTCAAGTTTGTGGGACTTGTGAACTTGAGATGGTCCTCCGAGAGAAGAGACGGATTCCTCTACATAATCCTAATGTTAAAATACTTCTAAGTAATAAAATGCGACTATTTACTCCTAATCTAACAATGCCAAGGAGACAAGGAAAGAGAGAGCATGAAAATAAACAAATCCTACACTACAGAGGTGATAATACCAATAAAAGGGGGTGTTGATCACAATCTCGACTTCTGAAGTGGAGAGTGGTGAGCAATGGAGAGGATGCACAAATACATCATAGACCAAAGATAAAGTTCATGCAGAACACCACGTCAAACCCATTAAACACAACTCTCAAAACCCGTAATAGACATCGAAATATGTAAAGTATACCCTACAATAATGAGAGGAAATAAGAGACAATAAAATAAGCAAAGGATGGAAAAAATGAATCAAAAATAATTTTTATTTCCCCATGAGTTCACATAGTACATCATTAGTGGGCAAGAAGCAATAAAAAACGACATTACAAAGCAAAGAGAGGAGGCTTAAACTCCATATTCAACCCTAAAGAAGAAAGAGAGAGGGGGTAGGAGAGAAAAAATGACCAACCCTTTAGAAAAATGCCCCTCCTTAAAATATATATGAAGAATGATGGAGAAAGGAGGGAAGAATTCGAATCCTCCTTCAACCACCCCAAAAAGAGCATTGAATTCACTTGCGAAATGATGGGTCTTACTCCAAAACCCATGCCTCCATTAATATTCCTTGTTGGGAAATAAACGAAGCCCATACATCATTATTGTAGTAGGTGAGAAGCATGACAAATTTGCCTACGGTTGAGTAGCAGACGTCTAGAACTTTCAAAAATTCCTCTCTTGCTCAAATCCGAGCTTTCAGTCAAAAGTTATGATCATCCAAGGTCGAGTCGGGCGTTCCAAGTGAGCTCTAACAATATTTTAATTCCAAAATGTTTTGGGTTTTGATTCTATCCACGCAAGATCCACGTGGAAGCCCCGCATTCTTAAGATTTTTACTACCTTTTAGGGTTAAGGGGATGTCATGCGCTAACACTTGGCACCATCCATGAGCTTTGTTTAAGAGCAACCATGTTGGACCATAGACACGTGGAGGGCCAACACACGTTTGGGAACTCGCTTTGGATTTACCTTTAAAGTTGTGCCAAAGAGGCACATGGAGGCTTCTGCTACCTCTTAGACTTTTCAATGACTTGTGCCAATTTCTCGGGCCTTAGACACTTGGAGGATTAGAATCCTCGTGCTCTTTTCATTCCTCTTTCTAAGAAGATGGAACCTCGTGTTCTTTACCTTCCTCCTTAAGAAGAACATGGAAGATTAGGATCCTCCAAACTTGGTTTTAGAGGGCTGTTGTGAAATCGACAATATTTTTCAGTTCTTTGTATACGTAGTGTCTATCTTTCACAGTCATGTTTTATTTCTTTCTGCTTGTGGACCCAAAATTTTTTTTGAATATGGTTAACTCTATGGTTCTAAGTCTGTCGGTGCGGTGTGTCATTGTGAATTGATATCCAATTAAAAAGCTCCATGTAAGTTTGCAATTTTAGACCTTAATATACCATATTAACCATTAAGAAGTGCAAGCTAATAAGGACACTCCACGCTCTTCACAATATCGTACTTTTGTTAACTTTTTTTCGACCAATGCGAAACAAAATCCAATAGGAAAACTCTAAGTCACTTCACATTTCATGATGCCATTCTTTTGTTAATCTTTTCGGTTAATTAACCAATAAGAATAGTCCTCCATCCTGCTACTTTGTTTTTACATTAGGACTTTCTAAAAAGTAGTAATATAGGAGCCAATAAGAATTTTCCACGTTATTTCACATGTTTTTTAATTTGTCAAACCATGTAAGAGTCTGAAAAGTGAGCTATTAAGAATTTTCCATGAATGTAACGATTTAACAAACCGTTTTGTTATTAAATAGTCTTAGGTCATGTATGTTCCACTATGAAGTGTGAACTAATAACAAAACATAACGTAAACACGGTTTTTCGCATAGTCATAATTTATATATTGTTTTTCATTATGATATCACCACTTGTATTTGTTCTTTGATATCACTTGGTTGTATGGACCCGAAATTGTTTTATTTTGGATTCATTCCACAAGCCTAATATTCGTGAGGTAGAGTTAATCACATTTAGACATAGTCACGTATTGGTAAATTTATCTTAGGTTATATTACTCAAATGCATAAGTAAATTTGACTTATTTTTCTTGGTTAAAATGTAAAAGCATATTTTTGTTGTTGAAAAATGTTGCATTTCAGCTACAACTCCATAGATCCGAGGAAACATTTCACATGGATGAAAAATTAAAGAGATTGTAAAAAAATGGGTGAGAGAATTAATGAGATAATGTAAACACAAATTCCAAAAGTGCTCTCATAGGAAGCCATGGTCCAAGTTTCAAGGCCATTGGAGGTGGGGTTTGCAAACAACGAGCAAAAATGTGTATTGGCCATGGTGGATGCCTTATTTTTCTTGGAAGGTATGAAAGTAATAATAAAAATTAAGGTGAATGAAAATCATGTGGAAAGATGGAAAAATGGATAAGTTTGGGTTTTATACTCTTATCTTTATTCAAATAGGTTTCCCTCATTTTTCTTATTTTTGAATTTAAATGTCGACCATAGTTTACTAACCATGCTTAGGATGTATTGACACAAAATTACAACACCCCTGGATGGCCTTAGATTTGAGTGGGGCATCCAATGTAATCTACATAACATAAGACCATCTCTCAATTTGTGGGACTTGCAAACTTGATATGGTCCTCTGAGAAAGGTCACCTTCCTCTACATAATCCTAATGCTAAACTACTTCTAAGGAAGGAAATGTACCTATCTACTCCTAATATAACAATGCCAAGGAGAGAGTGAGAGAGAGAGAGATGAAAATAAAGAAATCCTATAGTATACAGGTGATACACAAAGAAAATGGGGGTGTTGATGACAATCTCAGCTGCCTCAAGTAGAGAGAGTAAGCAATGGAGAGGATGGACGGATGCATATCATACCAAAGATAAAGTTCACACAGAATGCCACTTTAAACCCATTAAACACAGCTCTCAAAACCTGCAATAGACATCATAAATATGCACATTATACCCTACTGACAATGAGAGGCAAGTAGAGACAGATGTAAAATAAGCAAGAGATGGACAAAATTCATCACAAAATAGATTTCATTGCTACATGAGTTCACACACATTACATCATTAGTGGGAAAGAGGCAAGAAAATGCCATTACAAAGCAAAGAGAGGAGGCTTAAACTCCACATTCAACCCTAAAGAAGAAAGAGAGAGGGGGAAGGAGATAAAAAATGACCAATCGTTTCAAAAATGCCCCTCCTTACAATATATAGGAAGAATGAGGGAGAAAGGTGGGAAGAACTTGAATCCTACTTCAACCCACCCCAAAAGAGCATTGAATTCACCTACAACAATGATGGGTCTTACTGCAAAACCCATGCCTCCATTAATATTCCTTGTTGGGAAATAAAGGAATCCCATACCTCATTATGGTGATAGATGAGAAACATGACAGCCTATAATTGAATAGCAAACATCGAGAACTTTCCAAAATTTCTCTCTTGCTCGATTTGAGCTCTCGGTTAAAAGTTATGATCATCTAAAGGTTAAGGTCGGGCATTCCACGTGGGCTCTAACAATAGTTTAGTTCCAAACTACTTTGGGTTTGGATTCTATCCTCGCAAGATCCACGTGTAAGCCCCCCGCATTCTTAAGATTTTGCTACCTTTTAGGGTCCTGGAGATGCCATGTCTTGACAGTTGGCACCATCTGTGAGCCTAATATGCTTTCTTTGTGTTTTGGCTAAGTCCCTTTTGTTTAGGAGCAACTATGTTGGACCCTAGACATGTGGAGGGCTAACACATGTTTGGGAACCTACCTTTGGATTTACCTTTGAAGTTGCGTTGATGAGGCACGTGGAGGCTTACATTGGATCTTAGACTTTTCAACGACTAGTGCAAATTGCTCGTGCCTTAGACACATGGAATATTAGGATCCTCGTGCTCTTTTCCTTCCTCTTTACGAGAATATTGAAGCTTGTGTTCTTTTCCTTCCACCTTCGAGAAGAAAATGGAAGATTAGTATCCTCCAAGCTTGATTCCGGAGGGCTGTTGTGAAATTTAGGTTGTTGCACTTGAATGCTCTCCTCCATGGCAGCAGAGACTTATGTGCTTAGCGGGAGGATGATGGAGGAACAAATGATGTGATCTCCTCGAGGTCCTCTCCATCAAAGCAATCCTCTAAGTCGGAGAAATAATCTACCTCCCCTTGTCCTACTGCGTGTGTTCGACCTCCTCCATAGTTTCCTTCTAATATGTAAATTTCTAACCATGGTTCCCCTCATCTTCAAACATGAAGTTTGAAATCTCAAACTCTTCTTTGACATTATAGTTTCAACATGATGAAGTGGGAGGAAGAACTAAAGGTTCTTCTATGGCCTGCTCTTTACTTGAAACCTTTGAAATCATGGTTATCCTCCATACCGGAATGCATTCCACCTCTTTTGGATTTGGAGTACTTGCTTCTTCCCTCACTTGTGTTGTAACCGAATCCTCCACCAATTGTGGCTTGACCTCAGCCTCCTCTGAGGGCTTGACCATCAAGGGGATTTTATTAATCCCGAATCTAAGAGCCAAGCTCACCAAGATTCTAATCATTTCTTCTTTTCTTGGCTCTTCTTCTTACTTGCTCCTTGACTAGATTCTTGAGTTTCTTCCCGACATGGGCTCGGGAAAGTGGGAGGACTCATGGGTAGGGTCTCCACTAGTTATTGCTTTATTTATGGTGGAGGGAAGATATTTCTTTTGGATCTTGTGGAGGGGACTTGGATTTGGAAGGGAAAAGGGAAAAGGAATTGAGATGAGATGGAAGATTAGAAGATGGAGAAGGGAAATCAACACTTGGGGAAACAAGTGAGAAACTAGACTCATGACACTGCTACGATGATACTGATTGAGAAAGAGGAAAATAAAATCTATGAGGTGGTGGACTTACCCATTGACAAGGTTGTCTGACACCAAGCTTGTATGCCTCTATTTCCTCAGTCCACTGTGCAAGTTGAGGAAGCATTTCAACCATGAATTCAAGATTTTCCTACGGGATTTAATGTCTTGGAAAAGGGCCTTCCCATGGACAAGGTTCCCTGTAACCAATTTTGAAAGATTTCATCTGTGTTATAGCCCTAGATTGAACCATGTTAGCCACTATTATTTGCATCTTCTCTAGCGAGATCAACATTCTCCATATAACGGTTACCATTTTATGCATACCCTTTTTCATGATATGTTTCATAGCCAAACTAGCTTTAACTCTTCTCGTATGGGTAAGCATAATGGTTCTCGCATATAATTATAATGCGGATCTAGAGGAGTCGTGAAACATATTTGAGGTAGATTGCACTGCTATTGTTCCAAGTGTGAATTCCAAGATGGGAATGAAGCCATGACTACACTTCATGAATGGCGAGAAGATGAAAGATGTGGAGAGAAGAGTGGGTGGAAATGGATGGAAGGAAAGTTTGCAAATCATAGAATGGGATGTTAACCATATGGATTTGCTAAATATGCTTGAAAGTACCTCCAAAGGTTGAAATTTTAATAGGAACACACCAACCTACTAAAATGAAGCTATAAGGTGCTTCAAACCTCTCCCACCGGATGTGCCAAAACTATTGATGTGAAATTACAACACCCCTGGATGACCTTATATTTGAGTGGGGCATCCGCTGTAGTCTTGCATAACGTGGGACCGTCTCTCAAGATGTGGAACTTGTGAACTTGATATGGTCCTCCAGAGAAGGCCAGATTTGTCTACATAATACTAATTCTAAACTACTTATAAGTAATGAAATGCGACTATCTACTCCTAATCTAACAATGCCAAGGAGACACGGAAAGAAAGAGCATGAAAATAAAAAAATCCTATACTATAGCGGTGATAGCACCAAGAAAAGGGGGTTGATTGCAATATCAGCTGCTTGAAGTGGAGAGTGGTGAGTAATGGAGAGGATACACGGATGCATCACAGGACCAAAGATAAAGTTCACACAGAACACCACTTCAAACCCATTAAACACAACTCTCAAAACCTGCAATAGACATAAAAATATGCACGATATACTATACAACGATGAGAGGAAATAAGAGAGACAATAAAATAAGCGAAGGATGGAAAAAATACATCACAAAATAGTTTTTATTGCTCCATGAGTTCACACAAGATACATCATTAGTGGGCAAGAAGAAAAAAATGCCATTACAAAGAAAAGAGTGGAGGCTTAAACTCCACATTCGACCCTAGAGAAGAAAGAGAGAGGGGCAGGAGAGAAAAAATGACCAACCCTTTATAAAAATGCCCCTCCTTACAATATACGGGAAGAATGAGGGAGAAAGGAGGGAAGAATTCAAACCTGCTTCAACCACCCCTAAAAGAGAATTGAATTCATCTGCAATGATGATGGGTATTACTACAAAACCCAAGCCTCCATTAATGTTCCTTATTGGGTAATAAAGGAAGCTCATACCACATTATGGTGGTAGGTTAGAATCCTAGAATCCTATTGTTCGGTAGTAGACATCGAGAGCTTTCTAAAAGTCCTCTTTTACTCAAATCCCGAGCTCTCGGTCGGAAGTTATGATCATCGAAGGTCGGGGGTCGGGCATTCCACGTGGGCCCTCACAATATTTTAATTCCAAACTACTTTGGGTTTTGAGTCTATCCACACAAGATCAACGAGGAAGCTCCACACATTCTTAATATTTTTTTGCCTTTTAGTGTCCTAGGGATGCGACATGCTGACACTTGGCACCGTCCGTGATCTGCTCTGCTTTCTTTGTGTTTTGGCTAAGTCCCTTCTATTTAGGAGCAACTATGTTGGACCCTAGACACGTGGAGGGCCAACACACATTTGGGAACCTGCCTTTGGATTTATATTTGAAGTTGTGTCGATGAAGCACGTAGAGGCTTCTCTGCTATCTCTTCGAATTTTTAATGGTCGATAAAACTTTCTCGGGCCTTAGACACATGGAGATCCTACGCTCATTTGGGGACCACCTTTGGATTTTACTTTTGAAGTTACATCAATGAGGCACATGGAGGCTTCCGCTGGCTCTTAGAATTTTCAATGGCTGGTGCACCTTCTCGAGACCTTAGACACGTGGACATGCATGCGTTCATTTGGGGACCACTTTTGTATTTTACTTTTGCACTGCGTCGATGAGGCATGTGGAGGCTTCTCTTTTGGCTTTTAGAATTTTTAGTGGCTGATGCAACTTTCTCGGGCCTTAGACACGTGGAGAGCCTACGCTCATTTAGGGACCACCTTTGGATTTTACTTTTGAAGTTGCGCTGATGAGGCATGTGGAGGCTTCCACGGCTCTTAGACTTTTCAATGGCTGGTGTAACTTTCTCGGGCCCTAAACACATGGAGAGCTTGCACTCATTTTGGGACCCCACTATTGGATTTTACTTTTAAATTTGCACCGATTAGGCACATGGAGGATTCCGCTAACTCTTAGACTTCTCAATGGCGGTCTGACTTTCTTGGGCCCTAGACACGTGGAAATCATGCACTCGTTTAGGGACCTTGATTTTGTTGCACCTTTTAAAGACTGGCTGACATAAGGCACCTTTCATTTCCTCTTATACTTTTCAACGGTCGGTGAAAATTTTTCAAACCTTACACATGTGGAGGTTTCCACTGGCCCTTTTTATACTTAGCTAATTTGGGCCTCAAGTGAACACTACCTTCCACCGACATTGCCAAACCTACTTGTAACTCTGATTGTTAGATTTGAAATGTGGGCTTCCATAATGAACCGACCCTTAAATTTTCTCCCATGGAAGGTCGTGTTTGATCAATTTTTCTTGAGGGGAAAAATTGGATAACAGATGCGATTAACATTTTCCACATTATTCTCGGACCCCCTCATGATATCCCTTATAAAATTTAGTAATTTACAAAGGTACATCATCTCTTAGAAAATATGTCATGTGTTATTCCATAATGAGAAAGAGAACATGAGATTTTGAGGATAAAAACACTCATTTGACCACCCAAGTTGCAACTTAGGTGATGCAAAGTATCCCTCCTTCTTGGTGGTACATTATTATGTCCCCAGTGTCCCTTTAGAAAAGGGACAAAGGAACATTAGCTCCTTCCAAGTGTGCATAAGGTCATCTTATGGCGAGAAAGTGAAAAGGGAAAAAGGAAAATCAGCTCCTTCCAACTATGCATAGGTCATCTCATGATGAGAAAGGGGCAAAAACTTAAATATAGTTGAAAACACTTATCTAACACCTTAAGTTGTAACTTATGTGACGTAGCTTTTAATTATCTATCTCCCTCCTTGGTAGCACACATGAGTGTCCCCTATGTACCCTTTTAATTTTTTCAAAGGAAAAAAGGGACATCATGGGTATCCAAGTACGCATCTTCCATTTTGGAACTGTTCTCACCATTTCACTACTTAAAAAAGCCTATCGAGTGCCTTTTTACCACGAGAGCTTCCTTGGTGTTTCTTGGCCAATAGTATATCATTTTTATTTGAAACCAAATAATCAATACAATGAAACCATTTTCGGGATGTTATTATTCCCTATTTTTAAATATAACCCCTTTTTAATTCTGGTCACAGCGCTTCCCAAAAGGCCAAGCGCGATCAAGAAAAATCTATCTTTTTTTCCAACTCAATAAATGTAACATGTATAGGGTCACATTTTCTCTACTTTTATTTTTAATCACTCAAAATTATGGTGGAGATCGATATCATCATGTTAATCAGCTGCTTATGCCAATAATAAATCTCCTTGAAACTATGATAATCCTTAATTGAATCTCCATTGGGATTGAAGGTCTTTACCTACACTCTACGGGCCAATATCGAAAACACCCCTCGAATCTCTTGAAATTTTTGCATAATGTACACTCTTATATTTGAAATTCCTATATTACAAGATTTCAATACATCCAGATCTTACCAAAACATCTAAAATCTATAACACTTCTTTTTTAGGAAAAACAATCCCCATCACTTGCTAAAAATAGCGATATTTGAGAATATTTTCCCAAGGTTCCAAATATTTCCTAAAATATCCTAAATCACTTGATGCATCATGTAGATCCTTTGTAAAACACTAAAGTGGTATTTTCTTAAACAATAAGCTTCTAGGGGTGTCACTAGTGCAAAAATTCCCAAAAATAGGCCTTTTTACAGCTCCAGGAGTAATTACTTGGATGGTTCTGAATGAATCCATGAATCACATCACTATAGATGAACTGCAATTAAATATAAAATTATAACATTCCTTTTGGCCATTATGACGGCACCACGGTAATTGAGTTGGCCAAAGGACAGGTTTACATTGATCGGGAGAGGGATTTTTGAATGTGGGCTAAGTTTTCATGACAAATAATTGAATTTTTCATGCTTTAAAAGGTTTACATGAAAACATATACTAAATGGAGTGACTAGATTAAATTTCTTTGGAAGATTTTTTTAGTGAAAAAAATTATCTATCAAATATATCCTTTTCACTCATATCGAATGATAATCACATAATAGAGGATATTTTCAAGAATATCTTTAATTGAGCCTTAAGTGTAAAAAAGTAAATAAAAATCAAGGGCTTTGGTGGGATTGAAACTTGGAAATTTCTTATTGGATTCAATATTTCTAATAGGCTCTAAAGGATTAAGAGTGATGAAAAAGGCTTCATTTGGTTGATTTACTATTTGGGTACTTTCTTGTTCCTCCTCATGGGTCCTTTATTCTTTAATAAATTTTTAATTCATGGAAACAAGTGAAGTAATTGGTGGATGGGTAGCCTATATTTCATTCATTTCACACTAGGTTACAATCCTACAAATTGATTTTATCAAATATGAAATATAATAACAAGATCCGTTCTTGAAAAGAGGTTTCTCTCGGGCATGCTTTGGTTTGAGAAAGGAATTAAAATAATTCATGACTTGTACAGATTTGGGAATTGGATGGAATGGACATACCCTATAGCTTTACATAAGATTCCTTAATCTCAATTTAAAAGTATACAATGAGTAGGAAAAATGTTTTTACAAATTCCTCTACTAGAATTATTATGGAGAATGACAATGACACTTGTAGGATAAAATGATGTGGCTTAAGGGGCCCCCTCTCCAAGAAGCTACCCCGAGTAAATTTACCGATATACTCCTAGCTTATTCCATAATTGGTGATTTATACCATGATATGGACATTGATAAAATCATTAAGGATAACATGATTTTTTTGTAGTGCCCACTTCCCTTTGACACCTTTTGACATTGATCATGACACTTTGCTTGACTATATCATGGACATTACTATAGTTTTGATTTAGTATGATGTTACATATTTGACCATGGATTATTGTTGACTTTAATTCTTATATGATGCATGATGGTTATTAGTGACTTGCTTTGACTCAACACGACTACAACATGTCGTCACTTTGACTCAACACGACAGGTTCTGATCAACACTTGGAATCATTTGTTACGGGGGAAGACTACAAGGTCGGCACGAAAGCGTTCACACTTATCAAAGACAATTTATTTTTCTTTTGACAAGACAACATGAAATTCCAATCCACATGACACACTCACGGCTAGGGCAAGCCACAATAAGAAATGGTTAGGGTTTATTTATTTTGGTAAGACACCCTTTAGCTCATGACTTAAGTTTTGAAGGAATCAATATATGTTTCGCACAAAGTTCATCTCACCAACTGAGTTAATTTCTTATACACTGAAGAGTAGTTCACTTAAAGTCTTCTCCTACTTACTAAATCTTAATATCTTCCAGAAACTAACCATTGTTTTCCTTTAAGCTTGTTTAAGAGTTCACCCCAAAGGGATAGTGTTATTAGTTTAGCTAGGGGTATCGATTAATAAAAGTTTACCTCACAAAGGATGTTTTCATTTTGATCACTCATGGAATTATTTGATTTCAATAGATCACCTTTACATTTATTTGTTGAATATAAAATCATTATTTTTGTTTAGCTTCTTTAAGGGTTAACAGACTCATTTTACTTTACTTATAAAATATTGTCGCTAAGTCTTAGAAAGATTTAACTTAATAATTTATTCTCAAGATCAAAGTTTTACAATACTCATATCGATGTAAAGATTGAATGCCATTTCTCACAAGGATAATTTCAAGCTTAACTACACAAGAACAAGACACTTTATTTCACCATTACCAAACAATACAAGGCAGAGGTCATATCAACTCTTTACTGACGCAATGTTACACAATTTACAACACATTGGACATTTTTTACAAGGAACTTCATAATGGTACAGATGAAACTTTTACACTCTTTTCTTCTAGTCTACTCGCATAATCCATCTGCACATTTGTTAGCACATGTCGGTTCGCAAAAGCCCGAGCACGATAAAGCTATAACATTAAGACAATATGTTGTTATCTAAGCTGTTTCAAGGAAGAAAAGCAACTTGAAGAAGAAAACAATAATCCAAGAGTCTAAACAAGAGCAATTAAAGAGCTGTCCAAAAACATAAAATGCCTAAATAAAAGGGATGGCACTAACTCTATTCAATTATCATTTTCACATAGGAGCAGTTAATAAACATCATAGTGAATTACACCCATATCACAATAATGACCGTCATTTAAACAAGATAACATTTCGAAACAAAAACAATTACAGGAAGAGAATTAATTTCAAACGTAATCTATCCCTATTTGTTTAAGTTAGTTCACCAAGCCAAGGATTCACTATGCCACTGGAAGATCCCAAACAATCAATCGACATGAGGATATCTAAACCAACATGACTTATTAATATTAAGATGATGTGCCTATAACAGTTAATTTTATGTCAGTACAGATTAAAAAAAAATGGAAAGAAAGGGATGAAACGCACAAATGACCTCGCATGGGTCACATCCTATCCTAACAATCCTTCTATTAGACTTTCTTCTAATCAAGAGAATGTATTAAGAAAAAGGACAAACTTGACAAGACCAAACATATCCATTATAAATCTTACAGGAGGGTTACTCAATCATTCGCAAGAACACGACACAAGATACATAGCTTCCAAGGATCTGTCATCAACAACAAGTTGACTTAAACCTTTCTGGTCAATACATAACCATTCTACTACAATGACAGCAAGGAGGTCGTATCACAACGATCACCACGAAAACCAGTCAACCAAAGAGTTTCCAAACACACCAACCTATGAGTCACAGGAGGATGAAATTTAAGCATCTTTACGGAGCAAAACGTAGGGTAATTTCTTATGCATAAAACCAACATCCCAATTTTAAGATTTGAAAATTTCCTCAATAATGATCCAGTAGATCTCGTATCCTCCAACATGTGTGAAACAAAACAAGGTACGAAAAAGAGTATTTCCTCTAACATTTTAAGCTATCCAAAAGAAATGTGAGTATCGTCAAAAGAAAACATTCCATAGGTTCAGCTACATTCCTCAAGACATACAACAGTCACCAAGGGAGAGAAGGTGGTTCCAAAGACAACAATCTCCAAACGGTGAACTTGAATTGATATCAATTATGAAAATCAAACATGACACTTGAAGAATAAAAGTATTTCTTCGAGCGATTCAAAACAAAAACAAAAGCAACTAACCTAGTTGAAAGTAATATCAACTTAGCTCAAATCGATAATCAGTCAAGCTAAGCACACACCAAGTCAACCGGGAAGGGTTACTAGAAACTAAAAGAAAAGGATAGAGGCAGGAAAAGCATCATTCACCTATACACAATGCACTTGCAGTACTCAATCCCTAATTCACAAATACTCGACATAACCCAGAACTAAGATCTCGAACCGAAACAAGAATAAGAACAAGACAGGAACTATAAGGTTGAGTCCAACAACAATGTTTGATAAAACATTCAAATCGTGAAACCAACATAAGGAACTAGGGGTGTTCATTACGGGACCCCCACCTCTTTTGTTTTATAGACTTAAGAACAAAGTTCACCCAACTAACATTTATTAAAACCCGAAACAATATAGAGGCTTGACCAGTATGATCATTTCTAACGCCAAAAAAAAAAGAATACAAATGAGCAAGGAGCTGGAAACCAAACGTATACCATCACACGAGACAATAATATGAAGAGTAGAGTTATTTAGTGATTCAATTAAATAACAGCATAAGAATTAATGGTATAGAGAATATCGTGCCTGATTAAGCTCCCGCAGTCGATGACAAGATGAACGGGACCTGCAACAGCAACCGAAGCCTAAATCCATTTTCTTCAAGCTCGTTGTGCGCCCAAACATCGAACATCTTCATGTTGGCACAGGTAGGAGTTCACAGCCAGGGTGGGTGGTCTAAAATGCTTGCCATCATTCTCCCAACACCGCTCCAAGATCAGCCCTAGAACTTCTGTAGGTCCCATTTTGGCAATTGAGCTTAATCCTTCGTCATTCATCCAAACACCTCCACCATCTCCATATGCATCTGATTGTTTCTAATTTGGACCTCCTAACCTTGGTGCTCTCATATTAGGAGCAGCCCTAGTTTGAGACAAAGCAAAAGGAGATGGCTTATAACCAAAAACAATCTCTTGGTACAGACTCCATATCCATAAAACAGTCCTTAGACTTAGCATCCTCAATTAAGGCTGACCAGTCACTAGATTGCTTCAATGCAGCTGCTTTGCGAGCTCGTGCCAGTGCCACATTCATGCGGCGAATATCATCTACAAAGCCAACCCCATGATTTGAAGCTTGGACACAAAATAAACTGATTACATCACACTCCTGGCTCTGGTAGGCATCTATCTTATTGATGGATAAACCTTTTCCTTCATTAGATTTGGGGGATGACATCAAAATCTCGGTGCAAACATTGCAGTTTGTAGCTTGTAAGGTGTGATAATTCCAACAGCACCCTTTATGCCTGCCAACATAGTGACTCGTTGAAGATGCTCATATCATTGCAAAGCAAAAAGTGCTTCATAAATACTCTGATATGAAACAGATCTGCCCTTATCAGATTCTCTTCCATGAGTTACATCCTACAACAAGTAAGATCTCAATAGAGACTCTTTGTAAATAAATTTCATCAGGCCTGTTGGTAACACCCTCACTGTCACGAATCGGTTTTGGAGAAATGACTCAGTGCAAGCTCTGGATCTGAGGAATATCCTGCTACCTTCATCTCCCAAGACATTTTCTTCAACATTGCATAGATCTTCTGTGCCTGTGGGTGTGATCTGTCACCAACACAAAAAGCATGCGCCATTTTATTGGCTTTAATCTAACTACACCAAGTTCTTTTTTTTTTTTTAATTCCTCTATCCTTCATCGACCACCTACAAGCTCTCTTGCAAGCAAACTGTGCTTCAAGATTATTCCGATATGAAACAAATCCACCTCGATGAGATCCTCTTCCATGAGTAACATCATGGAACAAGCAAGATCTCAGTAGAGGATCTCTGTAATAAATTTCATCGGGTCTCTTGGTAACACTCACACTGTCACTTAATCGATTTTGATAAAAATATCTTAAAGGAGAAATCCCGAATTGAGGATGCATTCAAAAGCCCAGACAGAAAACAACATAGTTGGGCGGACTTCTTGTTGGAGCGCGCTCCCAAAAACCTGCTTTGAGCGTAGCTCGCGATTGCCTAGCTCTTTACTATTGCGAGCAGCTTCTTTGTGGATCCTCGGCGAAGAACACACCCCAAAAAAAAACACAATGCGGCATCCAAAGAAAGGGGAGGAAATGCGCCTACTTCACCAGCTTGCGGCTTCATCTAAAACCACCATATCTAACCCATGGCTAGGTGCTGGAAACAAAAACTTCCGGACAGCAAAAGAAAATAGTAGTGAACGCAAATCTCAACCTCACCAGCAAAACTTGCCTCAAGATTTGATCGAGCTTCTTCCATGTTGGATCCGCCACCTGGACAGAAGCGACTTTCCAAAACGAAAATGCAAGATAGTTCAACAAAAACTTTATTTCGTTCATTCTACTACACATGTGCGGGATTTTGCAACATGATCGATCATCGTTGTGGTCGCGTGCGGCCTCCATAGAAGCAGTGCCCGGGCCAGAACACCCACGGCTCCTTGGGATCGCCCTATGTAGCCTATGGCAAGCTACTGACACAGAGACACCCCTCACGGCTCTTTCTAGGAGGATTTCGGTCCCTACGCCCACGGATCTCGCTTTATGCAGGCACGATTTTTGCGAACCACACCCATTTCGCGTGGCGAAATACGTCTGTTTCAGCATTGATGGGCGCGCGCAAGCATCCGTGGTTTTGGATCGAAACCACGGGCGGAGACCACGTGATGGAAAGGAGACATTAGGTGATTTGCAAATCCAAAAATCGTGGAGTGCGGCCACCGACGCGAGGAGAAAATTGAACACGCGAGCAAAATGGTGCGGGGTTCATTAATGCCATGGCGGAAGGGAGATGAACATAAGGAAAGTCAAATAAAAAACAGATTCCATCACATCACACGGTAAAATCTCCACCTGCCACGCCAAGGAGATGAAGTTGGCCGAGTCCAGGTAAGTTAGGGTGGGGGCATTACATTCTCCTCCCCTTAAGAAAGCATCGTCCTCGATGCGACATAACACGAGGAAAATAAAAAAACACGTTACAACAACATGCAAAGGAGGAGTACACTTTATGGTTTAAAATTTAACTGATTAAAGCACGACCACAAGGTAGCCTTAGGAACATTTGGTAGAAATTTTAACTTTAAATGTTCTGTGAAGATTGGCAGTTCTTTCTTGTTTGTTATTTTCATTAGTTTCTTTCCGTTAACATTATTCTTAGTTTAATTCCTTTTAAAATTTCATCATTGAAGAGTTTTGGTTTATTCTTTATTGTGGGTGCCCAACATGAACTGCTACCACAACACCCTATCAGGTTCACAAGACACGACAGATTCACAAGCACACAAGTATATACTTCAAGATTGTATTACACCACAAAAAGGTTACTCAAATTACGGAAAAGAATAGGCACACTTCACATAACATAGGTACTCATCACACATCAATGACTGACATACCAAATACTCAACCAAAAGAGTACTACAATCCACCAGACATTTCCTCAATTTGCATCATGAAGGACTCATATAACAACAAATCATGCTACAAGTACATAGTGTCCACAGGAATCAATGACATGTCCACAACATCACAACACATAACCATCGACATGAGTAACACATACATCAAAGACCATTACCAAACATCACAATAACTCAACATATATCCGAAACATCAACCATACGAGACAAATATCATAAGCCTCCCTCAAACTCTTATGCCTCCCTCAAGTCTCTTATGCCTCCCTCAAACTCTTATGCCTCCCTCAGTCTCTTATGCCTCCCTCAAACTCTTATGCCTCCCTCGAGTCTCTTATGCCTCCCTCGAACTCTTATGCCTCCCTCAGAACTCTTTTGCCTCCCTCGGGAGGCCGGTTGTCCCATGGTCAAAGACACACGAGTTTGGACACTCCTAACCCAAGTGACATAATGACGCGTAGTTCTCCATAACCCGCTAGTCATATGTACCCCTTGGGCGTACCCCATATCTGACAACGAAGCGGGTCCATAGGTCCAACCAATCCATGGTGCATCCCATGACCCTATTCCACACATCACGACATTAGAACCAGCACAACAATCCGGTCAAAGTGCCAGTGGCAAAGTACAAAGCCTAGGGCAAGGCGGTAAAAATTCCAAATTTAAAGAAAACCCCAAAATCAAGCAAAAATAAATGACCAAATGGCCAAAGTTAGTATCGAAATCCCCATGTTAGTGCCACAAACCAAGGAAATGCCCAAAATTGTAAAGCATTGCAATCGAGAAAGATCTTTGGTCCTTGCAAAATAAAGTAAAAGCTCAATTTACTGAATAAAATCAACTTATAATAATGTCACATTACGATAAGCTGTGTGGCCTTATCGGCCACCAAAGGGTACTCAACGAGTTCTTTGGCACTCGGAACATCGAGCCTCGGCTCGTAAAATATATATATCAATCCATGCACCCTTCGAAAGGCCAAACATAGTCATAGATACACTAGGGTTGCATACATACAACCACATAGGGAGAGAGGAAAGAGTCACATGTAATCTACTAAACCGAGTTTTGACTCGAGTTATTGACCCATGGTACACCATTCCTCACTCTTAACATACACTTCTACTACCGATCTCCCTCAGGGTCGGTTAGTGTAAGGCTCACAACATAACATGTAACTACATCACTAACACCATGGTGGTACACACATAGCTACCATAACGTCTCACGTATGGTAGGTATACGGGGTAGATCACAATTATACATTCACGGGGCGCATACATCACTTTACCACATTACGCACCCAAAGTGCAATCCACAATACGATAGGGTTCATACACTCACCGTATGACCTAATTCACGACATGAAGCATTACATATTACACAACTCATATATACGATGAACATAATAACATCACAACATAACAATAATTGCTTCATAACAAGGTAGTACACACATTTCTTCAAAACATGGTAAAAACATCATGATCTGACTCGTTTCTTTTAACATCAACTAGTCATACAACACATTGATACACTCCACATATCACAATATGCCACAATGCTCCAACACTACGTCATCCACATAATAATTCTTTTCACACATCACAAGCATAATTCACCGTGAACTCTTCATAGAATCCACAAGAGGAGAGAGAGAATACTCCCATCCCAACACATCAACATGATGACAAATACGCCTTTGAGTGACATACACATCACGTGCGTTCACAATATCACAATTACGACAATAATCACATCACGCTTAAAGCACATTACTCTTCGATATAAATCATCATCATCATCATCATCATCATCGGTATCATCATGTAACACCACCACCACCATGCAACATCACCATCAACACCAATCCGGCCCATAGGTTCGAGAGCATGAACCTACGCTCTGATACCAAAGTGTAGCGCACCAAAATTACCAACACAAGAACAACACAGTGAAATACGGGATAACTTTTTTTTTTTGACTTGCTTTGACTCAACACGACACAACATGTCGTCACGAGTTCTGATCAACACTTGGAATCATTTGTTACGGGGAAGACTACAAGGTCAGCACGGAAACGTTCACACTTATCAAAGACAATTTATTTTTCTTTTGACAAGACAACATGAAAGTCCAATCCACATGACACACTCACGGCTAGGGCAAGCCACAGTAAGAAATGGTTAGGGTTTATTTATTTTGGTAAGACACCCTTTAGCTCATGACTTAAGTTTTCAGAAGGAAATCAATATATGGTTTGCACAAATTCATCTCACCAACTGAGTTAATTTCTTATACACTGAAGAGTAGTTCACTTAAAGTCTTCTCCTACTTACTAAATCTTAATATCTTCCAGAAACTAACCATTGTTTTCCTTTAAGCTTGTTTAAGAGTTCACCCCAAAGGGATAGTGTTCGCTAGTTTAGCTAGGGGTATCGATTAATAAAAGTTTACCTCACAAAGGATGTTTTCATTTTGATCACTCATGGAATTATTTGATTTCAATAGATCACCTTTACATTTATTTGTTGAATATAAAATCATTATTTTTGTTTAGCTTCTTTAAGGGTTAACCGACTCATTTTACTTTGCTTATAAAATATTGTCGCTAAGTCTTAGAAAGATTTAACTTAATAATTTATTCTCAAGATCAAAGTTTTACAATACTCATATCAATGTAAAGATTGAATGCCATTTCTCACAAGGATAATTTCAAGCTTAACTACACAAGAACAAGACACTTTATTTCACCATTACCAAACAATACAAGGCAAGAGGTCATATCAACTCTTTACAAGCAATGTTACACAATTTACAACACATTGGACATTTTTTTACAAGGAACTTCATAATGGTACAGATGAAACTTTTACACTCTTTTCTTCTAGTCTACTCGCATAATCCATCTGCACATTTGTTAGCACATGTCAGTTCGCAAGAACTGAGCACGATAAAAGCTATAACATTAAGACAATATGTTGTTATCTAACTGTTTCAAGGAAGAAAAGCACTGTGAAGAAGAAAACAATAATCCAAGAGTCTAAACAAGAGCAATTAAAGAGCTGTCCAAAAACATAAAATGCCTAAATAAAAGGGATGGCACTAACTCTATTCAATTATCATTTTCACATAGGAGCGATTAATAAACATCATAGTGAATTACACCCATATCACAATAATGACCGTCATTTAAACAAGATAACATTTGAAACAAAAACAATTACGGGAAGAGAATTAATTTCAAACGTAATCTATCCTATTTGTTTAAGTTAGTTCACCAAGCCAAGGATTCACTATGCCCTTTGGAAGATCCCAAACAATCAATCGACATGAGGATATCTAAACCAACATGACTTATTAATATTAAGATGATGTGCCTATAACATTAATTTTATGTCGATCTGATAAAAAAAAATGGAAAGAAAGGGATGAAACGCAAAATGACCTCGCATGGGTCACATCCTATCCTAACAATCCTTCATTAGACTTTCTTCTAATCAAGAGAATGTATTAAGAAAAAGGACAAACTTGACAAGACCAAACATATCCATTATAAATCTTACAGGAGGGTTACTCAATCATTCGCAAGAACACGACACAAGATACATAGCTTCCAAAGGATCTGTCGTCAACAACAAGTTGACTTAAACCTTTCTGGTCAATACATAACCATTCTACTACAATGACAGCAAGGAGGTCGTATCACAACGATCACCACGAAAACCAGTCAACCAAAGAGTTTCCAAACACACCAACCTATGAGTCACAGGAGGATGAAATTTAAGCATCTTTACGGAGCAAAACGTAGGGTAATTTCTTATGCATAAAACCAACATCCCAATTTTAAGATTTGAAAATTTCCTCAATAATGATCCAGTAGATCTCGTATCCTCCAACATGTGTGAAACAAAACAAGGTACGAAAAAGAGTATTTCCTCTAACATTTTAAGCTATCCAAAGAAATGTGAGTATCGTCAAAAAAAAACATTCCATAGGTTCAGCTACATTCCTCAAACATCTGTGATCACCAGGAGAGAAGGTGGTTCCAAAGACAACAATCTCCAAGCGGTGAACTTGAATTGATATCAATTATGAAAATCAAACATGACACTTGAAGAATAAAAGTATTTCTTGAGCGATTCAAAACAAAAACAAAAAAGCAACTAACCTAGTTGAAAGTAATATCAACTTAGCTCAAATCGATAATCGTCAAGCTAAGCACACACCAAGTCAATAGGAAGGGTTACTAGAAACTAAAAGAAAAGGATAGAGCGGGAAAAGCATCATTCACCTATACACAATGCACTTGCAGTACTCAATCCCTAATTCGCAAATACTCGACATAACCCAAAACTAAGATCTCGGGCAAAACAAGAATAAGAACAAGACAGGAACTATAAGGTTGAGTCCAACAACAATGTTTGATAAAACATTCAAATCGTGAAACCAACATAAGGAACTAGGGGGTGTTCATTACAGGACCCCCACCTCTTTTGTTTTATTAGACTTAAGAACAAAGTTCACCCAACTAACATTTATTAAAACCCGAAACAATATAGAGGCTTGACCAGTATGATCATTTCTAACGCCAAAAAAAATACAAATGAGCAAGGGAACTGGAAACCAAACAGTATACCATCACACGAGACAATAATATGAAGAGTAGAGTTATTTAGTGATTCAATTAAATAACAGCATAAGAATTAATGGTATAGAGAATATCGTGCCTGATTAAGCTCCCGCAGTCGATGACAAGATGAACGGGACTGCTGCGGCAACCCAGAAGCCTAAATCCATTTTCTTCAAGCTCGTTGTGCGCCCAAACATCGAACATCTTCATGTTGGCACAGGTAGGAGTTCACAGCCAGGGTGGGTGGTCTAAAATGCTTGCCATCATTCTCCCAACACCGCTCCAAGATCAGCCCTAGAACTTCTGTAGGTCCCATTTTGGCAATTGAGCTTAATCCTTCGTCATTCATCCAAACACCTCCACCATCTCCATATGCATCTGATTGTTTCTAATTTGGACCTCCTAACCTTGGTGCTCTCATATTAGGAGCAGCCCTAGTTTGAGACAAAGCAAAAGGAGATGGCTTATAACCAAAAACAATCTCTTGGTACAGACTCCATATCCATAAAACAGTCCTTAGACTTAGCATCCTCAATTAAGGCTGACCAGTCACTAGATTGCTTCAATGCAGCTGCTTTGCGAGCTCGTGCCAGTGCCACATTCATGCGGCGAATATCATCTACAAAGCCAACCCCATGATTTGAAGCTTGGACACAAAATAAACTGATTACATCACACTCCTGGCTCTGGTAGGCATCTATCTTATTGATGGATAAACCTTTTCCTTCATTAGATTTGGGGACAGCATCAAAATCTCGGTGCAAACATTGCAGCTGTAGCTTGTAAGGTGTGATAATTCCAACAGCACCCTTTATGCCTGCCAACATAGTGACTCGTTGAAGATGCTCATATCATTGCAAAGCAAAAAGTGCTTCATAAATACTCTGATATGAAACAGATCTGCCCTTATCAGATTCTCTTCCATGAGTTACATCCTACAACAAGTAAGATCTCAATAGAGACTCTTTGTAAATAAATTTCATCAGGCCTGTTGGTAACACCCTCACTGTCACGAATCGGTTTTGGAGAAATGACTCAGTGCAAGCTCTGGATCTGAGGAATATCCTGCTACCTTCATCTCCCAAGACATTTTCTTCAACATTGCATAGATCTTCTGTGCCTGTGGGTGTGATCTGTCACCAACACAAAAAGCATGCGCCATTTTATTGGCTTTAATCTAACTACACCAAGTTCTTTTTTTTTTTAATTCCTCTATCCTTCATCGACCACCTACAAGCTCTCTTGCAAGCAAACTGTGCTTCAAGATTATTCCGATATGAAACAAATCCACCTCGATGAGATCCTCTTCCATGAGTAACATCATGGAACAAGCAAGATCTCAGTAGAGGATCTCTGTAATAAATTTCATCGGGTCTCCTGGTAACACTCACACTGTCACTTAATCGATTTTGATAAAAAATATCTTAAAGGAGAAATCCCGAATTGAGGATGCATTCAAAACTGAACAGAAAACAACATAGTTGGGCGGACTTCTTGTTGGAGGCGCTCCCAAAGGCTTCTACTGAACTGTAGCTCGCCAGTTGCCTAGCTCTTTACTGTTGCAGGCACTGCTGTGGATCCTCGGCAAGAACACACCCCGCAGCATCCAAAGAAAGGGGAGGAAATGCGCCTACTTCACCAGCTTGCGGCTTCATCTAAAACCACCATATCTAACCCATGGCTAGGCGCTGGAAACAAAAACTTCCGGACAGCAAAAGAAAATAGTAGTGAACGCAAATCTCAACCTCACCAGCAAAACTTGCCTCAAGATTTGATCGAGCTTCTTCCATGTTGGATCCGCCACCTGGACAGAAGCGACTTTCCAAAACGAAAATGCAAGATAGTTCAACAAAAAACTTTATTTCGTTCATTCTACTACAGCTGCGGGATTTTGCAACAGTCGATCATCGCTGTGGTCGCGTGCAACCAGAACAGACTGGACAGAACACCCACGGCTCCTTGGGATCGCCCTATGGCAACTGCAACACCAGACACCCCTCACGGCTCTTTCCTAGGAGGATTTCGGTCCTACGCCCACGGATCTCGCCTGTACAGCACGATTTTTTTGCGAACCACACCCATTTCGCGTGGCAAATACGTCTGTTTCAGCATTGATGGAGCGCAGCAAGCATCCGTGGTTTTGGACAGAAACCACAGGCAGACCACGTGACGGAAAGGAGACATTAGGTGATTTGCAAATCCGAAAATCAGTGGGTGCGGCCACCGACAGGGAGAAAATTGAACACGCCAAGCAAAATGGTGCAGGGTTCATTAATGCCATGGCGGAAGGGAGATGAACATAAGGAAAGTCAAATAAAAAACAGATTCCATCACATCGCACAGTAAAATCTCCACCTGCCACGCCAAGGAGATGAAGTTGGCCGAGTCCAGGTAAGTTAGGGTGGGGGCAAAATGTGACCAAGGTATTTTATGTATTTTTCTTTTATTTTGTCCCTTTGTTAATTTTTGCATGTGTTTATTTTGTGGTGCCTCGACCATTTCATTATTAGTAAATGGTGTGTTAGTATTGTCATTAATCATGTTGTTAAGATAATTAATTAAAATATGTCATAAGAAAGTAATTAATAGTGTTGTTGGCCTTGAATTAAAAGTGTTGTAAGAGATATGTAAGTTGATTTTTGAGTAAAAAACACTCCACCCTCTTGAAAATTAGAATTTTTTTGTTGGAGGCCGATTTTGGAGGCTTGTGGGACATGTTAAACTTGTCTCATACCTCTTAAATTTGCATACCAACCTTTCCTATGGTTGGAGGGTTAAATTTTGACCTTTTTATGCATTTTTTCAAGTTATGTTGAATGTTTTATTGCACTTTTCTTACACGTTTTAATTTCAGACCTTATGGGGTGTGGGCTTGTTTGAGTGTGTAAGTAAAGCTGTCATATTATTCACCCATCTATTGATTATGCATTGGAGAATGAAGTTGACTTGTGTTGGAGTTGAGGATGTGTGAAGTGACATCCTACATGGATCCACCTCATCCTCTTATCCTAATTTTTCTATAAATTCGAATTCCTTAGGTCATTTTTGGGTTGCTTTACTTTTGCATACTCCATTTTGGGTGACTTATTTTGGTTTGAAGAGCTCTTGCTTTGGAGAAGTTTGAAGATTGTGGAATAATTGTGCTTGGCTGATTTTGGATTGCTTTAATTGGAAGAGCTTGTTCTTTTGAACTTGGCACAAACTCCATCATGGAGAGGTAGGAGCTTGGCTCTTGAAATGCTCTCCTTTAATTTTTATGCTTATGTAAATGGTTGAATGTTTGAATATGTCATTTTTATTTGTTGGCTAGTTGGGTAGATGGCTTAGAGATGGTGTAGGAGAAGACTATGGGGTACTCTTGAGGGAGGAATAAGTGTGTTTGGGGAGGTATAAGTGTGGAGGGAGTTGGGATTTGGGTTCCACCTTGTAAAAAGAAATAGCTTTCATTTATTTACTCGTTATGGGGTGCCATAAGAGGTTAGAGAGGCATAAGGAAATATGAGGAATAAGGGGTACTTAGGGAGGTATAAGGGTATGCAAGGGTCTTGAAATGATATGTATTTTGGCAATTTTTTCTCGGTGGTGATATGCATTTCCCCTTTAGGAGGCATAAGTATAATCCCCATAGTTTCTTGCTCCTTTGGCTTGCATGAAGAAGCCTGAGTTTTGTTTGTTGTCTTTCATGTGGTTGTAAAACTGTTGTTTTGTTTTGGACTATGTTTTAATATGAAATGTGCATGTTGAAAGATTGCCTTTGTGATGTGGAAGCCTATTGTTTCCATGAGTTGAGTCGCATTTCTTATTGCAATGTGGTTGGGCTTGGGGCCAATGAAGAAGGATGGATTCTCCTTTCATTAGATGTCTTGGTTTGGTGGAGAGCATTTCCTTTCCCCTACCTTTGTTGTGATCAAAATTTAAAATGGAGGATCTTCATGTTGTTGTTCTAGAGCAAAGGAAAAGATAGTTTTGACAATCCTTGTGAGAGTTCTATTTGTAAAACCTTTTTCCACTAGAAGTGGATGACAATGTAATATATTTTGTGATGGAAAGATGTTTTGTATTGGCTATGATAGTTGTAATTCAAAATGTGAAAGAGATGTGCTCTATATTCTGGTTTTGAATAAAAGAAAGGAAAGATTCGTATTCTGTATGTTGTATTTAAAAAAAAGGAGAGAGAATGTTTTAGGAATATAATTTTTAATTAATAGAAGATTGTATTATATTCCTCAAATGACATTGTTGTATTTAAAATCTGATTGTTGAAATGCATTATGAGATCTCCATTGAAAGTCTGGAAATACATATGAAGAAATGTCGTAATGCTCTCCTCTGAAATGTATGATTTTAAAATTATAACTAAATTTTGGCTTTTACACAAATTGAATTGAAACAAATTTAACATTTCAAATTTAATTTTGAAATGAATGCATATATTAAAGTTCAAAATAGAAATAGATTTGTTTGTGTTTAAGTAAATATTTTATTTTGCTTCACTATAAACTCTATGAATATTCTATTTAAAATGTACAGAATGACCCCTACAACAATGAATAAGAAAATGAATCATATTTAGTGAACTTAGCATGATTAAGGCACCCCAACAAACTAAACCACTATAGAAATGGTTAAGGACCCTTTTAAATCAAACAAAGACAAAACTACGTCGTTTCACTTTCAAAATTGAGAAATTTCAAATTGATCTTCAATCATCAAAATGATACCTTAAAATCCATTCAAAATCCCTATAAGAGAAACCCTCCATATCTGTTTGGTATGAGAAAGGAGGGAGGTCGAATCGAACAAATTTTTATAAGTCAATTTATTACTAGTTTTCATTTTATAAGATTGCAGAGTGTTTTCTCAAAATTGACCCTTAAAACTTTATCCAATTTAAATCCTTAAGGTTTCTATGCAAAGAGGACTTTCAAATCTTTCCGAAAAGTCCTCGTTTTGAAACAACATAGTTCCCTATCAAAAGTTATGGCCTTTTGAAGTTTGCAGAAGAGGAAAAGCCCTTGTGCATCCATCTTGCGTGCCTAGATCCCCTTGCACGCCCAGAGCTTCTTGCACATCCGTATTGCATGCCCATGAGAAAATGAGCCTCTTGTGCACCCCGGAGAGAATGAGTCTCTTCCATGCCTATCTTGTGCGCCTGGGAGAATAAGAGTTTCTCCGCGCCTCTCTTCCGCACTTTTTAGAAGAAAAGTTTATTTGTGCCTCTCTTCCGTGCGCCCACAAGAAGATAATCTATCTGTGCTAGGGATGACTTTCTCTCTCCTAGTGTTGTGTAGGATGTTTTGATAACTGTTGTAATGGACTCTGGAATTTTTTTGGGAACACTTTTTAAAAAAATATATTCCTTAACTTTTCCTAACTAAACCTAGGTTGTTCTTGGTCTTGAGTGGGGAGAATTTAGGTGGCGTTACACTTGGTATTAGAGCCATGGGTTCAAAATCTTGGACCCTTGGGAACACTAGAAGACTTGAGACACGAACTTTAAACCTAGTACAATATTAAACCTAGCACACTTTCAAATCTAGAGAACAACTTTGTTTGAAATTGCATAATTAATGAACATGGAAAATTGAATAAAACCTATAAAATAGAACTAACTCTCACCTTTATGCGTGCGGCAGGCACTGATGAGATGAGGGGTCATTTAACATATACCTAGACTTACCACCACATGATCCTATTGTAGCAACTATGTTACCACAGATTTTAGAGACACTTCAGGATGTTAATGCCACTCTACGCATGGGGACCGTAGGAGCATATCAAGTCGGACATGATAGGGTGACATCCGTTGAGGCTCGTGCATCTCCTTGGCAAAGCAAAGAGCATAGAAGAGATAAATCACATGTGGATTCAGTCATAGTAGAGTCACCCAAAGGGGACAGTGCAGACTAGATTTAAGGACACAAAGATGAGGTCTCGAGACCTAGGCTTAGAGATGACCATACAAGGAGGCCTAGGGTCGTCGTCAAACTATAGCTTCAAACCACATCGGGGGAGATCTCAAGCTATAGCCATCACATTATTCTAGTGACATAGGTGGATTTTAGGTAGAGGCCTGGTTGGTGAGCTTGAGTGGATGCTTCAAGCTTTGCCCTTGTTCTAGCAACACAAAATCTCGTGTTACAATCCATCTACTAAGAGATGGAGCAGGTGTCTCAGTGGAGGATACGGTAGTAGAATCTCCATGTTTATTCTAAGATAGTTACCTAAGAGCTCTTTGAGGAGTGGTTCGGAGTAGATATATATCACATAGGTTCATACATCGGAGGATAGATAAGTTTCATGACCTCCGACAAGCATCTCTTACAGTGGTGAGTATGAGAGCATATTTGGATCTACTCCAGATGTTGATTACATGCAAGATGAGTAGTGTACGGATTCACAAATTTATCTGGGCCTAAATCTTAATATTAGAGGTGCGGTGCAGATCCATTGTCCATAGACATTATTTGAGGACATTGAGAAGGCCTATATAAGAGAGGAGACTGGAGGGAAGACCCAGTGGATAGAGACCGATTCTAGAGCCATATACAAAGCAAATGCGGGACAGCAAATCAAGGGGTTGATACCTCCTCTTTGTGTTTGATAGGGTTCAGCATAGTCATCTTATAGACCGGAGCAGCAATAGTAGTCTCACCCACCTTATAGACCTCCACGGATATTTGATGCACACATAGGTCGAAGTATGGGGCCTCCTCCTGGGGGTCCCATCGGGGACACATGGTGGCCGGAGGGCTCGATTAGTAGGAGCTCATTAGTAGAGACATAAGCACTCCATAGCATTTGGATCATCAAGATCCACACCGGATACCTCTAGAGTACCGTTTGGACTTGCTTTACACATGGGAGAGGATATGGCGGTTGTTTTGGTTGTGGTGTTGATGGACATTATGGGAGAGATTTCCCTCGAAACGCTCTTAACAAAGGTAAGAAACATATCTCGAGCCGGCCAGATTGGTGACATGGGACGTAGTCATTAGATCTATGTAGCGGTCGAGAAGCGTCGGGATGAGCATCGAGTACCATGATTGAGACCACGAGTAGCATTGGTTGTATTCCTACCTCTATTTTGTTTGATTCGGTTCTTGATTTCTTTATTACACCATATTTAGTAGAGCAATGCAGGCTAGTGGTAGCTAGGTAGGTCTTAGTTAGGACGTTGAGATGGATTGAAGCCAAGATCTTAATGGAATCCTTAGTTAAGGAGTGTGTAGTGGATTTGGGACCTTTCACGACTACTTGGATCTTTGTATCCTTCCTTTGGGCTTGTCTAGAGTCATCTTGGGCATGGGTGGTTATCTACACACAGGGCCGGATGGATTGCTACCACAAGATCATATCTTGTACGGACAATCTAGGAGTTGAGGCGGTGATCTTTGAGGTCGGAGACCTATTTCAATTCACACCATCTCCTCTATGTAGCTTAAGCGGTGTGTGTGAGTTGTCGGATGTTTTCTGTCATAGTTAGTGACTGATCGGATGATGGGTCTAGTGGACCATCACTAGATGACCATCCCCTTTTGAGAGTTTTCTTATGTTTTTCTAGGGGAGCTACCCGGGTTACTACCCCCATGTGAGATTCACTTCCATATAGATCTGTTCGGGAAAAAATCCTATCTCACAATTAGCTTAACGGATGACCAAACTAGAGCTATGTGAGCTCAAGTCGCAGCTTGAGGGAATTTTAGAGAAAGTCCTAATCCATCTTATTATATCCCCTTTGGGGTGCACCAGTGATTTTTATGAAGAAGAAGGACTAATCCTTGTGGTTGTGTATTGATTACCACCAACCGAACAAGGTAACGATCAAGAATCGTTATCCCCTTCCACGCATATATGATTTGTTTGATCATATGAAGGGAGCCAAAATTTTCTCTAAGATTGATCTTAAGTCAAGCTATTATCAATGAGGATTATGGAGGTAGATATTCATAAGACCACTTTTCGTATGAGATATGGGCAAGTATGAGTTCACGGTGGTGCTTTTGGTTTGATGATTGCCCCACAATATTTATGAGTTTGATGAATAGGGTATTTAGGAATTTCTTAGATCACTTCATTCTCATCTTCCTTGATGAAATTTTGATTTACTCACGTATGCATGAGGAGCATGAGGGGCACCTTCTTCGAGTTCTTCGAGTGTCTTCGTGAGCAATCACTTTTTGGGAACTTTGAGAAGTGTGCCTTCTTTCGAGACAGAGGTGCAATATCCGGGCCACATCATTTCAGGGGGAAGGTTCATAGTCGATCCTTCAAAGATTAGATCTATTATGGATTGGTCGGTATCCACTATTGTGATAGAGGTGCGCAGCTTCATGCGGTTATCAAGTTATTGCACGAGATTTTTCAAGACTTCTCTCAGTTATGCACCCCATACATTCTCTTCAATGGAAAGGGAATAAGTTTGTTTATTCGGATAGATGTGAGTAGACCTTCAAGAAACGAAGGATTGCCTCACAACATCACCCATTCTTATAATTCCGGATCTACAAGGTGAGTTTTCATGTGCACGGATGCTTCTTTGGTAGGACTTGGAGGTGTATTGATGCGGGAGGCGAGTGATGGCTTTAGAGTCTTGCAAACTCAAAGATTACGAGATCAATTATCCGAGATCATGATCTTGAGCTTACGGTAGTGGTTCACACCTTGATTCGATGGAGACACTTTCTTCTTGGTAGGAGATTCACACCTAGGATAGATCACTTGAGCCTTTTCCATCTCTTCACGTAGCCCAATCTCAACGCTCGTCAACGACGTTGGATGGAGTTGCTTTATGAATATGATATGGAGATTGAGCATGTGAAAGGGAAGGAGAATGTGGTTTCAAACACTCTAAGTAGATGGAGACATGTGGCTATGGCCACTATAGTGGGCACATATTTATGGAGTAGGATTCTACACTAGCTTCCTCTTAACAACTTCTACATTGCAGCAAGAGTAGAGATCAAGTCCCGAGACCCCTTGAGGAGAAGTTTGATGGTTTCTTATTGGAGGTAGATGGACTTCTCGGGCATAAGGTCAGATTTATGTTCCTAGAGATGGAGGATTGAGGCGGTATATTCGATAGAGGCACATCATGCACCCTATTCATCCCATCCTAGGGTGAAGAAGATTCACGCTACTTTATGACAGTTGTACCAGGAGAGGACTTTGTATAAATGTGGCTCTATTTGTGTCATGTTGTTTAGAGTTCTAGAGAGTGAAGGATGAGCATCAACATCCATCCGGACTTCGCTTTGCTCATGCTATACTAGAATTAAAGTGGGACACCATTTCCATGGACTTCATTGTTGGGATGCGTGTCGAGATATCACCACAACACCATCGTGGTAACGGTGGATAAATTGAGAAAAGTGGCTCACTTTTCTCGATGAAGACCACTTATACAACTAGTGCAGTGGCATGGGTTTATCTGGATGAGATCGTCAGGTTGCATGGGATTCCATGGAAGATAATTTGTGACCACAATCCTTTGTACACTTCCCATTTTTGGACTACCATGCAGCATGCCCTTGAGACGAAGATCAATTTCAGCACAACATATCACCGTGAGACAGATGGACATACTTCGTGGGTGAATTATATCTTATAGGATATGCTTATGATGCATGTTATGGATCATCGATCGAGATGGGAGGAGTACCTATTGTTATCTCTCAAAAGTGCACCTTTGTGAGAGATGGCAGCGGGTGTTCTAAGTCTACAAAAGATCTCTCGCTCTCTAGATACAATGGGTACACCTCGGAGTCTCAGTGGGTATACCTATTTTGAGGTGAACCTCTGGGGTTAAAAGGTTGGTTCCTTATTGGTGTTCACTAGATTTGCTTTCAGGAGTTTTAGGGTTAGGAGGTGACTGAAAATGAAATAATTACAAAGGTGATACACCAAATTTGAGTGGATAACTTGACTTGAGTGGGATACACAACTGACTCGTGAAGAATTATTTGTGTGCACGAACCAATTTCACTTTCTGTAGAATGTAAGGAAAAAACACTTAATTTGTACTAAGGGAAAATCACAACAGTACTAGTAAGCTAACATGCACAATGATATTTAGAAGAAAATAGTAGATCTGCAGCAGGGTAAAGTGACTAATCAGGGAATGTTGATTCACAAGATCAATGTTGGCATACACAAGACTGCAGAATAACTTGGAAAGGAAAGAGTAATTCAACACTCAGAGGGTAAACCGGAGAAATTCCTTCGATACTCGTATCAAAAGTTCTTCTCGGAAAAATCTCTGAAAAATTTCCCCCCTTTGTGCTTTGCAAGAGCACACAATATATAGCAAAAGTTCACTCTACTTCCCAAAAATAGCCTCTAGGTTGTACTCGCCCATGTATCCTAATTTTATCATTTATTTAATAATAAATAAAGGAATAAAATAATACAAACTAAAGTACGTGATAAAAATAGGCATTATCAGCCCTAGATACAATTCAATCAAACTGCAGTTGACTATTCTATTTTTAGGAAAGAAAGATGAATAATTGTTAAATTTAAAATATAACTTGCTAGGCAAGTCTTCTCTATTTGAACATGCAAGTTCGTCATCTTCTGCTCTCCGTCTGTTGTGAAGGCATGCAAAATTATCTCCTGTGTTTAGGAAAAAAGGGATGCAACTTTTAGCCATATTTGCAAAAATAAAGTGAAGTGGGGACCATCTCCAAGGTATACATGTTTTCTGATTTCCTTCACTGATCTGGATAGTCACGAAAGTGATATTTACAAATTTGTTCGAAAACCCCATGTGGGGACCACCTTGGTTTGTTTGGAATTTTGGATGTTTCCACCTTTGTGGACTTAGGTAATTTGCATGTGTTTTGATAAAAGGGGACCACCCTTTGCCTAGCCCACCATGTATATGATTCACCACCCTTGGACTTGGCACATAATACAATTTTTCCCTTTTCGGGACTTTTGGCATATATAATGATTTGCTTTGATTTTGCGGGCATGCACCATAGTTTAGACTTTGGATAGTCTTGGCGAATGATTTTTGACTGTCCACGTGGGTTGGCCCCTCTCCATGATGACTCGACCCTTTCCGGTCTTAGGCGGTGGTAACCCTAACTGGGCTTGGTTAACTTGGTTTTGTGAGTTCTTACGGCCCTTCATATTCTTCTTTGGTTTCTCTTGCACCGTTGATCCTCTAACCATGGGTTGGGTTTCGGCCTAGGCAATTAATGTGGTTGGTGGCATTTAAGTGAACCTTATCACCTGGGAACCTAGGGAGAATGACCACTGTTCATCTTGGCACTTGGCATCTTCTTGATCGTTGATCTTTAATCATGGGTTAGGGTTTTGGAACCCTAGTTTCAAATGTAAGTTTATACTCTTGCGAGCTCTGCTTGGTCATTTCATTCGGTTCTTTCACTTTACTGGGCGAAGCCGTGGCAATTTTTTTACTTGCAGACCGTATTTTCAATGAAAGCTTAGAGATTTGGACATTTTCAAGCTTGCATTTCTATTCCTAAGCCTTCGACACCATTAATACTTGACTGTTGCATATGTTTTGAAGGATCTGGAGGTATTTCCTTTTGTTTTTAGTTCTGTGCTCAGCTTTTTCATTTATATATGAGCTAAATATCATTTTCATCTATTATTCTACTCTGTATCACTTGTGGAGTGATGAACCTTTGTTTTCTCTCTGGTTCTCTACTTTTGGTAGCTAATGAGCTCGGCATGAGCTTTGTAGAAAGAAATGCCTTGGCATGGTTTGTTTGTTGTTTCATTACTGGTGAGTTCCTCGTGACTGCTTTCTTCTTTTCTTTGGGGCTCAAGTTTTCATCATGCAACTCTATCTTTGCTACCTTGGTTATAATGTTCGTAAAATGAAAATATTTGTGGGTCTGCTTTGACCTTGAGCTCGGAACTTACTTCACTTGAATTTTGATGAACCTTTCTATGCTCGGGTTTGGATATTTAACTTGTAGATCGGCCCGGTACTTGGAAGTGTTTCCTATTTTGGTTCTTTGTTTTCGATATACGTGGTTTTATTTCTTCATGTAGTATACGTATGCTTGGTATTTCTCTAACTATGTTCTGAAGATGCGGTGAGGGGAACCTCACTTCTTAGCATTAGTTTTTGGTATTCCTTCCTTGAGGACTGTCACATTTCTTCTTCCTTTTGTAGATGTATATTTAGTTTTTTTACATGCTTTCTTTGTATACCTGTATCTTCTGATAAGTGAGCATTTGCGTTTCATTTCTTTACAGACTAAAACTGAAAATTGGGCAGTATTGTATGAGTTCAAGCTCTTGTAGATTCATTCTTCTTTCTATAAATACAACTCAATTTACTTTTGTGAGCTCTGTGAATGCATAATTGACTTGTTGATCATATTTCTGTAAGGCATGCTTTAGCTAGACCTTTACTGAGCATTGTAGTTTACTCCTTCAGTTGGAAGATGAATGCTATCTTCTATATTCTGTAGTTTTGACATTTGCATTCAGAATGAAGAATCTAGAAGTTGTATGCTTTTCATTTGTTGTAAACATGATTGCATATTGTCTGCATAATGAAGTAAATATCTCTTTTCTGGAAAGTGAAAGAAAGTGCTTAGTTTTCTTTTCTGTAATAGTACTTTACTTCCTAGAAGTCATAGTAGCAAGTATATTTTAATTTCTGCATTATTTCTCAATTCTATTTTTCTGGAAAAGTCCATTTTGCAAGGGGAAACTCTGGAAAATTTTCCCAGAATCCTTCTCTCTCCAGATTCTTATGATTTGACCATTTTAAAAGGATATGAACATCTCTCTTGCTGGTCTCGATCACTTGAATGAAGCTGTCCATGCTTAGCTTTACTTGATTCATTGCAACTTTTCTAAAAAATTTGCAAAGTAGTTGCTTCTTTGATTCACACTTAAATAAATAAAGGAACATTGATAGTTGTTCTATCATGATGAGAAACTTGAAAAACATGTATGTTTCATTTGATCATGATATCAATTTTAAAAGTGATGAAACATGAATTTTCTTGGCTATTTTTCTTCCTTTACTAGCTCAGATAGCTTAGAAAGCAATGTAGTAGCTGAAAAGCATGTGTTTCAATTCGGCAAAATTTTCCAAAAATCCTATTTTCTCTCTCCCTTCTCAGATTTTTAATCCTGATTTGCAAAATATGTCTTTCTTGACCCATTCTAATGCTTGATGCTTCCTGCAAATCATCTAAAAATGATATTTTATCCTCATTCCTTAATTGCTTCCTTCTTAACCAGTTAGACTGATTTTCATTCTATGCTGCAACCTGTTCCTGCAAAACTCAGAAGTAAATTAGAAATAAATAGGCTTTTTGGCCTCTCTTGTATCCATGTGGTTTATTCCTTCTTGCTTCCTTCCTCTGCAAGTTGTTTTCCAACTTCCTTCATGTGTTATTCTTCACATTTGTTTCTTTTCCAACAACTTCAGATTCTGCCTTTTCTTACCCAATCCTTAGCTTCTTTGATTTTCTCTTACCACTCTCTCTTTATGAACTCTACCTTTTCCTTGTTGCCAGCTCATCTGTATTTCTTTGTTTCAAGTACCATTAGATACTTTGAATTCAGAATTTGCATTTGCTTTAGAACATGAGTATTGGAATAACATTGTACCCTAAGCTCAATTTGATAGATGCTTCTCTTGTCTTGCAAGTGTTAAGAAATGGAGATGGAAGTGGAAGATGGAGGAGTTGAGATGGAGATGGAAAGGCTGAGGAGTGGAGACAGAAGATAGAAAAGGAAATGATGGGTTCCTTTTTACTCCTCTACTCTTGTTCTTTAGCACATGCGGTATTCTCATTTCCATGTATATGATGAGTCACTTAGTCATATCCCACGGCTTGTGTGGGAAATCTTATGATCTCTTATGAATAAAGCATTAAATTGAAATAATGAGTTGATTATCTCTTTCTGCATTCAGTTTTCTTTTGATTGTACAATGATGTAGGCAACTCAATATCTCAATGAAATGAATTAACATAAGGGATAACTTGAAGTGAATACCTATAACTCCAGTGGATAATCATTGAATGAAATGTGTCTCTTTGTAAGTCGTGATTATCTTAGCTTCCATTCTTTGTTTTGACTCCTTTATTCTATATCCATCTGGACATTATTGTCACTGTTTGTTTGTCAATATTTTCTTGATGGAAGTAGCAGGAAAGGAATCAATTGTAATCTTTTATGGCAGCATAGGTAAATGCAGACTTATAAATCATAACAAATTTAATGAACATAGAGCAATAAAACTGATAGGCATCAAGATAATAACTATGAATCTGATTGTCTGAAAACTGCCACTATGTCTGTTGTTCCAAAATTATACACCTTACATATTCTGCAATCTAGTGTCTTCATCGGGATAACACATGATGTCCTTCAGAATTGTGTTCTCTTGCTTGAGGATATTCGTGAGATTGACGACTATGTCATTTGTTACGCTTTTGTAACAGCGCACATATAGCTGCATATTTCACTTAATCATTTTCACAAATCAACAATAAAAAAATAATGAATGGCGTAAATCCCTTTAGCTTAGGTATACTTCACCAAAGTGTATGTCTGTCATAATGAAGTTTTGAGTTGCCCATTTTTTCACAAGTGCAAAAATTCTCAACACCTTTACTTAGTGGATTTTTCCTACAATAATAGTTTTTATAGTTCTATAGGCATGGATCCTTTTCAGGCCTTGTATGGCAGAGAGTGTAGGACACCTCTTAGCGGGGACAAGTTAGAGGATAGGGTTTCTCTTGGACCAACTTTGTTACAGGACATGGAGCAAATGAGGTGGTTTTGATCGACAAAGAGTACAAGAGACACAGGGGCTGGGGAAGAAGAAGTATGCAGATCAAGATATAACTCGACCTAGTTTTATTATGCGCATGAAGGTTTTCCTTCATGTCGTAGACCACATAAGAGACCTATCCATTATCGAAAAGTTCTAACATAGCTCGTATATTCTTTGGTCCTTTTGAGATCTTGGAGCATATCGGCCCTTTCACCTACCATCTAGTGTTGCCACCTAGATTGTCTCGCGTACATGATGTGTTTCATGTTTCATTCCTTAGGAGATATATTGCAAATCTTTCTCATGTGCTTTGGATTGAACCTCATTATAGGTGCAGGATCAAGGGCAAATAGTGTGATGGTGGAGCCCATTCGCATTTAGATCATAAGATCCTAGGCCTTCAAGGTAGAGAGATTGATCATCTTCGAGTGTAGTGGACAAATATGATAAGACTGTAACTACTTAGGAGGATGCTACATTACTACGAATTCAGTTCCCACATTCTGTTCTAGTGACTTCCAGGAGGAAGTCGAGTCTAAGGGGAAGGGATGTAGTGCCCACTTCCTTTTGACACATTTTGACATTGATTCTCGCACTTTTGACTATATCATAGACATTAGTATAGTTTTGATTTAGTATTATGTTAGATGTTTGATCATGGATTATTGCTTGACTTTGATTCTTATATGATGCATGATGATTATTAGAGACAATGTATTGATGTTGATATATTGTTTGACATAGTTATATTATAAATGTTGTCCTCGACTTGCAATAATTGGATATTTTGAGTAGGATTAGAAAATGAAAATTGAATTAAAATTAAGAATGATATAGTTGTTGATGAAATTGTAAGTGATATTGTTGATTGTCTTGATGATTGTTGTGATTCGCATATATATTGATGATCTTGAAATTATATTTATATTCATTTGGATGTTCTGATATGGCCATGAGGCCGAAAGGAGGTATTTGTATTCTACAAAGTTTAAAATATCACAACAAATATCAAGGGATTGGATACAAACCACTTTGGAATTCTAGATGAATTCAACAAGGTCATTATGGCAATCGTTTTTTTTTTAGTGTGTTTGATTATGTTAGGGATTCCCATGGGGGGATCACCTTTAAATGTGACCAAGGGATTTTATGTATTTTTCTTTTATTTGGTACCTTTGTTAATGTTTGCATGTGTTTATTTTTTGGTGCATTGACCCCTTTCATTATTTATTAAATGGTGTGTTAATATTGTGAGTAATCATGTTGTTAAGATAATTAATTAAAATATGTCATAAGAAAGTAATTAATAGAGTTTTTGGCCTTGAATTAAAAGTGTTGTAAGAGATATGTAAGTTAATTTTTTCGTAAGACACACTCCACCTTCTTGGAAATTAGAATTTTTCCTTGGAGGCTGATTTTGCAGAGCTTGTGGGAAAAGTTAAACTTTTCCCATACCTCTTAAATTTGCATATTAACCTTGCATATGGTTGGAGGGTTATATTTACACCTTTTTTATGCATTTTTACAAGTCATGTTGAATGTTTTATTGTACTTTTCTTACATGTTTTAATTTCAGTCCTTATGGGGTGTGGGCGTATTTGAGTGTGTAAGTAACACTTTCATATTATTCACTCACCTATTAATTATGCATTGGAGAATGAAGTTGACTTGTGTTGGAGTTGAGGTTGTGTGAAGTTTCATCCTACATGGATCCACCTCATCCTATTCTCCTCCTTTTCTATAAATTGGAATTCCTTAGCTTGTTTTTGGGTTGCTTCACTTTTACTTACCGCATTGTGGAGTGACTTCTTTGGTTTGAGAGCTCTTTCTTTGGGAAGTTTGAATATTGTGGAATACTTGTGCTTGGATTATTTTTGGATTTATTTAATTGGAAGAGCTTGCTATTTTGAACTTGGAACAAACTCCATCATGGAGAGGTAGCAGCTTGGCTCTTGAAATGCTCTCCTTTTATTTTTTATGCATATGTAAATGGTTGAATGTTCGAATGTGTTGTTTTTATTTGTTGGTTGGTTGGGTATTGGCTTAGGGATGGTGTAGGAGAATACTATGGGGTACTCTTGAGGGAGGCATAAGTTTTTTTGGGAGGTATAAGTGTGGAGGGAGTTGGGATTTGGATTCCACCTTGTAAAAAGAAATAACTCGCATTTCTTTTCTCATTATGGGGTGCCATAAGAGGTTAGGGAGGCATAAGGAAATGTGAGGAATAAGGGGTATTTAGGAGAGGCATAAGGGTATGTCGTGGTTTTGAAATGATATGTATTTTGGTGATTTATTCTCGTGTGGTGATACCCATTTCCCCTTTGGGAGGCATCGCAGCATCCCCATAGTTTCTTGCTCCTTTGGCTTGCAATGAAGAAGCCTAAATTTTTTTGTCTTTCATGTGGTCGTAAACTATTGTTTTGTTTTGGACTATGTTTTAATATGAAATGCACCCACCTAAAGATTGCCTTTGTGATATTGAAGCTTATTGTTGCCATGAGTTGAGTCACATTTCTGATGGCAATGTTGTTGGGGCTCGAGGGCCAATGAAGAAGGATGGCTTCTCCTTTCATTGGATTTCTTGGTTGGGTGGAGAGCGTTTCCTTTCCCCTACCTTTTTGTGATAAAAATTTAAAATGGAGGATCTTCATGTTGTTGTTCTACAAAGAAAGGAAAAGATATTTTGAAAGTCCTTGTGAGAGTTCTATTTGTAAAACCTTTTTCCCACTAGAAGTGGATGACAATGTAATATATTTTGTGATGGAAAGATGTTTTGTATTGGCTATGATAGTTGTAATTTGAAATGTGAAAGAGATGTGCTCTGTATTCTGGTTTTGAATAAAAGAAAGGAAAGATTCGTATTTTGTATGTTGTATTTCAAAAAAAAAAAGAATGTTGTAAGGATATCATTTTGAATTAATAGAAGATTGTATTATATTCCTCAAATGGAACTATTGTATTTAAAATCTGATTGTTGAAATGCATTATGAGATCTCCATTAAAAATATTGAAATACATATGAAGTATTGTCATAATGCTCGCTTCCGTAGAAATGTATGATTTGAAAATTAGAACTGCTTTTGGCTTTTGACAACTTGAATTGAAAAAATTAACATTTCAGATTTGTGTTGAAATGAATGCATACATTAAAGTTAGGTAAATATTCCAGAGCCCTTCTTACGCACCCGCCTTGCGTGCCCATGTGAAAGTGATCCTCTCGCAGAGCCCGTCTTTTGTTCCCGAGATTAAGAGTTTCTCCCGCGCCTCTCTTCTCGTGCTCAAAAGAAAAGTTTCTTTCTCGCGCTTCTCTTCTCGTGCCTGTGGAAATTTCTTTCACGTGCCCCATAAGAAGATAATCTATCTCAAGGCTAGGGATGAATTTCTCTGTCCCTAATGTTGTGTAGGATGTTTTGGTAATTTTTTTAATGGACTCGGAATTTTGTTGGGAATACCTTTTTTTTAAGTTGGGAATTTTGTTGGGAATGCATTAGTAGACATGTATGCAAAATGTGGAAGTGTAGAAAAAGCATGCAAATTATTTGAAATAATCCCTCAAATATATGTGCTCTCATGGATAAAATTTATCGTAGGATGTGTACCAAATGTTTTTATTTAAGGATTTACAACACCTCAATAAAATACAATTAGCGCTTTAGAAGTAAAATTCCATAATGTTTGTTATTATCCTATCTATCTCGCCAAATTTGGGGCTTTAGAATGGTGTTTGCTATTATCCTACTTGTTTTTAAATCTCAGCTTTAATTGGTGTTTGGTATCCATGGAATTATTTTTTTATTAAATTTATTTTGATTCATTACATCGAGGGACTATCATACATTATACTACAAAATATTGCATACTAAATGCTTTTGATATATTTTTTTAGTTAGACACCTTGCTCCTATTACGTATGCATGATGATTGGTTTACTCTTTTCACCCTATAAGTGATTTGATGTAATGCCAGCTGGGCATCGAACTCTCCCTTTCTACCTGCCACCTTGGCTTTCCCTCCCAACCACCTACCTGCCATCGATTATGGCTGTCTTGTCTGTCCTGGCGTGAGGAAAGGGGTGGAGTCGCATTTTTTTTTCTTTGCCGTGATCTCTTCAGGATTCTCCTTCAATGCGTTTGGTTGGGTGTTGGGCGCAGTTTGGTTGATGTGATGGATTAGATGGAGCTTCAAGCCAGTGAAGCAGGCGTGTATGAGACGTTTCCTTCCTTTCCCTCCCGCGTCCTTTTTTTGTCTTCCCTGGCCGCATGAAACCTCCTCACGCCTTATGCTGGTGCGCAGATCCTGGACAGGGTTATTTTCTGTTGTTTCCGGATGCATTTGGGGGAGAAAGGCGCTCTGTTTCCCTTTGCTGGCCGCGCACAACTATCCGCGAGTGAGGTAGGCGTGTTCCCCATTTTTCGTGGGTGCTGCGAGGCGTGTTCTTGTCGGATCTCCATGGCAAACAGCCTGTAACAGTTAATTGCTAGGCGGCAGGAGTTTTTCTGTGAGGCAGAAGCCCGTTTGAGCGCTCCAACAAGCAGTTCTCGACTATGTTGTTTTCTGTTCAGTTTTGAATGTATTCTCAATTCGGGATTTCTCCTTCAAGATAGTTTTTATCAAAATCGATTAAGTGACAGTGTGAGTGTTACCAGGAGACCCGATGAAATTTATTACAGAGATTCTCTGTGGAGACCTTGCTGTTCGATGTAACTCATGGGAGAGAATCCCATATGCGTGGATCTGTTTCATATCAGAATATTCATGAAGCACATTTGCCTTGTTGTTTTAATGGTGCATGCGTTTTGTGTAGGTGACAGATCACACCCACAGGCACAGGAGATCTATGCAGTGTTGGAGAGAACGTCTTGGGAGATGAAGGTAGCAGATATTTGCCAGATTCGGAACATGTGCTGAGTGATCGGGAAGGTAAAAGTTTTTCCTCTGTCACCATAGTGAGAAGATGGCAATTTCTTTTGGATTGTTAAGCCTTTCCCCTGGGACAACTCTCAGAGTTATCAGGAACCTTAATGTATGTGTTGACTGCCACACTGCACTAGGTTGTCCAAGATTGTTGCAATGCAAATTGTTGTGAGAGAGGTAAAGCAGTTCCATTTCAAAAAAAAGGGGAAATGTTCTTGTTGAGATTTCTGGTAATGCCTGGTGAAGCAAAGCCAGAAAATTCATTGGACAAAGATGAAATGATGATATCAAGTCTCTGTGGCATAAGCAAGGTGGAGAAACACTCTATTATATTAAGTTCAAAAGAGCCTTCTAACAGATGTTGACTGCCACACTGCAACCAAGTTTATCTCCAAGATTATATTGCTAGAGAAATTGTTGTGGGAAATGCAATCCGACTCTCTCATCTTAAACAATGACAATGTTCTTATGGAGATTTTGGTGCTGCTATGAAGTGAAGCTGTGTTTATGGGCTGCACATTTGCACTATAATAAGGTGCATCATATGGAACTTGCAGTGATAAGAAGGAATCAGACTTTATTTTATTTATTTATTTCACTTTCGAAAAAGTATTCTTTTCTGAATGTGAAGAGGACTGGACTGTGCTATTTTACTTCATCAAATCTGATGTATGGTATGCATCTCTGGGATGAAAAGCAAGAAGAAGAGTAGGTGGAGATTGGGAAAAGCAGGAGAGTACTGCTTGAAGGAAAAGGTTGTGTTTCATCACGGTAGATGCCTACCCGAGCCAGGAGCGTGGTGTAATCAATTTGTCTCGTGTCCGAGCTTCAAATCATGGGGTTGGTTTGTAGCTGTTTTTCACTGCGTGGTTGTGGCGCTAGCTCGAGCTCGCAAAGCACTTTGGGTTAAAGGCAAGCAACGGCATTGAAACAATCATATGCATGGAAATGGCGTTTTAAACCAGGCATGTTAAATCTACTCCTTGTAATAGTTTTCTACCTTCTTTCAGTATCTTGAAATGAATTTTCTTTCCTCTTGAATGGCGCCTAGACTAGATGTTTTCGTGGTTGTTTATATCACTGCCTGATTGTGTGGTTGTCCCTTTAAATCTTATTCCTATTTCGCTGATTTTGCTTGGAATGTTCCTTCCTCTCTTATAGCTTACTCCATTTCATATTTGTCTAAATGGGTTAC